>CM043015.1:57519523-57573353 GCA_023690525.1 Holotrichia oblita
GACTGAGCAGAATCTTAATTGTTTGTTAACAAAGTGTGGGCTAAATTTAAGCAACAATAAATTTGCCAAAATCTTATAGGATGTGTGAACAGTTGATTCAAAGTACGAGAACTAAAATCAAGAATATTTTTTTAATGAAAATCGGATTGCGTATTTAAATGAAAACAAGTTTTGTGTAAATTTTTTTTTTAACGAGGTGAGTGCTTAGTTGCAGTGACTCCGTAAGCTATCGCTTGTCTGGCTATCACTGCAAATCTCGCGGTGTAGTTTGTGTGTAAGTTGTGTTCAATGGCTTTGTGACAACATCATATCGTCTTTATGATGCCGCGCTGTTAATCACTTTGCTCCCAACAGCGAATGGCAAACCGATCCGCATATTAATAACCAGACTGCCAGTAATATGCAAACCATTTACTTATAACTTGACAAAAAAATAAAACGAAAAATTAGATAATTAGAAAGGAAATGTCTTGCATGTCTAAAACGATATCAGTCTATCACCAATTCTAATGATCATCATCATTAACAAAGTCATGTGCTCGTATACTGTCAGTTGATTCATTTTAGTTTATTGAAGTGTTGTTCACTTTCATGATACAGTTTTCAAATTAAACTGGTCCACACACTACAAATGCACTTCCTGAATACCTCTACATATTAAGTGCTTAAATGTCTATTGGTGTGGACTATAACTTCATTTTGTTGGAATCATACATCACTACCGCATCGTCTAGAATTTTTGTATAAAAAAGACGTTTGTGATGTGCACCACGTGATGTAACTGATATTGCAAATGAAAGAAATGCATACCGCTTTGCTCTCTATGTCACTTCATACCTCATATCAAAAATATACCTTCAGCCATAGTTCAGTTCTAATCACTTCATTAAGATGATAAATACATTTAATCTATTAAAATTATTATTATGAATTTCTATCAGGGACGGATGCCAGTCCCGGAACCTTAACATTACCATATTCGAAATCATCATCTAACGTAGCAAGTTCTATAATGATAGTTATGTCACGTAGTACAGTAGATCTCATCAAGCGTTCAATTTTCTAATATTAGATGATGATTATGCAAAAAAGCATATATAGAAGGTAATCCAAAACTGTCCAGAAGGGCAAAAGTCTTTTAATAGTTCGTAGTTATTGCCGAAAAACTGCAAAATGTTGTATATTCTATTTAGATTTTAAATGAATGAACCCCTACTAAGATAAAACAAAACTGGATTAATTTAGATTGATTTTGAAATCAAAAATATTTGCAAGAATTCTGCTGTGGTGATGACGTGCAAATTGCTATTGCTAGAAAAAGTTTCAATCAAGCGAAATATGTAGAACAACAATAGGTCACTACTCAATTTATCGGATTTTAGGGCTTTGTGCCCTACCTGACCAAAATAGGAGGAATACTGTCAAATTTAATAGTATCATAAAGTACATGAATTTCTATATAAACTTTATTCACAACTATTATTTTGGCATTATAAAATCTAATATTTCGTTGTTTCATCATTCACGTTAATTTTTTTTCATGCTTATTATGCAACCTCAAATTATCACCTCAACCTCAAAAACTGCTCAATGCAGCATAGTAGAATAAATATATACAATACAAAAATAGACAAAAACAAAATAAAATAAAAGAACAAAAAAATATATATAGGTACAAAACTTACTAAACTCGACGTTCAGAAGGTTTTCGTCTTTAGTGTAGTTTACACGTCGAGTTACCGATCTTCTGGCGACCCTTGCCCACTTTTGCTTTGAAATGTCGAGTTTAGTCAGTTTTCTACTTATAATTTTTGTATTTTTATTTTGTTTTTGTATTGTATATATTTACTCTACTACGACGCGGTCAAAACCGGGAAGCTCTCAGAATAAAGACTCGGACTGTGGAAGCCTTCCGGATTCATGAAACTTTATTCGAAAGGCCATCGATTATTATGCAAGACCAAATCATAACACACTGTGGATGTTCAGCTGTTTTTTTTTATTACATAATCTTTATTATAAGCTTCCACAACAGGTCTTCGTAGAAATTGCGCTACCTACATCATTTCGTTACTGAAGATAACCTATGCCAAACAAAAAACTTAACACGATTTATTTAAAGTGTTACTATTTACAGAGCAACTCTTTGATATGAACTTTCCTTTATCCAGTTATCACCGAAGTTCTTATTCTATTTTGCCCAGTTGTAGTGCTTTTTGCGCCAATCGTTTTATTTTTAATGGACGCCTGCATTTTAGCGTCGCTTAGAGTCCTCGCCATACCATTCTCTCGCACTGCTTCTTCTGCTGTTTTTTTGTTATGCGCTTGCTGGAAAATTTACGGTTAGTAATTGCTATTTTATTAATATCGGGGTCGTCGAGAGCTTTATGTTTTAGTTTATGTAATTTAAGGTATTTATGTGATTTGTCTTTTAAAAATTGAGATAATTAAATTTATGGGGTAACCATTAAGGTTTGAAGATTGAATATATTAGGTTTACCGCTTTGTTACCAGAGTTAACATTTGGATTGTTTTGAAAGACATTGGTACGATCGTATGGTAAGTCATACAAAATCCGGACTAACAAGCCAGACAACAACGGTAAGTAAGTATAATTTAATTTGGATTTTGTTTTGCTTTTTAATGACCATTAGATCAAAGAAGGTCGCAATTTGTTCTTTTGTTCTATTTCTCAACTGAATTGAAATTTGTTGCGGTAGACATTACATTTATTTGAGATTGTTTACTCAGTATTAACAGGTATTGCGTTCACTAGATACTGCAACGTTAGCCGAATTAGTACTTCGGAGTTACACAGTATATACTTAGCGGTTTCTATACTTCACAAAATCAACATAAGTATGTCGTCATATGCTTTGCCCACCTTTTTGAGATGGTGTCTTAGAGCACAACGACCAGTTAAAAAGACCACGACTTCCTAACCCTGGCCTTCTAAGATTAAGCAACCTTTTGTTCCTATTTGGCGACAAGTTTATAAATTTCTTCGCTTTCATTTGATAGGATATTGTTCTAAGTTGGCTTCTAGAAACACTAATGCAGGTTTAATGAAATGGATATTGACTCCTTGTTTTACTAGTTCATGTGCATTATGCGGCCAGCAGTGTAATATTGCCTCGACATGCCCAGACCAGTTTAGATTCAAAGCTATATGAAATCAACACTTTGAGAGCAGTCTGGCTATCGGTACAGTTCCTTTAATCCATTATGTTTAGGCATTCTCAGATGCAGAGATTATGGTGTATAATATAATAATATAGACCATGAACTGCTGCGAGTGGTCTTGGATCCATCTCTGTCGAGAACTCCATTCCTCATGACTAGGAAATAGCTTCGTGATTAGTGGGTCAGGTCTCAGTTTGACAATTACTTTCGTTGGTTTGTTTAATGATTCGATCTTTTTTGGAAGTCTCCTAGAATCTGTATCCAGTTAAATCGTCATCGTTTAAACGGTACGATAGCCTAATCTGGTGTACTCTAAGAACGGTAGTTCTTTTGACTTGCGCTGTCTTTTCTTCTCTAATGAATTCCCCATTTAAACTGAATTGTTTCACCGCAACTCTACAAACTACTACCAGCAATTTACTAAATACGAACGGAATACGAATTGCTAAACGTGGTTTTATGACTTAATGTAATTTGACATATAAATATAATATTGCAACAATATCTGAGTCATGTCACTATAGTATTGAAACGGTGGTTGTAATATCCACCGATCTATTTGACCAATTTTCTGTACTGTAAAATGTAGGCCGCAAAGTCATTAATAGAATTAATAGAAATAGAATTTATTCGTTAGATTTCTGATACCAGTTCTAAAGCTGTAATAAATTTAATGTATTTCCTTATAGTGTGATACTTAAAATAATTTTTATTTTAGTTGTTACCCAGTTGAAATAAGATATAAAAATATTTATTGTGCTTGAGAAACATATGAAATGCAAAAGTAATTTCGTCGTAAGAAAGGATATAAAAAAAATGATAGCCTTTTAATATATATGTAGAAGGCCACTCGGCAAACATTGAACTTGTTGACAAAGTCGAGATATGATCTTCGCCGCTCCGGGGTAGCCGTATGTTCTCCATTTAAATAAAACTCTAAAGAATTCCCGTTGTAATGTCAAATATTTGTCTAGGACGTGGAAACAAATGGAAATTAATACAAGCTTATGTATAGTAGGGGTATGCCTTATGAATATATTGACCTTCTTTTTCTTTTTCTTTCTTCCTTTATCAGTCTCATCATACGAGGGTTACACGAAAAGTTTCACATTTATTGCTTTTTGTTCTTTATACCTATATTGCAATCACACTGGAATAAGTTCACATTTATTAAATGTCAAGTAATATAAAAAATAAATCTTTTTTGTATTCATATTTTCAATATCGTCAAAGTTTCGAAATTACAATTATGTCGTTTATTTTTGTAATCTCTATATTAAGTTTCAATTGTTAACTTCTGCAATACTATAGTGATTATAAGATATTTTTTTCAGATATCGTCTAATTTAAATGATTTGTTAAAAAATTGGATTGTACAACTAATATTATTCGATTGTTTATTGTTTGTTTATTCTGAGAAGACTACACCATTTAAGTACTTTAAGTCAATCAGAGATAATGGACACCATTTAAGTATTTTAAGTCAATCAGAGATAATGGACTTATGTATATATGTAAAACCGGACAGGGGGCCAATATTATCGTAAACGATGGCTCATTTGCCTCAATGTTCGAGGTATTTTTCTGTTGAACCTCGACATATTGGAATGATTGGCGCAAACATTTACGTCAACAGTATATTTTCGATCAACACTTAGGATAATCGTTGTTGGTGCTAACTTTGGCCTGCATTATGGTTTTGGGATTATATTGGAAGAAATAAACCATATGAGAAGGTGAGTCCAAGTTACAGGAAAGAATCGATTTCGAAATGAGGATGCGTATGGCGTAACTTCCTCCGTCACAAAGAGACTAGAAATCAGGGCGTTTCAATATTATGGAAACAAAAGCTAGATGGACATCGGTTCTTATTTCATCGTTTTCATTGGAATTCTTTCTAACGGTTGAAAAATAGGCCTTCAGACATGTTAATTTCCTGGATTACGGCTTTGATGGTTCTATTTCAATTAATGGTTTTGAAACATGGGTTTTATAGTTTTGGATGATGATTCTACTAGGTCTGGACTACATTTTTAATAGTTGTGAACCAGACTTTTTATGGTTTTGGGCTCCGGTTTTAAATAGGTTTCAAGACTGTTTTGAAAATCCTATTCGGAGATGAGCCGCTGCCGGACGTCGCGGGATGTCGATGAAATTCAGCCTTGCAAAAAATCACGAGGCTAGGCTTCAGAAGTGGATGGAATCAAAACACTATCACTGAACTGAAGAAGAATGCCACATTATGGTATACAGATAGTTCCAACTCAACCAAGTACTCCGAAAGCTTAGGCAAATTCCATAGCATTCTTCAGGCGGAAATAGACTTGGAAGAAAGTATCAGAAGCAGAAAATTATCATCCTAACCGCCAGTCAACGAGCCATTAACACGCTGGGCTCTTATACAATCAGCTCACAAATGGCTCGGGATTGCCGGTGTAAGCTAAACGAGCTAGGCAAGAAAAACAAAGTCATCCTCATGCGAGTTTCGGGACACACCGGATTAGAAGGAAATGAGAAAGCAGACAAACTCGCAAAAAAGGCAGCGGGGGCATATCTTTTGCCTGAACCTTTTAGCGGGATCAATCACAGTATTAGTGAAAATAAAAAAAGAAGCTGATCGAAGAAAAATCAAGTACTGGTTTGATCAACGTGGAATGAGACAAGCGAAAACAACTCTGGAAACTTACATTCAGGTCAGATTCAATGAACTCGTTATCATGAGCAAAGACAAAGTTGGCAGGAAACCTATCAGGTCACTGTTGGCTCCAAAGGCATATGAAAAAAATTGAGCTAGCGGAGACAGCAGAATGCCGTTTCTGCGAGGAGAAAGATGAAACCTCTATACATATGCTCTCCGAATGCGCAGCACTAGGCAATTCAAGGGCCATGCACCTAGGATCTTATGAAATAGAAGAGGGAGATTTGCCAAACATCAAGCCATCCCACATTCTAAACTTTCTAAAGCAGATAAGCTTTGCAAGTCAGCTAACAGCAAGACACGGCGGACACAATAAACCTTTCAGGTCGCAGTGCAAATATCACCGTGCAAGGCATATATACATACAAGAAACAAGTTTTTCCTTTCATGATAACTGGGACGTTTTAAGTGGGTTTAGACAATTAGACATTTGGAAATATTTAATTTTTCACTAACTATTGTCTCAGGTTAAATATTCACGTAATCAATAAGTGTGATTGTTACTCGCTTGTTATTCATCGAACCATTAACTTGGTTTTGCGCTAGCCTAACTTTGATCGTACTGAATTGGTTACAAGTTTGTCAAACCGGATCATCTTTATTTATATTGTGCAGCAACTATATTTTCAATGGGTTTTTTCTTGAATAAGTTAGCAGCTAAATAAAATAACTGATGATAACTAACATAATCTCTTATTGACCTCAATTTAATACGGGTGATATTTTTACTAAAAGTCTAAATTTTTTCCCTTATTGATAGTAATAAATTTTAAATAATCTTTGTTGGTATCTTGTAAACTATTGCATTCGTTAATAAATTAACCGTGAATTTATTTACAAATGGTAGCAAATTTATTATCAAAAATATCATTATCACTTGAAATGAGGGTACTAGTAAAAGGTACAGACAACCTTGCATCTACGGCTCACGTTTTCTACACACTCTATTTTTACTATGTCAGATCTCTATCGATAGCCTTCAATACATATCGAATGAATGGAAACAAGGGCAGGGAAGTAGACGAACTCACAGCGGAGTAATAAACCACCATTTACGGTTACTAAAACTTGAACTTGTATAATCTGTCGGTCGGCAAGAGATTTGACATGCCGTAAAATACGCCCACCGAATACGAAAGCTTTCTACTTGGCCTCTCATATGTTTTATATAGGTGTACATATACTAAAACATACGTGCATATATTACCTGGTGATAAAATAAGTGATAATACCTGATGCAAGTAGCCGATGGATTGTGAGTTACGTAAACTGGATTCTAAGCTTACTCTCTTTCTGGTTACAAGTTACAACACATTACGTATGGTGGATAGTACGACAGTATGCGCGCAGTGCACATCTACGTACATACATACATATATGTATGTAGATTTTGTCGTGTTTCGCTTCGTGTCAAAGCTAGGATACATGTCGATAATCCAATATTTGCAGTAAGTCAACAAAAGTAGCATGTTTGAAGTAGAGAACGTACCAAGAAGCGTATTGTTTTAACGCGCGCTTCTGTATATATTTACTGGTCAATGTAAAAGCTTGTATATTAGGCAACATATTTGCATTCTTAAAAGCGAATTGTATAGGTTTACGATTTTATGATAATTAGTAACCAGTTAACGTATGTTGTATACATTCCTAAAAAGTATGTCCATATTCGAGAGTAATGTGTGGAGAGTTAGTTATTAAGTTATTCTTCTCAAGTTTTCTTTTGCAAGCATAGTAATGATGATGAGCAATTAACCTCTTTTACTATAAAGTATGAAATAATCTTTTACTGATGATTTAATGATATTTTCTTCTTTCTGTTATGTGTGCTGTAGTTTGTTACTCCAATAAATACTGCTGTAATAGAGAACGCATGTGATAATTATATATATGCGGTTTGGCTATATAGTACACGCAAAACATTACTATCATTTGTGATGTTGCATTGGTCGGTAGTTATTAGAAATTAAAACCGCAATTTATTTATGAATAAGATTCTAAAGTAATAAAAGTGTGGTAATAATTGCTATTGCATAAACAATAGTTTCCTACCTTTTGCAAGTAAAATTTGTATGTAAATTCATGAATGTGTATATAAATCACAGTCTAATACATGAGTAAAATAGTTTCCAAACCCACTTCACTAATAAAAGACATCGCAATATTATTTGTATCAAACCCCAAATTGTTTGCGAAGTCTTTGTCTGTTTGACTTTCTAGTATGTGTTATGTCAACGCTGCCAATTTTGCATTTGCATTTGTTACGAAAAAGCGCAGTTCTTAAATTTTCCTTAAATTCTTTTTCACATTTAGGTTTCAATATCATCAAAACTTGCAACAAGTTTCTAAATTAGTACATAATTATTTTTATTTTAATAATTTTTTTAAAACAAATTTTGAGCTATAGTGACGATTTATCCAACAAATTTCTGTTTTTATATTAAGCCCTCTGTCGGAATGACTACTAATTTAACATACATAGCAAGCTTGGGGATAGTATCTCGTAATGCACACGCAAGTGGATATGCAGCTGTTGAAACCAACTGCTGAAGCATTTATGTCAATCATTCAATTGTGAAGGCATCAAGCGCTCCTTACAGCAATTCTAATTCTTGCTCCTACGTAGCGTAGGACGATCTAGGAAGTTAATGTTTTGTTGTTTTAATTACTCTTGGGAGCAGAATTCGCATTTTTTCGATAGATTCATCGTTCTGAGTTAGTTGTACGGAACGCAACGATTACTTTAGACAGAGACTGCAAACTAGAATCAGAATTAACTCTTCTGCGTTCTTTTAGAGAAATTGTAGCTATATGATTGAATTTTGAGGCAAATGCTATGTTTTCCTTATTCGACATACTACGGCCATTAATCCATTAATTATTAATTAATTTTTGAATTCTCATTTTGAAATACCAAAATAAAGGATTCACTTTTATTGTCAACTTACCAGTAGAAGATTGCGGATTGGCGTGATGTAAAGAAAGTATTTTTGACGCAATTCTATTTTCTTGTCGCTAAAGTTATTTAACATTGACTACTGACACTTTATTGGTAGCGTTCTTTGTGGGACTACATGCGAAACTGGAAAGATACAAATATCGAGTTGGATTTAATTCCATTCTCGCATTTCTTGGCGACCACGTTTTGAAAAGGGTTCTATTTTGGAATTAAATATTTTGTCTTTAAACGGATAAATTACAGACTCCTCCGCGGCCTTTTGGAGGTAGTTGTTTCCGTTAAAGATGGATGATATTATATTCATAACGTATGACATTGTTTCTGTCATGGATAGTATTGTGTTTAGGGAAATAAGTGGTATTAGAGGCTTAGGTATAATAATAAGTAAGAATAAGTAATTCATATCATATAAAACATAATTATTATTAGTTATTTTAAAGTAACTCTTGCTGTTTTAGCATCTTCCTTATTATTGAAGATACAGATTTGTTTAAATGGACAATGTGCCTGTGAATAGTTAACATTGAGATTTGTATTTTATTTGATTTTTTTTTAGTTCATGTCTACTTGATTAAAATATAAAATTGTATTTTGTTATTTAATTATAGGTTACGTTATATGAATTATAAGAGAACAAAAAGCTTTATTCGGTGATATAAAAATCCAACATAGCGCTCATTTAACTGAAGAAAGTTGCTATGGATACCTCGAAAGCCGACATCTTGAATTTTTGTATGATAATGAGTTTAAATTGTCCGTATCAAACATATTACCTTTTATATGAAACTTTTATACTTACGGAAATATTTGAAAAAATGGGGATTTTTAATTTTTTTAACGTAACTTCTGAATGGTTCGATATTTTGAATTTCTTAAAACAAATTCGGAATGAGCACATGAAACTGCAAAACATTGTCCATTTAAACAAATCTGTATCTTCAATAATAAGCCTTGATGTCATTTCCCGATATAACTAACATTCCCACTAACATTGCCATACAATGTATAAAAAATAGTTGGGATGAAATTCTAGTCAACACCCCTCTACCCCTTGATGAATTTATTAATGCCATTGAACTCTGCCCAAATACTACCTATTTTAAATTTGACAATAAAATCTACTCCCAAGTATTTGGACCTGCAATGGGTTCTCCCATTTCTGCAGTACCTAATAGCCAATCTAGTAATGGAAAAACTTGAAACCACCATTCTAAACCAAAATAAATTAAGCATACCAGTCTTTAAAAGATACGTTTATGACTGTTTTTTAATAGTCTTTATTATTATAATTTTCCCTCGAAAATGATCAAAATAAATCACTAAATTTTCTAGATGTTACTGTCTCACATAAAAATAATAGAATTTTGACCGATAGGTTTATTAAACCAATAAATTCTGGTAGATACTTAAATTTTTCATCTAACACACCTATTAAATACAAGATTAGCACTATTAATAATCTAGTTGACCGAGCACATGCTTTTTCTGAACCACAAAACCTGCAAAGAAACATCCAGAAAATAAAAAGTATTCTTATCAAAAACAAGTATCCACTTAAATCAAAAATCCTCCCAAAGGCAAATAACTCAATCACAACCTATTAACAACAAACAGCGCTACATTAGCTTACCATATATGAAAAACCTCTCCGAAAACTTAAAAAATCTACTCACACCATATAATTTCCAGTTAGCCGATAAACCCAATCACTCCAACCACACCTTTTTCACAAAAACAACAAATGCTATTGACTTTAACAAACAAATCAACCTAATATACCAAATTGACTGTAACAATTCTGAGGGCTTTTATATTGGTCAAACTAAACAATATCTAGACAAACGAGTATATGCTCATAAATACAATACCAAAATACGCAACTACAACTCCACCGCCTTAACCAAACATTCTTTAGAAAATGGCCACACCTTTGATTTTGATAATTTCCGTATATTAGAAAGGGAAGATAACTACTACAAACGCACTTTCAAAGAAATGCTCCACATAAAAAAAAAATAAATATACAATTAATGATCGTAATGACATTCAATATTTAAGTATTAATTACAATAATTTGATATTGCTACAAAAATAATATACATAGTTCAAACCGGGACAGATTTGTATTTTTCTACACATAATACATTTTATACATTTCCATATGTATGTATAATATAATAATACCTCAGATCACTTAAAAAAAAAAACACAACAACAAAAAATGTTTTTATATTTGCACACATATAAGTTTATATTTAAGTAATTTTAAAATCATTCTGTGTATTATTCGTCAATATATGTTGTCCTGTTTGTTAATTTTTAAATGACTTGTTAAAACCAAAAATAATAATAATTTTAACATGTAAATGCATAAAATATGCACCTTCTGTAAGTATAATAATTTACTGTTTACCCTTTAAATTAATTAATTGTTTGTAAATTTAGTGAGAATGACTCAAATCGAATCGAAAGAAAAATAAATATGAATTAAAACCATCAAACATGGACCGTCATTCCCGATTATACTGTTAGTTATTCAATAATAACAAGATGCCCATGCAATCTCACCCGATTTAGGACACACTGTATAAATTGCATTCTTATTTTGTCCTTTCAATCAATGTACCACAACTAGACTGAATCTTGAGCGACAGTAATGTAATAGTGCTTTTCCGATAAGTTAGAAACAATATCCTCTGAAATTAATATATTTATGCATATTCTGAAGCAAAATTATCCTTTACTTAATAATAAGCGTGGTTACTTGGTCTTTAGTGGAGTTGATATGGAGCGGAGGAAATTTCCGACAGATCTTAGATAGATAGATAGATAGATAGATTGAATATACAGGATTTCTTGAAAAATCGTTGTTTTCTATTGATACTTACAAATTGCAGTAGCAGATTTCAATGAATCGTTATAATTGTTAATGTCCTAATGAGCTATCATTTACCCTTCATTAAGTGCGTCTTTATGTCGCAAATCTGTTTGAGTTTAACACAAAAAATAGTCTCCAGTATAATTTTTTGCAGTTTCTATAATTTATTTGAATCAAGCATATAGGAATACAACTTTTGAGGCTCTTTGGTTTTTCATTCATCGTTTCGTTCTCTGAGATACCTATATATGTACTGTAAATATTTTTGAGAAGTATCGATGTAACAATTTTAGGTTTTGCATAATTGATACATATGTATAAATAGCCACGTTTTGAAGACGTTCATAGTTTGAACAGACTTCGAAATAAAGCTCCTCGTTTGCTGTATCCTTTTTTATAAATTACAGCTACTTTTTTTCGTGTTTTCAATTCTTTCAATTGAATGTTATATTTTATCCAACTTTTGTTTCTGGCAGCATAATACAAAAGATTAACTTGACATTTTATTACGACAATCACATAATACAAAACATGCTCTGGTAATTATACACGAAATATGTAGGAAATATTCTGTAAAATTTACAATATCAGCTTTCCTCGATTAAATCAATGATACTACAATTTCAATTAACCCTTTTACATAAATTTATTATTTATATTTACGAAGTTAATACTGTTATTATGTAACGCGATACCGTATTATTAATGCCGCGAACAAATTATAGCCAGGTGAAAATCAAAGCGGTGGGTGTAAATTTATGATCGACGTTCGATAAACACGAGCAACAAGGACGGACGTACAAACACACGTGAAACTCTCTTTTATACCGCTGCTGCAGCAGCACTAACAGTAGCAGGTCCGTGAATAGTTCCAGTAATCGCGTAATCAGTGTACGAAATGCGCTTCTTTTGATTTACTCGACGTCAGTCGTAAAATAATAAAAGTCCATATACAAGCACGGCCATAAAATCATCTCTAATTCGATTCCATTCAGATTAATTCCGTCGTAGATCGATCCGCAAGCGCGCATAAACATTGAGTAATGAACTTCAATTCATTTTATGGCGAAATAATAAAGGGTAAAAACGTCCGGCTCGTATATTTGTGTGGTGCAGAGTGCAACGGTTGTGTTGTTGAACTGCAATATATCCAAAGAGGAAAGTTTTTAAAATAAGATAAAATGAAATTAGCTTTATACGGCGGAGACCACACGTGAACCTTTTGATGTTGATTTGCCGATCATTTATCTTTATAATTCCGCGATCGCACGTTGAATTAGACCCACTTTATTTAAATTATAATCTCTGACTTTGACTTCTCATTTATTTCATCGTTATTTTGAACTATGCCACTGCTATGCATCAGTGGCATGAATAAAGTACATGCAACTAAACCTTTTAAATTGCGCTAGCAATTTGTTCCTTATTACTGGAATTGATACCATTTATGGAAGTATATTTCTTACCAGGAAATGTATTTTTAAATTAGCCTCGTTCTGCAGTACTAGGAAAGTTGTAAACGATGATAACGATTTTTTAAATATTAGAATGTCAAATGAAATTCTCAACATGTTTTAACGCGACAGCGTAAATAGAAAATTATGCAGATGGCAGAACTATGGATAAAATACTAGAAAATACTACTCGATGTTAGACAATGTTTTATTTTCAAATATTTAATAAATTTAATTATTTTAAAGGAGCATGCTCAGAAATTCAGGAATTACAGTTATGGCCTGAAAACGATGTTTGAAACTTTCTTTGGAACTCCTCAAATCTACTAGAAGGTTCCAAAGCTTTTGCGAACAACTACTGGTTTCCTGAGTAACCAACGCTAAGTGCTTTTAAATAAATATGTATATAAAAATAAAATATCTGCAAGTATGATGTCCATAATCTTTCAAAGGAAACATCCAGTACCATTTTGTAAATCGAACGGGAACCACTGGGAAACAATAACAGGGCACCATTCAATATCCAATCTGGCAGCCGCTATCTGTTGATCTATTAAAAGATTACTAGCACAAAATGAAATTTTCAAGATTTATCAGTTCATACAGTACACGTAAAACTGGATCAAGTACTGAACATTTACGACGAAGGTGTGATGTATGATCTGTTCAATGACTGTATTGACTGGATGAGAGAAAATGATGAATATATTTTCGACTTTCGTAATGGCAGAGCGACATCTTTGCCAATTTTTGAATTTCAAGCTTAATATCGAGAATCTGATGATTCAGAAGAATGATTCATAAGAGAAGAAATAAATGAAGGAAACACTACAGTTAAAAAATTGGATGGAGATGATGAGATCAAGTGATTAATTATAGGAATCTATGGAAAAGAAAGCAGATAACGTTGTTAAGGGCACAAAAGCTGCTTGCAATTTATATAATCCATGATTATATTGTTATTGGAGACAAATTCGAGCAACTCCAGACGAAGTGTGAGAGTGCAAAAGAAACGAGTATTTTTTAAATGTACTACTAGAATTAAGAAATAGCACAGTTATTTTCTCACTTTTTGGTGATCATGACGCTGAAGTTTTTCTTTTCTTTTGTGTAAGTTGTGTTTAAATGGCTTTGTGACAGCATCATATCGCCTTTTATGATGCCGCGCTGTTAATCACTTTGCTCCCAACAGCGAATGGCAAGTCGATCCGGGATTAAACTCTCTGAAAAAATGTCACCGTCCCTCCAGAGAATTGAACCCCGGCGCCTATCGTCCTCTCACAACAATAGTCAGCCGCCTAACCACTGCGGCCATCGACCCGTTTAGTTAAGTTAATTTATTAATTTATTAATTCATAGATAGCTTTATTTCCCCACTCTTTCATCCTTTACTTTTTGGTAAAAATGTTTCTAAAAAATTATGTAAAGTGAATTTAATTGATTTTGCACGGAAGTTTCATATCTACAGTTTATCCGGTATTTTCAAAAATAAAATTCGTATACTGTTTGATTACAGTATACAACAAATATTTATTACTACATTTCAAATAATTTTTACCTGTAGTGCGTGCCAAATAAAGTTCTGTAGACACCATTCTATTCAGATTTTCTTGACAGCCTGTGTTCGTTAATTAGTGTTTCTTGTCTTACATATTTATTTTTTGCGTTTCTAATACCGTTGTTAGGATTTCCATCATGGAAAGTAGATTCATGACGGAGCACAAAATGTGTGAGTCACCATAAAGAAAAGATACTGAAATAAAATAATTAATTATTTATTGTTAGACATATTCGTATTAAAGTGACTGGTTCCTAGTACATCTAAACTAAATCAAAAAGTATTGTTCTCGTCTCATTTGCTTGTAAAAATATATCCATTTAATCTAACGAAAAACCCGAAAAGAACACTTTACAGCAAAATTTTCTGATGACGTAATTTTTCTTTTACACCAGTCTGAGACAAGAGTACTCGCAATCAGTCTGGGGATACGATACAAATCAGCAGAAATAAAAAGTAAATCCTCCTCGCCAGATACGTCCATTTATACGAGCTATTTGACGGATGCGAACATAAAAACAGATTTTATTCGAGCTGTCGTTGCGACGTTACTATCGAATTCGTCATCGTTTCTCCTCCTGCGTAGTTACGGTCTTCGCATATCCGGGGGCGAAGATAATTAACCCCCTTGGAGGGTCAAATCAGGCTGCTCCGGCTTTCGTCGGGAAAAAATCGAGCCGTATACGCAGCAGCCGGCCGATCGTCGAATCTGGGAAGATTTCGCGGCGACGAGCGGGATTTGGACATTGCGGAGGCGAATAGCAAGGGGGACGTTCGTAAAGCCGGAGATTTGCATACAATTATTCGCACGGCACTTTATCTTTAGAATACTACACTCCACGGTATTCGTATTAGGTCGGTCTGATACGGTAGATTTGGAAAATCGAGTGAATTTATTGGGATAATAGCTGTGAAATTATTGTAGGATTCCCCGGTCTCTATGCTTTTTTTTACTTCTCTTTGGCACTTCTTTATTTTTCGTTTTTGTTCAGGATTCAGTGAATTCTATTCTATTTTGCAGTTGTCACTATTTATGTATGAATTTCAATATGCATGTCTAGTCGTGATTTTTAATAACAGGAGTAACGTTTTATGTATTTTCGTTGTTTATGGGCTTTTAATCACTCTTCTTTCGTTCTGTTATTATTTTGTAAATGTAGTACTTGTCATTTTATATTTGAAATAGAAGTACCATTTATCTTATTACATAGTTTGGGTACGGTAAAAATGAAACACTAAACAGCTTTACACAAATAACTTTGGGCCATACACAAAATAGTGAAAATTTTTCAAAGTGAATACTATACTTAACAATTCCTTTTCTATCTGTACATATTTAATTTCTATTATATCTATTACTATTAAGCTGCGAGAATACCAATGTTACATGATATGAATCTTGTAGTACGACATAACCTAGACATCTTTAACTAGGTTAGGTTAGGAATGGGGTGGCATTCGACCCTATTTCACTGCGACCTTTGCAAGTCTATTGTGATCCCCTTTTTCCTTAGAGAACGCTCTCTAGTTTCGGCTTCTTATTTATGCCTATCATTTTTGAGAGCGGCTCTTCTAGAGTTCTCTACACCCATTGCTAGAAACCTTGTCCTCGCTAGGCCGTCGCAGTGGCACAAAATATGAACTGGGGTTTCTTCTTCCTCTTGACAGAATCTGCTTGACAGTCTTCCTACTACTACTACTTCCTCTCCTTTAACTATGTGTTTGTATCAGCATTTCTTTAGAGCAGTTAAAAAATTTTCAGTATCGCTTTATTTGTTATAAATGTTTTTTATTTGTCAAATGTTAGTGTCCAAATCTCATGTTTTTTCGAGATAGATTTCTTGAACTATATGTTGTTGTTGACATATTGGGAATGAATTTTGAAAAAAATGTAAACATAGAACTTGCTATGTTTGAATTTTTGTTTTCTAGTATACTCCTAAGTAAAACAGTTTAAATATGTTTTTCTTAATTATGATTTTGTATTGTTTATTGTTGTGCTGTTCCATCGCTCACAGGTCGTAACTTATGATTAACCGTATGAGTTTATTTTTTCTTGGTTGGTGACTAACAATTTTAGCTAAAGCATTTAGGAGGAGACATTTAATTGCTCCTACAGAAAACTAACGAGACTGACTCTGGTTTACAAATTTTGGTTTTAGGTGTATTTCTCCCCACTACCAGGACACCCTTGGAGTTTCTCTTTTTCCGAGCAATTATTGAGAATTCCAAACGGCCTCAATTAAAGTTAAACACAAATTTAAAATAATTCCTTTTAAGATTGATTAGGAAATTTCAAATTAAAGTGAATACAATTGTCTCTATGACTGAACTGAAGATTTAACACAATAGCTTGAAAGATACATGTAATAAAATAGCATTTAGTGAGAATTAAGAAAGGTGTCACCGGCGTAAATAGTATTGTAAATAGGTATACGTAATAAACATGAATTCTTTATGTTTGCTTAAGATCCTAAACGTAAAATTATACATGGGCAATAACTAGAAATCTAAACAGCTTCCAATTAGTACGATTTTTTGAGATAGTTTGTCCAACGAATTCTTAAAGTTCTTTCAATAATTTTCAATATATTATAATTAATTAATAAGGTACACGACTGAAATTTTACATACGTGTTTATTTAAACTTATAAAGTGCCAAGTTTCCTTACAATTAGCAACTTTTGAAATATTATTTGTGTTCGTGATTGGATAACCAGCAGTAGATTTTTTTTCAAAAACAAGTTATATTACAAAACAATTAAAAAAGAAGTTCATATATCTAATGTAATACCAGGACTTAAATCTCCCAATTAGTAGATCTCCAACGCATTACTTCTCGTCACTTTACCTAGTCCTAGTAATATTGAATTAAAATGTCGGAGATTTTTTAAATTTCCTCCGTAGTTCATCCTTTATTTTCAGATGGTCCTTTATTTTTATTTTTGAAGAGCTGACTAGAAACTTCACAAAATCTTCAGGTAGTCTTATTTGTTTCTGAATCCAGTTTTTTTACCAAATTGAAAAAAAAATTAATCAACAAACGATGTATGATTAAGATACATTATAACAGAAAACAAACTAAGGGTTTACGAATTTCGTCCTTATTTTTGTATACTGCTTATATTCCACCTGAACACAAATTTATTTTCACATTTCAAAGAAATTGTTTTCTACATTCAAAGTTTCGTGAGATCGCGGAAATAATGTACTGTGCGCCCGGAACATTTTCAAATATTTCAAAATTTTTCCTTTGAAATATTTTCGATTCCGAATTTCATCCAAAAAAATTCGATATCGATATTGAATGTATGTAGTTTAGAACTATTTTCGCTTAGTTGTAATTGCTAGAATCCATATTTTATTCAGTTGCAGCAAGGTTTTTCCTTTTAATTAATTTAAAATGTCACCACATTTGGAGTACTTACACTTCAACTATTAGCTTCCTTCTTTATTCATGTTAATTTATCTAGTGTTCGTAAATAATGCTCATACTTTTCGTTACATTTTTTTTATCTCTCTCAGTACTGTATTACTATTACCTAACTATTACCTACTATTCTTTTCGATTTTTCATATTTTACATTCTTCTCGTTACTTTTGTACTTTTTTCTTGTAGACGCACGTATTTGCAAAGTAGTTCTCCTTTTGATATATGACATACGCTTTATTACATGCTGAACAATTTCCAAACGGATGCTTTCTTCCACACTTTTTACAACTTCAGACGTATGTATAGAACTAACTTCTTCTTAGCTTGGTACTAATGGCATTATTTGTTGCTTTGAGAGTTGAAATGATTTGCAATACTTTTGTATTTGTTATAACTCTATAACTATTTCTTTATCAGGTTTTGTTAAATTTGTTTACTCTAAACATCAAACATTATTTGGTCTTTTATCATTCCATCCATATACAGTGGTGTGCATAAATAAGTAATAACTAGGTGCTTTCAAGAGATAGACTGTAATTCAAGATTAATTTCAAAGAAAATAGTATCATTACAAAATTAATATGTATTTTCAATATCGATGTATAAAAGTACCTACATAAATATTTATAATAATTTCGTGTCTATCTAATATTTAGTATGTCCGCCCTTTGCTTGGATAACTCTGCGAAGTCGATTTCAAACACTATTAATTAGGTTATTTATAAATTCCGGCGGAATGTTGTTCCACTCTTCCTCCAGGATATTAAACAAGTCATTTGCATTCCTTGGTTGTCTCCTATGTTTGGCTCTGTCCAGATAATCCCATACATTTTCTATAATATTTAAGTCAGGGCTCTGAGGTGGCCAAACCATTGTTTCGCAGATGTTCTGCTATTCTAATTCAGCAAGATAACGTCGTACGAACCGAGCAGTATGTTTTGGATCGTTATCTTGCTGAAGAACAAAACCTTCACCAATAAGGCGACGTCCTGCAGGAATTGCGTGCTCCTGTAGAATCTGCAGGTACTGGTCTGCATTCAAACGACCTTCAATTCTTACAAGGGGACCCACCTCGGAAGCTGTTATGCAACCCCATACTTGATACCCCCGTGTTTGACTGTCGGTTGTATACACGCCGTCTCTTACTGCCGAAGATTTCAAATTTTGACTCATCCGTCCACAGTACGCGACGCCTTCCACCGTCCATTGCGAGTGATTTCTGGCGTAAGTGAGTCTCTTCTGCCTATTTCCATGTCTCAGTAATGGTTTTCTTCTCCCAACGCGCCATCGTAGCCCTTGTTTGATTAAATGTCGTCGAACTGTGGATGAATGCACTGCGACCCCAGTTGCCTCTTGCAAGTCGTGGGCTAACCGGGCTGATCCTCGGGTTCGGTGTCGTAAAGAAGTGAGTTTTAAATATTGGCCCTCTCTTGCTGTCACCTTTATTGGACGTCCTTGTTTGGGTTTATCCAATACGGAGCCTGTTTCTAAGTTTTTTTTTTAATATCTTATGGACGCTACTTTGCGAGCAACCCACTTCTACAGCGATTTGCCGCTGAGTTCTTCCCTGTTCGTGGAGGAAAACTATTCTATACCTATCCTGTACATCCACTTTCGGCATTTTACTACTAATTATGCAGAAATTAAAAGTTTGTTTTTAAAAATCCTACAGTTACACTTACTCTTACTTCACGAGACACTTACACAAACTAATTTAATTAAACAAAATAAGTTAATAAAAAAATGTATTAAATTGCTTTTAAAACGCTCTCTAAACTCTATTATAGCAAACGCGCACCTCAAAATATGACAATAAACTAATACAACACATCGGTAAATAACTATTCTTTTACGCCTCGGAGGCTTGCGAGGGGTTGTGCTGTCATAAAATGCAAATAAATTCTTAATTGTAAGAAACTGTAATCCTACAATACTTTTCCTTTGTTTGTATACGTATTTCAATAGAAAGATATACATAGTAAAACTATATTGAAACGATTGTTGAAAAATATGTGTGTGATTACTTATTTATGCACACTACTGTACATACAACTGTTTGTAATTATCGTTGCCACCTGAAAACCCACCATTGGCAGCCTGTTTTTTAAATTCTGTAATGAACGACTGAATATCTTGATTTTATTTTTGTGTGATGCTATTAATCGTATATGTTGCCACTGTGATAAGCGTTTGAATGCATCGTTCAAGGTAGTATCTGTATCTGATGCAAATATATTATATGCTATACCTATGTCCACGTTAATATCTGCAATTATATGTTGTAATAATGCAAATTTAATGTCTTTTATGACTGTATTTTTGGTTGATACCTAGAGATAAATATTAAATTTCTGCTTTCTTCAATATCGAAGGTTGGTGGCTGTTTATACTCCATTATTATTTCATATGCTTTTAGTTCTACCTTCTCTATTTATCCTATTTCAACTATACTTCTGTCACAATGTTTTACTTTTATTTTCGTTGTTTATGGATTCTTAGTTGAGTAGATATGAGATAGCACATGGACATCTTACACGCTTGTATAATACAGATTTTTTTTATTGCAAACTTTGTAACATAACTAACATACAACACTATACAGAATAAATGTTTACAAAAATACCAACCAACTACAAGCTGTAAGATTAAAATAAAATATTAACGACAAGACATGATAGAAATAATTTATTTTGGATTAGATACTCTCAAACTCTGACAACGAATTTCAATATCTTCAGATAAGTCTTTCTCGTTTCAACTAATCATCATCAGCGTGAGAAATTTAGAATCGTACAGCAGGTATATAATCTGAAACACTTCTTCGACGAATAGAAATTCATCTTATTCGTTATCTATTTTCACTCGCGTAAAACTATCACAATTTAATACATCGTTCCTTCGTTTATTTCGCATTAGGAACGGTAGATCTGACATATCGCTATACGGTCCCGGACAACGTTAATAAATTTCAATCTCTTCGCGACGGAAAACGTGAAGAACATACAACGACGTACTACCTGTGCGCTGGCCGTCGTGATTGCTGAAAAGTCCCGTCACAGATAAGAAGATTGTTTACTGTTACACGTTTTCACGGCGCAGAGTAAAGTAGAGTGTGTAGTAAAGAGTAGATGGGTAAATATAAAAATATTTGTTTACGAGACTGTCGAGTTTTATCAAGTACCGTAATACGCGACGACATTACTTCTTCTTCTTCGTCTTTTCTATTGCTCCCTGCCGTTTAGAATTGAACGTGCTTGTTGGTTGGTGGTGGAAGACATCAGACGGGCGAAAAAATGAATGAATCGAGAGGAGCTGCTGACAGGAAACGTCGACTTTAGAAATATAGTAACAGTCATTCTCATTCTAATGTATACCTTACATATCCATGCATACGTAAATGCATATGCATAACACAAAAGTATTGTCGGTTCTAAAAAGTAACGTACACGAGTTGTTGTTAAGCAGTTGGCTGGTAGAATAATAACAACGAAGTATTCAGTTTTCAGGTTATAATTATGTATGCACGCTAGTATTTCTGACGACTAAATGAATTCTTGTTAAAAAACGTGTTTGTTTAGCATCAAATTGATAATTTTTTGTTTTGCATGTTTAACGATCCAAGGAGTTCTCGTTACTTAACTGTGATATACATTGATGCTTACATGCTATTGTGGAGCACCTCCCCAGTAGTTATTACTATCAGCCTGGGCGAGTTTGCCTTTTTCTAGTTTAAGAGATATATATTATTTAATAAACAAATGGATATCGTATTGGAGATTTTTGCGCTTGTTTTATTAGATTCCTTCATTTTTCCGTATATATCTGGTATTTATTTAGACATTTTAAGTTATCCGTAAGCATTTTACGTTTTAAGTTTCCGGCCCACATGAGAATTTGTTTTAGAACATCGGACGTTTGTTTGTGTAGGCATTAACATTCCAGATCTTCTTTTTAAGTTACTGAGATCTGATTTACACATTTTGTACTAGAAATAGTATAAGCCTGGAAGACATGGACCACATTTTTTATGTTTATGGTAATATATACAACATACATATGTGTACTGATTTAACCATTATGTAGAATACAAGTTTGAAAATGCCAAACACTGCAAAGGAGCAAAGAAAGGACAAATGATATTAAAGAAAGTAATTACAGTACAAGCTGGCTAACATGAACACTCATTAGTTTGAACAGCTGTACAACATTTTGTACTGACAGCCGTATAGTGTGCCTCTCGATAGTATGAATACGGTTTGTTGACTTTTAACTTGTTTACAATACATATAAGCAGCATTATTATTCACTGTAGTTAGATCCACCCCATCGAGCAGTCAACTTGTTATCAATTTGGTTTTATATTCATTATAAACATGGTTAAGCCAAAGAGTAAGTGTTTAACATTGAAAGAAAACTCAAAAATATCAGAAGAAATTGAGAAAGGTATGACAAAGGTATCGCTATTGGCCAAAAAATATGATATAGCAAAATCAACTGTTTGTTTAATAAAAAAGAAAAAAGATGTCATTTTAGAAGCTGTAGACAATATGTTAAATCCTTCTAAAAGACGTACCTTGAAGGTATCTGTATACAAATTAATGTAAAAAAAAACTTTACAAATGGTTTCTTAAACAAAGAGAGCGTAATTTACCTGTAACTGGCGACATAATTCGAGAAAAAGCATTAAGCTCATGTGCAAACGAAACATTTACAGCTGGTGATGGTTGGCCGCAAAGATTTAAGACCCGTTATGGCATTCGATTTCTAAAAATAACGGGAGAAAAATTATCTTCTCATCCGAAATTGGTCGACCCGTTTAAACAGGAATTATACAGAATTATACAAGAACTGAATTTAAGTCACCAACAAATATATAATGTAGATGAGACGGGATTATTTTGGAAGCTCCTCCCCGAAAAGACTTACGTTTCTTTATCAGAAAAAACAGCCCCAGGGTTAGAAATTGCAAAGCAAAGATTGACTTTCTTAGGCTGCACAAATGCTACAAGCCAACATAAATTGACACCTCTTATTATTGGAAAATCTAGGAACCCGAGAGCATTAAGCAAATTCCACAATCCTGTGTTTTACAAACATTCAAAAAATGCATGGATAACTTGTGAAATCTTTAAGGAGTAGTTTTTTGAGAATTTTTTCCCTGAGGTAAGCTTATGTTATATAATGTAAAAACGTAGATAAATAAAATAATAATAATGGGTAAGAGCCATTCTTCTATTAGATAATGCTCATAGTCACCCACCAAACGAGAAGCTAAGAACAGCTGATGGAATGATATTCGTAATATTCATGCCACCCAATGTCACATCATTAATACAAGCGCTAGATCAAAATTAACAAAGCTTTACTATAGGGAAAGCCTTTTAAGTTCAATTGTAGGAAAAGTGATCAATTAACAGAGAGTTTTAAACTTTTAACAATACGGGATGCTATAATGCATCTGACGATTGCGTGGAATAAACTTAATCCTGATATAATTCGTAAATGTTGGAATAACATTTGAAAGTGTAACGAACAGGACGAAGATGATATTCCCCTATCGGCAATTGTGAAGCAAATTAATGCCGCTAAAGAGATTGACTACAACGAAGCACTTAAGGACACAGTTACACGACTTAATGAAATAAATTATGGTAACACATCTGAAGACATAGAAATATGGAATGAAGATCGTCAAGATGGATCTGATATCGAAATCTTCGACGATGAAATTCCTGAGGATGAGGAAGCAGAATTAGATCCTCAGCGTGTTTCACATGCTGCTGCTGCAAAAGCTTTGGGTTTAGCAGTGCAATGGGCTCAAGAAAATAATCTTGACATGAGTAAAAATTTATTGCTTCAAAATATATTAGAAGAGGCTGTCCTTTTGAATATTCAATCTAAAAAGATTGAGAAAAAAACTACAGACCTAAAATAAATATGTAATACGGTTGTACATACATATGTACCATCTTTGGCAAATTAAATGCGAATTTTTCAGGGAGGAATTTCCATTTACTAAATAAAGGCTATACTTTGAAGCAAATTTAATTTCTCTAGAAGAGAGTACTGCTTTGATGAACTTCTTTAGAGCATAGCCTTTATTTACAACATCAACATTCCCCGATAAAGAAATCGTATTTAAATTGCCAAAGGTGGTACATGTGCAACTTTTTTCTTTCTTAAGGAGATACATAGATATTTACTTTTTGTTACATAGGATCGTACATACATATTTTTATTTGTTATTTTTTAAATAAATACTTATATCGTTATACATATTATGCATGTTAACTTTCTTTGTGAAATAAAGAGCTTTTGATAATGTATTTTTATGTACCTTCAATTGTATGAATACCTCCTATAACATGAATGGTATTTTTGTGTTCACACTATCGAGCTTGTACTGTAGTGATTAACTGGCAGAGTTGAACTAATATATGACAATAGTAAACACAAGATTAAATAATGTAGAAGCACTTTTTATTCTTAAACAAGTTTTTTGAAGGATTATTAAGTTTTATTAAGTTTTCCCTTCTTCACAGTATTTACATCTGCTTCGAAAACGAAAACAATTTCATGAAATCAACGTGTACAGAATGTATATACTGCAGTGTTCAAAATCAAAATCAAATAAAATAAAAAAGAAAACATAAATTAAACACTTTACACTAATAATTTTAAAACCCACCCTCTCTTACCTTAATTATTTATTTGTAAAATGTAAATATTTTTATCGCTAAAACACCTTGTTCCTGCCTCTACTTCTTTTCTTTTTCTTTCCTTTTAATCTTTTCTTCTTCGTCTACTCCTTTCTTTCTTCTTTTCCTTTTCTCACTTTTCAATCTTATCCAAAATCTTATTTATATTCTCTCATCCGTCATTTTCCAAAATCAATCCGTCTTTTTTCCTTTCAATTCTTAAACGTTTCTCTTTCTTCTGTCTCTCTAATTTCCAATCTTCTTTTCAAACTCTTGACTTTTATTTTATTATGTCTTTTCTTCTTTTTAAAAAACCTTTTTTCTTTACTTGACTTTTCGCTTTTTTTTCAACTTTTCAAAGAAACCACAAATGTTCACCTCTCTTGTTTTTTCTCGACCTCCTTATTTCTTTAATTATTATTTTTTAAATCGCGGTAACGTGTGTACGTTGTACGTGTAATTTTGACAATGTCATTCTTAAATTTATAGTGTTTAATATATGACTAATGAATTTTGAAGGAAAATCGAAATGACATAACATGTATTCATTTCATTCATTCATTCAACCCACTCGTCAGATATGTATAACTGATTCGCTACAGCTAACACATTCGCTTTCATAGTAGTCATTAAAAGTTTCATCTTCTTGAGAATACATAACATCTTTGGACTTAACTGAAGTTAATGGAAATTGTGGTTTTTTTAACGATTCTTCTTTGTGTGTGTCCGTAGCTTTCTCTTATGAATTTCTCTCGACTCTCTGCATCTCCTTTAACGTCTTTTCTTTTAAAGTTGACGGAAAATGTTGTTTTGTTGTTCTTGTTTTTTTCGTTTTGGATGTTTAGCTTCTTTTTCTCTTGTCGTTCTGCTATTTTAGATGCTTAATCTATCTTTTTTCCTTTTGTGTGCAACATTTTATGGTGAATACAGAACAGTTGCCATTGTTGATTATATCTTTTAAAGTTTTTCTGCTTGTATGGTTTGTATAGGATAAATGCCATCTAGGGTATTATTTGCCGATACTTCCAAATTGACACAATTTTGTACTTCATACGCTACCACGACGACAATATCATTATATTCCTAATTATGAATATCAACCTCTGTCACTTGCTCAGTCATACTAGAATATGGTTAGTACATTCTTTCTTTAGGTTGGCGTTACTAACTATTGTTTTAGGCATAATCCCAGTTGTTCCATACCTATTTACTCCATTGCGTACATTGGCTGATATAAACTACAGCCTCGTTATATTTCTTGACGCACGTGGGAAACTCATCAAAATAATTTCTTTCTCTTCGATACGATTAAGTTTTGAGTGACGAGTTGCGATGAAATTAGGTCTTACATTTGGAGGATTACTAACGAGATCAGATAGATCGAAACCACGTGGTTCGGTTCTAATGCTTGATCTATTTTCATTGTACTCGTTTGCAGGGCGATTTCCAAGAATATACCATAAGAGCCTATTACAAGCATTTTTTGGTTTTTATATTGCATAGCTGTTGAATTTTCTTGAATAATTGTTTTTGCTGATCAAAGTCCTCATCGAATTCATAGATATGTATATAAAGTCATATACAATATAAATTGAAGACAAAACATCCTAATATGTGTATTTACTTTCTGCTAAATTAATAATGTGCTTTTAAATAACTTTGTTTGTAAAGAAAAATTGTACGACATTCACTGTAGAACATTCGAAAGCATTTCCATTTAAAACGATACTCAATTATCTCCCGTAGATTCCTTGTTTGTTAGTAAACATGTTCAACTCCTTCAGTTAGTTAAGACCTTACGCATTTGGCTAAACAGATAGACAGCAGAGTTTACATCGCTTTAATAGGATGCCGTCGATATCCAAGCTCCAGCCCTCTAGCTCAACAGCTTTTTTCTTCCACAACGTGTTACGTGCTTCTGTGTCAACTTATCTTCATTTGTGGACGTCGAACGTAAGTAAGCATTCCCTGGATTAAAGAGTTGCCCGGTCGCGCTTTTGTGATCTTCCACGAGATCGTAACTCCATAGGACCCAGGTTCTGTGGCGGCTTTCATTAAAAAAAATTAAACACGTCCGTACAGACAGCCGGTAAAAAATAGCTACGATAATTCATGTTGTTTTTTACTTGCTCTTATATGAGTAGTACCTTCACGTACCTAATGTGCGTAGGAATAAACGTTTTGTCTACCTCCACAGACCTACGTTAATTCATTAAGAGAGTCGACATAAAAATATGCCTATATACGTTATAATACCGCGGCATTATATGGGCATATGTAATGTACTTACGTTCACTGAAAATAATAGCTACCTATGGTCGGAATGAAACAATGGAATCGCTTGTGATCTAATGTGTATAATAACATCAAGTATGTCGTATATCATTTAATCAATTGTTGTGGTTATTGTAGTGTTGTATTAGGTATAGTAGGTCTTAGATCAGCTCTTTTATATCTTGTGTTAAAGATTAAATGGATAATAAATCATCATAATGACGGACATGTGATGAAATCTAATGCAAGTTAATAGTTATGAGACAATTTAGCCAATACTATGCATGGATATGGGGAATATTTTTCATTGTATTCGCATTTATTATTGTGTGAATCTATCTACACAGTTGAAACCTTGAAAAGCTGTGAAGCTATCCTAGCCAACCATATCTGCTGACATTCTTCATTTTGTAATTTTTTCATATAAGAAGTTGATTATCCAGCTGTAACCAGCTGTGTAGCTCGAACGTAGTCCTGAACATGCTGGTAAGGACACCGCAATTTGTTACTAAACATGGGATATGCTTAGCACATGTATGGCAGGAGATATTTCGAGCGTTATCGGGTTTGCGATCGGCCAGCTTATGGCGGAAGAATAATAATCTTGAATTACAAATTAGTATGCAGTTATGTCGTATATAAATGTGCCACGATCTGTGAGCTGACTTAACCGTCCAATGGTGAATACAGTGCGTAAATTTTTTTCTTATAGTTTAAGTTAAATGGAAAATTACATGTGTAGTAAGCTCAGGTTGATACCTAATAATATAATACTGATACCGTATTTCAGTCATACAATAGATTCAAATTCCACCTTCTAGTTTACTGCACAATACTATACAATACGAAGAGGAATTCCAACAATTTTAATCTGCTAAAAGGGACGTCACTTACTAAATAAGTTGTATATCTAATTTCAAAATTTTACTTGTCGGAACGAGTAAAAAAAAGATAAATTACAACATGTCCAGAATATTTTGAGACCTTTCTAAAAATATCTCTAACCGCAGTACCTATGAATGAAGAAATTAATATTTATAATCAAGTATAAATGAATGTAAGTCGTAGTAGGAATTTAAGATATGTAAAACGAGAGCAGGAGTGCATTGCAATTAATCATATAAAATGCATATAAATCTTGTTCAATAGATGTAATAAATGTCAAGAATGAATATATAACGTCTGCACAATGTTATATAAGATGACTATGTCGATAAATTTATGATATAGAATATAGATTGTATAATTTATAAAATGTAGTGACCCGCATTTATAATACATTTACAATCTGTTTTCAGTTGACATGAATTTGATTTTTGTTACGTGAATTTGAATTTAATTTGTTAACTAGGTTTTAGATGACCTTGATCTTAATCACTCATTTTTCCCCCTTTAAATGAAATTAAATGAGAGGAAAACCTTGTATAGAACAATAAAACATATAAGAATTTATTGGTTTAAATCCTTTGTATTTTGTCTGAAGGTGTTACTGTAGTACAAGCTCTCAATTATCAAGATCAATAGATTCTGTTCGTTTTCAATTTTCTTGAGTTCCTCGCGGTTTTCATTTAGAACTCTACCGTTCAGCAAGTAAATTGGAGACATTACCAACGATTTTAAGCATTATAAATGTTGATAATATAAACTTGCTTAGTGAAATATATTAGTTAGTAGTTTTGACTACTATTGTTAAAGAAAATATCTAATTGAATTTCTCCACGTTTACTGCATTTACCGAAAATATTCTTATCATACCCTTTGACTACAATTTTTCTGGTACAATTATCATTGAAAGATCATCAATCAAAGTGAGTAGGTAAGGAAATCATGCACACCAAAATATTTTGATTGTTGAAAAAAAAATTGCTGAAAAAATATAAGTTTTATCTATTTAAATGACCTTGTAATATATAATTGGCGCTATTATTCCTAATTAAAAATATTTCGTGAATAATATCGCCACCTTCCACAAAAATGAAACGTGTGGATTGGAATTTTTGGTATAATAAAATTGTTAGACCGTTCTTCTTAGATGGTAATTTCAATGACTAAATGTACTGCATTTATTAGAAGACAACATTGATCCAATGATGAATAACAGTTCCTACCCATTAGTTCATCCTATTCGGCAATATTTAAATAAGTCGTTTCTCGAGCAACTTTCTGATCACTTTTTGCTTCATTGTTAGTCTTTTGTTAAAGTGTGGTATAATATTTCTTTATCTTTAAAGGTCTCTGTTACCTACAACGATCAAGAAGGGATTGTTCTCTTTCGGGAAGGGCAGGAATAAGATTAGAAAGTTAATGAAAAGGATAAATAGACGCTAGTTAATATTTAGTATCTACAAGAAACTAAATCACACTTTCAGTCACAGTTATCCATGTAATTTGCCTAAAATGCCAATAAGAATTCCTAACACCGAAGTAGAGGCTCTTTAAATAGACGGTATTGAGAGAACTCACATTTTTATCGCATTTTAATTACATTTCTCCATTATCTATACTTTTTCTACTATACAGCTGTGTCTTTGTTTTTTCCTTGTATAAATAGACATTTTTTAATATTGTTTTTACCTATTCATAAGACTACGCTGGAGCACAACATTGCAGGTCTGAATTATCTCTTGTAGTGTGTAGTGTCACAATTGAGTACTTTTCGATATTAATCAGGAATAAATGACATCTTTCATTTCCACAGATCATGGTTGTTGTAACTCATGGAGGTTCAACGTCTCTAATATGTTGGAACTGAGAATTTGTTTCTGTTTCGGTGATATATTTTATCCATTGACACTTTGAACCTTATACCCATGTTTTTTTCAATATTACTTGCTCAGCAACACCACAACTGAAGACCTTAGTAGAGATTCCATGTCCTTGTGTCCTTGTCCTTCTTATTACGGAGTTTTTTCATAAAACTCTTCTTCTACAACTTTATTACATGAGCTTTTGCTTGTTTATGGGACTAGTTCGACTTGAGACAACAAAATTAAAAGCTGGAGAAATATTAAATATTAGGCTGTCTGCGTCTATAAGACTTTCACGATTAGTGTTGTTAAGCTTTGAGATTATTTATCGCGCTCAATGAGTGGCGGTCTGTTCTTTTTATTGCTAGTTTCTTCAGAACCTGAGAAAACATTAAATGAAGTACATTCTATTAAAGCGTGTCCCAACAAGAGCGCCGGATTTAAATTTGTCGCTATTTTGTTAATGCGAGTTGTACGGTGATTTGTTTTCGGTAGTTATCACGTACAGACCATGCGATTCAAGAATATGGAGAAGTATTCAACGAACAACGAATACAATGAATTTTGGTAAAAGATCTGCATTTGTACAAGGTTCAATTGGTGCAAGAAATAAAGTCATGGGACCACGCGCAGCTGATTGGGTGATGGAATATTAAGTTAATGCGGATTTTTCGAAGTAAATGATATCTTCAAATAAGGCACATTTTCAACTCGCCGGATACGTAAATAAGCAAAACTGTCGGATTTGGGGTGCGGAAAATCCTCATGTGATACTCGAACATTCAATGTATTCATCCCTTTACCTTTTGGTATGCATTTTGGGCTGGCGGAGTGATTGGGCCGTATTTCTTTGAAAATGTGGCTGGAAATGCGCTAACTGTTAATGGTGTACGGTATCGCGAAATGTTAACAGAGTTTTTGTTGCTGGTGTTAGATCATGCGATCTAACACTGTGAAGGAACTGTGAAGGAAAAGGTGTATGCGAATAAGCCTGAAACACTTGAACATCTTAAAGAGGAAATACGGCAAGTTATTGGTGAAATACAGCCACAATTATGCGGAAACGTTATTCAAAATTTCAACAAAAGAATACCTGTGCCAGAGGTTTCGTGGTGGCCATTTGCCTGATGTACTTCACGTTTAATCGGAACTATTTTTCAAAAAATAAATGTTTTTCTTTAAAATAGATCTGGCGCTCTTGTTGGGACACCTTTATATACGTACGTATGTTGTTATGTTGCTGTCATACATACCTACAACAATAAGTCTGTTCGATTTTCAGGCCTCTTTTATTTATTATTCTGACAATGATATGAGATAATTACTTATATAAATCTTGAAGAGAGATAGTACATACAATTCGTTTCTTTAGATTTTGGTTCCAGTACTATACCTACTACTAAATATATTTTAAACTTTATTACCGAGATTATTACTACTAAACGCGTCTATTACTATACGAGCTGTTAGATAAATGTCTCCAAATTCCAAAAAGCGTGTGTGTAATACATATGTGTTGTATACGACTATAAAAAGTAACATTATCTTCCAACTCCGTTTCAATGCGATAAAACAAAAGTCGTCAATGTCCAAATGTGTTGTTGTCGTTTTGATATTACCGCTAACTTATCAGAAACAAAGAATAGACCATATCAATGATTTTATGCTATCCATATTCGGACTGCCAATTTAATATCATAGTTTGACAATAAAAATTTACATAACAACACACTATCACGGTGGCGATATTGCGTACATTACTAGGAAAACTGTTACGGAGTATATGCAGACTTGGTAAGGTTGTGTTTCGTTTGCTTCTCTCGAGGAATTCTTTTAGGAAAGCATTAGCATAACGAATTAAATGTATGGAATGTTTTTAATTATACTACACTATAAAGGTTTCTTGTTAAGTCGTAATATACATGTAGATACGTACGCCGTGTAATTAAGCGAATGGACAGAATAGTTTGAATTTTTTGTAATTAAAACTCGGGTAATCGATCGAGTACTTTTGTGGTCCATGGTTGCTTTAATACCAATACATTAGTATTGTAACATACATATGTTTGAAGTAGTAAATATCCATTTAGGAATCGGTGACCTTTGGGAACAATAAATAATGTCGCCAATGAGAATTAGATTTACTACTACTTTATAAGATATTTACAATGTACCACCAAAATGTACAATTTCTCAGAATATCATTTCCTGAACCAACACTGGAATTCAGTATGCTACGTAACTGCAAAGTTGATGCATTAGTTGAAGACCTGCAAGGTATTGTGTATCTTCAATCATATATTAATCATACCACCATCATCATCATTGCCATCAAACCAGTATCCATGGTAGGTTAGCAGTATATATCTCCGAAGGTTTGTCTGGTTATGTTAATTAGTTTATTAATGATATGATTATAAGACAAAGTATTTTACTTTTTTGGTATTGATGTTTGTATCTATATCTGTATCTATATAAAACGACTTCCTTGTGCAAAATTTGAACGTTTGAACACAATATGTAGCTCAGACTTGCAGTAACTGTTTTTTTGTGGTGAGAGCAATTGTAGTAGACTCGCAAGCTGTATTACCTACGGAGGCTACCGACTACAGCTCTTGCTGAGTAATGTAAATGTGATTCCATAGCTTTGTTATAATATTACTTTACTGCAAAAAATGTTGCCCTGTTGATTAGGTACTAATAGTGAATAGCAGCTTAACAGGGCTACCGATCCAGCAAGACATTGCCACAAATGCAACCTACAGGATTCGTGCCCTGCACCATAAGGACAGCTTTACCCATGAACACCTGTTCTTACCGCAACAATTGAATAGTTGCAGAGGTAAGAACGGCTGGTATTATCATGGAATACTTGAATATCTATTTTCGGGCTAATGTTCAAAAAAATCTCTCTTGAATCGAAATATATCTTCAACAAACTACTCATACTTTATAAATGTGTGAATACCACATAAATACCCAGACAGATACCCAATGGTTGTGCTGAAAAAAAGAGACATCGGAAGTGAAACCCTTGAAGCTAAGAGTACAACAGAGTTCGATTTTGGCTCTTCTACATTTCTTGCTCTATGGCAATGACTTGGCAGACTAACAGAGGTTTGTATCTGTGCTGATGATATCGCTTTTGTATGGTATGGTTCAGTAGAATATACCACGTACACAAATACCTTTATTCTAAATAGTACAGAGACAAAACGATACATACAATACAATAATATTTTAAATATGATTATAACTAATGTCACTGTCAAAATACATAATTCACTAACATTCCCTTTCGAAGCGAGTATGATCGTAAATCATGTCTAACATTTTTAAATATTTGTAATGTTGGCTTAGGCAGGTTTTTGGTGAGTACATCAGCAGCCATATCTGCAGTAGGAATATGTCTAATTTTTACTCAATTATTTTGGATTGCATCTTGCGCGAAATGATGTCTGATATCTATATATTTGGTTGGGGGGATTTTCGGCAAGTTTTAAGACTCCCACATGGTCACCAAGAATAGTTATGTCCGCCATTTTCTTCAAGTTCAACTCATTTAATAATTTTTGTAAGTATATGGCTTCCTTGGCTGCTTCAATTAATGCCATATATTCAGTCTCAGTAGAAGAAAGAGCAACTGTCCTTTGCTTTCTCGCATCCCATGAGATTGGTGCAGTACTAAGAATGAAGGCATATCCGGTATACCGGATATCTGTCTTCTATGCATCCTCACCAATCCACATCTGCAAATCCTGTTACTGGCTTCTTATCATTTCTATAGAATAATCCAACATCGGCGGTCTCTTTTAAATATCGAAGTTCCGTTTTGGCGGCTTCCCAATGTTGTGTTTTGTAGCATTTATTGAATTGACCTAAATAACTTGCTGCGTAGCTAATATCTGGACTAGTACAAGTAAGTAAGTGCTCCAACTAATTCTATGTAGGGAACATCTTCTTCCACTTCTGTAGTAGAATTAGTAGATTTGCTGAGTTTAAGATTAACTTCTAAAGAAATTCCAATTGGTTTGCAATCGCTCATGTCATACCGTCTTAATAAATCCTTTATGGATCCTGACTGTCGTAGATGAAATCCTTGACCTACTTTCTTTGAATTCTATACCTAAACAATAACTGATTTCTCCCAAATCTTTTAGATTGATTTCTTTTGACAAACGATTATTAAACTCGTGATATCATTATCGTTCTTTGATGCAATAATTATGTCATCAATATAAGTAGCAATCAGGGTTAAATCTTTCCCCTGTCCAATACTATACAGACATGGTTCGGAATTAGTTCGTATTGCAGTATATTTTCGCAATATGGTGTCTAACTTTATGTGCCAACGTCTTCCGGATTGTCGTAAACCGTATAGCGATTTTCTAAGTCTACACACTATGTTTCCCTTCTTCACCAATCGCACATGATCACTTGCTTTTCTTCCGATCTTTGCCGAAGAGGCAAAATTAGAGGCTGAGGTGACTGATGAAATAACAAGAGTAGTAAATGAAGCATAGAAATAGTTTTGAAATAACGTTCTAAAATCAAATAAACAAAAAGCCCAACTTAAGAAAGAAAAAAACGATTAATGAACAGGGTATATTCGATATTTGGAACTGATCCTATAGTGAAGTAGCATCGGAGTCCTGGCTAGGACATCAACAATATATGACATAAGGAAACTTCACGATTACATGGTAGACAGGACAGAGAATACATATGCTCCAAATTTTTTTTTTCAGTTAACAGAGTTGCACTCTTTGGATTCTTTCTTAATCACACACAAAGTAGAGTGTGCTACAATAAAAAACGTCTATGAAACTTCAGCAGTGATCAGGGGTAGCTAAAAATATTTGCCTAACTTGTTGCCCAATTTGTTGCCAACTCAATCTTGATATAAGCACGTTTACTAAGTCTCAAAATATTTCTTCGGCACTTACTACATTTCTAGTCTAATCTAAATCACTTAATTTGAAAGCATTGGAATTATTATGTGTATGAGTCATAAGCGAAATTGTAACTAAAGAACTTTTCGTGTATAAAAAGTACTAATAAACAGTAATTAGGTAATCAAACAAGATACGAACACTACATATATGTGAACTGTAATTCGATTTAATCCAGTAAATAGATTCATATGTGTTCGCATCTTGCCTGATTACTTCTGTATAACTTCATTTTATATCGATGCGAATCAGTGATTACATATAAATTCATATATTAGTGTACCTCAAGTATTTACTTTCTGTTATAGTATAATACAAATCTATGCAATTTAATTAGTATGTTTTATTTGCTTCTCCATTTTGGAATGTTTTCCTAATTTCATTATATCTTGCAGCGATGTGGCAAGTTATACACAATAATGCGTATGTACATAGAACATAAATCTAATCAAACATTGCCGTACAATTCGAGGATGTTACTAACGTTTGTTAGCGGAAAAATGTGTGTAGAACTTTGGGGTCGAATTCGGACGTATCTATACAGTTTCCAGTCAACAGTTCACTATCATGACGTTGCAGAAGACTAGAACTAGCTTCTGTACACAGTATACAATCCGATATCTACCAGTATACGATACACGTGCGTGTAGCGCTGAGGTAGAGGAGGGCCACAATGCTGTGTCAGAGACAGAATGGAATGTTTGCTGTGTGCTGTACGCCCGAAGCGAACATCTACGATACCTATATAGTAACGAGAGTTGAGTTTAGTTGCCTTCGGGCTCTGTCAGCCCCATATGATATCCATTTCACATTAATTTCGCTTGCATTTCTTCTCTGACGTGAGCTAGCAGCCCCGCGCTGGTGGGCACACAACATGTTTATATATACATACAGATACAGATTATGTGCAGATATACATGTGGCGGCGTTCTTTCCGAAAGATTTCCGATTCGCTGGGGGTTTACTATCGAGTCCGCGCGTATATCTCCACCAGATATTTTGGATGTTGTATATACGGCCTCCGGTGTTACATGTATTTATAGATTCGGAAAAAAGAAAAATGAAATTCACGAAGAAATGGGTATTTTGCATGAAATCTCTGTTTCTTATTTAGTGTCTACAAGGTAATCTAGCAAGTATTAGCTTTTAGAAGTTAAATAAAAAATTGCTATAGTTTAATATGAGAGTGGTTATTCATCATTTGCTTTAATTGAAGTCTCGAATTGTGGAATATGTGCAATTCCAATTGTTAAGATATCGAATTATTAAAAATTCAGCTACACATGGTTGTTGCCAATCCTATATCAAATTTAGAATGATACAATTACAATGTAATGGTGGTGTATAAAAATTAAACTAAAGCTGCTGGCATAGTGATAATAACGTATCACGTAATCAATTGTTTTTATTTAGTTTAAAACAAGAGTACACAACTTTTTTGTGTTCATGCGGCGTAAACGAAAATTACAGGTGCTTTTTGACAATTATAATAAGGCAAAAATAAGACTCAAGAAAAGTGGATCAAACGATAATTTTGGCAGAAACTAAAATGGGGTTTGATCTGCAAGGAGACAATTTTGTACCCTGATTTATTAGTATTCGCATTTGATCATAATACGAGATATCCATTAGCGAGAGACCTTACTTTTTGATTGATACTTAAAGGACAGACATTTGGCAATACTGACACGGCATTGATGTTTTTGATGGCGAACTCCGAAAGGACATCAACTGTTTTGCTGTACTTACGAGGGAGCGTTTTTATATTCGCGGAATGGGGGATAAGGGGTGGAAATAAAAAAAACAAATTATTTTTCTTTTTCAATATATTCACCTGCAAGACGGATACATTTTTCACATCTTTCAATTAATTTATTTATACCCTCATAAAAAAATTATTTCTCTATATCTGCAACATACGCCGAAACTGCCTCCTTGACTTCAACATCGGCAGTAAATTTTTTACCCCGCAGCTCTTTTTTCATTTTCGGAAACAGGTAATAATCACTCGGGGCCAGGTCAGGGCTGTAGGGTGGGTGATTCACAATTTCTAAGCCCATCTTATGCAGGGCAGCTAACGCAACGCGGCTCTTGTGGACGGGCGCGTTGCCGTGCAAAAGCAGCACACCTTTCGTCAATTTTCCCCGTCTTTTCTCTTTAATGGCTTCTTTTAGTCGCTCTAATATTGAAGCGTAATATTCTCCGGTTATAGAAACACCTTTATCTTTATAATCAATCAACAATATTCCTTCCGAGTCGCAAAATACCGTTGCCATGAGTTTCCCAGCTGATTGTGACACTTTAAATTTCTTGGGAGGTGCAGTGCCCTTTTTATGCCACTGCATGGAGTCTTGTTTGGACTCAGGTTCATAATGATGAACCCAAGTTTCGTCTCCAGTAACAATTCGACTCAATACACCATCCTTGTCTTCATTACAGAGGTGCAAAAATGCACGCGAACACTCTACGCGCTGTTGTTTTTGCGGCGGCGTGAGCATTCTCGGCACCCATCTTGCGCTGACCTTAGACATGCCGAGATGATCTTGTAGGATTTTAAAAATTGTTGTATCGGATACTCCAACCATTTCTGCGAGTTGTTTCTTCTTTAGTCGAGCATCTTCGAGTACAATTTTTTCAACATTTTGGATAAGTGCTGGCGTGGTCACCTCAATGCTCCTGCCCGGCCTCGGGTCGTCTTCAAGGGATTCCCTTCCTTGTTTAAATAAACTATGCCACTTGTACACCATGGTTTTTCCTGGACAAGAGTCGCCGTAAACCAATGACATCTCATTCATTATGGTCGCGACTGATTTTCCTTGCCTAGTAAGGGACTTTATAACGGCACGATATTCGATTTTTTCCATATTTCACAATTGTCACCAATTACCAATAGAATTCGTAAGTAACTTTTGGATTTATATATTTGTGTTCGTTACCATCTCCCAGTAACTGGTATTGTTCTAACTCAATATTTTCCAGGTAAAGTTTTATTTAAATATTTAATTCTGATAATAAAAATTGCTCTTCTGGTTATCCTCTCTACTATAATGCGACTTTTCAGAAAACTTGCAATATTAAAGATATTTATTTAATTAATTATTTTCTCATGGATTCTATTTGGGTTGTTTCGATGAAGTCCACGTTTATCTTATGTGGACATTAGCTATACTTTTTGCTATACTTCAACCACGATGTTTGATAATCAATTATAATAAACAAATATCCATTTTACAAATTCTGTATTTTTAAACCTTTAATTTGCTTTTAATTTGAACGATATAAATATGATTGCAAAATTGTATTAGATTTATTTCACCCATTCTCGTACATATCATATAAAAATGATTCATATTACGAAAGTAAATTGTTTTTAATTCATATTATTGTCTGTCTAAAACGTGAAAGTAGCTCAAAAGGATGATGCCAATGAGTGGTATCTAACTTCATCTTACTCAAGAATTGCACTCCCTCTTTAACAGAAAATCTTTACAGCTCTACAAGTGTCAACACTTCTCAAAGCCCTGGATTTCTCCCCAATGCATGATGGAATTGATCCTGATATCTTTGGCTAGTGAGTATCAGATGCCCGACTCACACAAATGTTTCTCCAGATGGAAGTTCTAGGTTCAGTCTTACTATTAGATGGTCGTTCAGATAAGTCGTAGCAGTTTATTATTCGTTTATTCTTCAGTAGTAGTTACAACGTTTTTGTGTTAACATTGCATTTATCTCGAGTTTGATAGGTGGGTGGTGCAGGGGATTAGTCCACAGGCCTAGTCTGTCGGATGCATCGCATTGGTGAATTAGCTCTTCAGCATAATCTCATTTTAAATTCTGAAAAAACTAGAACGTTGTTGTTCGGTCCAGGTCATCGTGTTGAGTTTTTGAAATCTCATCTTAATTTGGAAATCTTTAATACTCCTCTACAATTTGTCGATTCGACAAAAAATCTGGGTTTGCTTATGGATACTCGGTTCCGGTTTAAACAGCATGTCTCCAGCTTAATTAAAAAGGCGTATTCTACATTAAGAGTTCTATACGCTAATAGACAAATTTTAACTGCTTCTTTGAAGTTAAAACTGTGTGAGTCACTTGTTTTGTCACTATTTAATTACTGCGATTTCATTTACGGACCCTGTTTATCTGTATATAACCGATCGCGTATTCAAAGGGTCCAAAAGTCGTGTTGTCGTTTAATTTGCAATCTTCGTAAAAATGACCACATTTCGGACCGAATAAAGTCCTTATCTTGGCTAAATATGCAGAATCGACGTAGATGTCATTTAATATGTTTTGTTCATAAACTATTGAACAGCGATTTTCCTTCTACTCCTCTAACTCGTCATAAACATCAATTAACTATTCCTCGTCACTCCACATCTCTGTTTAGGAAATCTTTTAGTTACAACGCTTGTATTTTATATAATTCCACCCCAGATTGTATTAAGTGTCTCGCTAACCATAGAAGATTTTGTAGATCCGTGAAGACCCACCTATTTTCTTTACAGTAACTTAACCATTTTACTTCATTTTTATGACTTATTTAATAAAAAAAAATAAATAAAAAAAATTTAATAAATAAATAATAATTTTCTGAATGTATTTAGCATTAGCTGTATCTTATTTATTTTACGTTATATACACTCTAAATAATTTGCTTTGCCATTGTCTGGTTTTTGTTTTTGTAATTTTGTTTTTGATGGAGTCAGGTTGAGTTGAGTAGCTTTAGCTAACCTTCGCCTGGCTTCATCTAGATATTTTTTTTTCTCTAAATAAAGGCAATTTATTATTATTATTATTATTACGGGTCGATGGCCGCAGTGGTTAGGCGGCTGACTATTGTTGTGAGAGGACGATAGGTGCCGGGGTTCAATTCTCTGGAGGGACGGTGACATTTTTTCGGAGAGTTTAATCCCGGATCGACTTGCCATTCGCTGTTGGGAGCAAAGTGATTAACAGCGCGGCATCATAAAAGGCGATATGATGCTGTCACAAAGCCATTTAAACACAACTTACACACACTAAAATACACCGCAAGAGTTGCAGTGATAGCCAGACAAGTAATACAGCTTACGGAGTCACTGCAACTAAGCACCCACCACACATAAAAAAAAAAAAAAAAAAAAAAAAATTATATGTAATTTCTTGCTATATTTGGATACCCGGGAGCCTAATCCAGTTTGGAAGTGTTTCCTGTAGCCCGTTCTTGAAGTATCCTAAGGTACTCCAGAACAAGTACTGCAACGACGAGGAATCCAACTGCAAGACGAGCTAGTTTCCTTTGTAATAACTAGCGAGCTTCAGTTCATTCATGGATTTTAAAGAAAGCTTTCAACGTTCTTATCGGAATATTTGCAGATGATAGATTGTTAATTGCATTGTGATAAATAGTTATAAACGGAATAATTGCAAGAAGTTGTATTGATGCAGTTTTACGCAATATCTCGATCCGATGCTGCGAACAATTATGCAACCATTCCTATGGTCTTAATGTGGCTACTTTACACTTTACTGGCGTGAAACGCTTATTAGAAAATGAAGTATATAAAATCAGCAATGAAGTGTGCAATTCCTATTTGTATTTCCTACTAAACTAGATTTATTTCGGATTTTATATTGGTAATCAAGTCTACAAGCCATTATACATTGTTTTATTTTTTCTTTTACGTATGAATGAAACAGATTGTAACGAATTTTGTAGCTACGCTTTTTCGCGTTGCGTTACACAATCCCTAATATAATAAATCTGAATCAATGCGATATAAATAATAACCACTCCCAAAAGGACATAATTAGATCTCTTAATCCATGCGTTACGAAAGTTACGAAAGAAGCGAAATAGACATCGAACAAATTTTTAGACGATGATATTGAAATACGTTGTGTTACGTTGTGTAAGAAGTATCGATCCTGTTCGAACTTGACATAAAACCAACACCGATAACACGTACACATAAACGAGCTTACATGCGATGCCGATTATTAACTTGTTCAACAAATTGGTCTTCTTCTGTTTCGTTTATGCGCGCCTTTCATTACGTGTGTAATTAGTTCCCGGTTGGAATTTTAAAATAAGCGATACAATCTACTCTTGGGTAAACGTTACACGTATACGCTCCGTTGCTCTCTGTTCTGCGTCTCCTGTCTGGTTTCCACTACTCTTTCTTCCGTCACATAATAGCTCAATTAATTAGCATGTTATAGCTAATTTGTATTATTACCTTATTATTGGGACTCAATGACACTTAATAAAGGTGTACACCTGAAAGGGTTTAGTTTGACGTAAGATTAGATATCGTATAATCGATTGAGAATCATCTAATAATGAATGAACAGATTTATGAACTCTCAGCGATCATCGTAATTGCTTTGATTAGCTTTCTGAGTGTGCTCTTTGTTGTGTGGACAAATATATGTTAAATCCATTTAACGAGGTAGAAGTATACGGCTAGCATATTAGACAATTTATAATTTCAAGTCTTCAAATACATATAAAAATCCTCCGAAGGCGATGTGAAAAATTTAAAATATGTGGGAGCATCTCTGAATCGAAGTGTTACTATTGATTTCAGAAAAGAGAATTATGTCAATATTTCATAGTGAAATTCAAATAGACAAGAATATACTTCAGGAGATTAGTTTTGAATCGTTTCTTTTGAAGAATGTGTGTAGTTAGAAGTTGTGAGTTTGGTCGAATTTTTCGGTATTTTCTTGCAATTATCCCTTTAAATGGCATGGAAGCGGAGATATGTACCGTGTGGAAATGGCACTTCGCCTTTTCGGACACGCTTTTAATTTTTCCCCTGAAGTTAGGGTCATTGTTTGTTTCACAAATTTGTCTTAAAGAAATCGTATAATATTTAAAAGTTTGAGACTCATAATGCGTAAAACAAACAATATTGTATATTGTATAATTTCAATATAAATATACTACGCTTAAATAAAATTCTTTACAATTTTAAGTTGAATATTATTATTATTACTATTAACAGAGAGTTAAGATGAAAGCTGAAGAATTTCAAACAACACTTACCGGCTTCTAGCAATAACAGTAGTAGGGCAGCCTTTTTTTTCGCAAACAAGAAAAACTTTCGATAATCCAGTGCATCTATTTGATTGTTTTCGACAAAGGAGACAAAAATTCAACTGTAGTTATAATTTGAGACCAAGTATTAACAACTGATTCCATGAAGTGATTTAAGTTAAAGAAATAACTTCGTGACAAAATAACTGAATGTGAAATTTCTCTATACAATTATAGACAACCAATATTAAAACGCTGTTGATGTTATTTGTCAGTGCGCTTTATTGTGAAGTTCGTCGCCGGATCTCTTCGTGTAGAAGTTTAATACAGAAAACACTACTTCGTATATAGAATTCGGTGGATTTTTCAAAATGAACAAAATAAACTTAAATGTGTAGGATATAATACATTTAGAGAATCATATATAGAGAAGTACCGTCATCTACCATGCAATATCATTGCCATCAATACAAAAGTAATAGGAATTGAAATGATTCAATAATTATGTTCTACAGTTTTGGAAGTTGATGTAGAAAATATCATTGACAGCGTGTTATTGTTTGAGTCAGCATTTGCATCTACAAGAGCCATTTGCACTTATGTGCTTATAATATTTGGTTTCAAATCAGTACAAAGCACTTCTTGTTACATCTTATCACTATTTTTTTTATTGTGAATAAGTTACCGATTACAATGCAGTCCACTTAGTGTATACAAAAATTATTACAAACGTCTTTCATACCTATGAATATCAGGATTAGACGTATGTACATTCAAGCAATTACAGACTACTAAGTATCTACGTATTTATACGAATACGTACAAGATAAGTTATCATTTTTGTATCTCGTTACTTTCCCGTTTTTATCCGCCTAATAATATCAACGTACACGTCTATTATACGCTATGATGCGAGAAGACATCCAACGGCATTCCAAACCATCGCTCAATAAAATATATACAATTACCATAAACAGATTTTCTCGAAACATTACAGGGATTAGAAAGTCGTATGTTGGGATACTGTTAGGCTTGTTATTAACCATTATTATTTACAATAAGTAACGGTACGCAGAACCAAAAAGAGGTACACTACAATGCCAAACACGCACACGTATATTTGTATGGGTATAATTTGTGTATAAGTACCCGAACGCCAAGTTTGAACGGCTGCCAGGTAAATGATAGCGTTTATAGTAAAAGCATAAGAGCAGTTGATAGAATTGGGAAAATGCCCAGTTACACAATTGCTGGTAATTTGCAGTTCCATTATAACTGCTAACACCTATTCTGCTCAATATTGGTTATGACATAGTTTGATGAGCTGGCCATTGTATTTCGAAACATTTGCTATGACAATCCTATATCAGCTTCATCATCAATTTATTTGTGTCCACAAAAAGACTTAAATCAAGCCATATATGTAAATCACTTTATGTCAAGATACACAGACTAACAATTATTCTTTAATTTCTTTTAAATACCTTGGCGTCTAGTTTATTGTTAGTACTTTCTCTTCTATAAAACTTGTACCTTAAGAGTTTAGGAATCAAGATATTGGAAATTATTTTATACAGGCTGTATCATATGCGCAGGACATTGCAGGAATCTCACTTATAAAAGATGCCCTACTTACAGTTTTAAATTTGGTAAAGTTGTTAAATTTTGGTCTAAGAATTTCCTGTAGTTATCACTATCAAGATTATTTTGAAACTAGACACCTATTTCTTGTATTGTCTATAAAAATAGCTTCTTTTCGTTTGATTTCAACGATATGTTATACTGATATTGAAGGCTTCCACGGTCTGAGTCTCTGTTATGAGGGCTTCCGGGTTTTGACCGCGTCATAGTAAAGTACATATATACAATATAAAATAAAATAAAACAAAAATGAAAAAGAAAAATTACAAAAAAAATATATATACAACTTACTCAAACTTGACGTTTCGCCACTAATGTAAGTGGCTTCTTCAGGAGCAAAGCTAGGTGGGGGCGCCAGAAGGTCACGGTTCTGGCGCCCCTCACCTAGCTTTGCTCCTGAAGAAGCCACTAGAGGGCCGCTAGAGGCGAAAACCTTCTGACTCAGTCAGAAGGTTTTCGCCTCTAGCGTGGTTGACACGTCGAGTTACCGTGACCTTCTGGCGCCCCTCACCTAGCTTTGCTCCTGAAGAAGCCACTTACATTAGTGGCGAAACGTCGAGTTTGAGTAAGTTGTATATATATTTTTTTTGTAATTTTTCTTTTTCATTTTTGTTTTATTTTATTTTATATTGTATATATGTATTTTACTATGACGCGGTCAAAACCCGGAAGCCCTCATAACAGATATGTTATACTACCTCCGTTCCACAATAGTTGTCACATTTGATGCATACATTTTGTTCCATAATCCTTGTCACATTTGATCAAACTTTTATAGCTATAGCTTCGCTTGTGTTAGACCGATTTTCAAAAGTAATAGCTTGTTGAAAAGGGTTACTCAAGGCTTTCTAACAAGCTTGGGCACTTAAAAATAGGTGATTAATAGGTGAATAAAAAATTGCGAGTCAGAAATTAGTTCTTTATTAATTTTATAGTAATAGCATTTATTTTAGTTATTCAATATTTAAAAAACTTTTTGTATTCTCCACGACTTCGGCATTACATCTTAAATTTATGGGGAGTCGACTTTCTCTTCGCAGTTTTTCTTTATTTATATGAGTAATCTTATAAAAGTTGTTTGTTTGTAGTGTTAAGAATGCACTATGAAGTGTGTCTAGATCCAATTGTTGGAAAGCTGTTTCTACTGCACTAATTAAATCATCAATATTTTTAGTGACCATCTGATGTTGCAATGCTTGTATTGAATTAAAAAACCCAAGATCCAAAACATTTAGGTCTGGACTATTCGGAGGTTGAGATTTCAATTGCAGACCCCAACCTTCCAACCTTATTTGTTAAATGAGGCTTGGCATTGTCTTGCTGTACGTAAACTGTACGTGATTTTTCACTTTTTGGAAATTTTTCGCGTATAGCTGGTAAAACATTTTTAATCATCATATTTCGAATTTCTTCTTTGGCGATCTGTTCCATAACTTTCGTTACCGGAGTTCCCTTTAGACGATTTTTAGAGTTCCTTTTGGCATTTTCTTTGAAAATGAATGGCCAAATTCCAATTTTTTCATCGAAATATTCGTTTCTAGATGAATCCCATCTTGGTCTTGCCACCGCTGCCATAAACATTACTTTAGTGATGAACTTTTTACTTTTACATTGTCTGTGAGGTACTGACTCATCTAAAGAAACATAAAATGATTTTGATGTTTTTGTGATATAAAACCATTTTTCATCAATATGAACAACATCCATCATTTCAAAACCGAGCTCTTTCGATTTTGTTAAAATTGGTTAAGCTTGGTTTAATAGAAGATGAAACACGCTTAAACACATTCCCTTTCTTTAAATCCTATGCCTGTTCTTGGTACATTCACTGCATTTGATAAGCTTCTTAGTGTTTTTCTTCCTATAATAATATCCTTAATTTTTTCTAATTGTTGACAAAAGTCTTTCTTTTTTGGTCCGCAACGTCCACGTTTTCTGGATTCCATTGAAAACTTCATTTCCGTTGTCTTTAGATTGTTGTGCTCGTTTCCACAAACGAGATATTGTTCTACGATGCACCTTAAAGTTTGCTGCTGCTTCATTTATAGCTCCATGATTGAGTTTGTTGTCTTTCTAACGCATTAATAAAATTTGAAGAATACTCACACGCTGATTTTGATTGAGTTCCTTGTGTGTGCGATTATCATCCATTTTTAGTAAAAATGAGCTTAAAAACCCTTAAAAGATACGAGCAACACAAAAGTGAGCTGATATTAACAGTAAACAGAGGGGAGGTCAGCGTTCCTTCTGAGCATGCGCGTCTCAGGGCACATTCACACTGTAATACGAAATGTGACAAGTAATGTGGAACAAAAAAGTACTTTAATTTTTTAACTAAATACTACTAATTTTTTTCTTAAATTTGCACTTTTAGAAAATAATTAATAGTACAAATTTAGCAAATCTTTTAAAAAATTACTCACATAGCATACATTTTCAATAATCGGACCAAAGGTATCCAAATGTGATGACTATTGTAGAACGGAGGTAATACATTATTGCCTAAGTATAATTAGTGCAAAGCTCCTAAGGTTTAATACAAAACTATAAGAAAGCTTATGGCTAAGCTCTGAATAGCCTGAGATATGTATTATAGTAGACCCATTTAATACATTGAATCATATTCGTGTCTTCTACCTAACTTCTTTTAGGAATTCCCACCATAATAAACATACTGACGTTACATGTAGACTAGTAGGCCATCTGAAGACTGTTTTCAATCTATTTTCCCAGAAAGATTTCATTATGACAATCAGAAATAATGTTCATATTACGAGGTCTGTCCCACGCCTTCATCCTTGGTGCAGCTTCTTCGCTCTAGGCATGCCCCAAGATTTCTAGTCAGACGATCCTGAGAAGGACCTGAGTTTGCTGCCATATGAAGCATCATGTGCTTTAGCCAAAAGATTCGAAAATTGTTTGGCTACCAGTATTGTTAGCTTTTTAGCATGACTCAGGGTGCACCACGTGGAGGCGAGCTAACTTTGCAACAACATAGTTCCATAATTTTATTCTAATAATATATTATGTCGCAGACATTGACCTGTTTTGCTCCCTGACCTGTTTCATATCAATGTTTCCAGTAACCTAATGATGTTCATTGTTTGTAGTGAACAGTTGTTGACTTATTAGATTAGTTTGTCTAAACTACTAAAGTTTCGGTCCTTATTATATTGAATATATACTTTCGCTACAGTTATGATTTCTCAAAGGAACTTTATTATCCGAGTTTTTGATGGTGCTTCAAAAACAAGTTTTAAAAGGCTAGACTGTCGAGAACTTCATTCATATACGTGTATTTGACTGACCAGTTTTAGAGCTCTTTTAAATTTGTTATATATTTACAGCATATTTTGCTTCTCAACGTTACCAAGGAAGTAACTATTTTGTCTCCCAGTTTTTTTTAGAAGAAAAAAATGTTTTGTAGTAAGTTATGCTGAAGCTACATTTCAATAACCTACCTGTCGTTGAAAGTTACCTAAAAAGACAAGAAAGATTTTTACAAAAAAATTAATTTGAAGATGGGTCAGCCTTTCCGAAATTCTAAAATGACAAATAAGCATTTCTAGCACATTAAGCTCTAAAAATTATCTTAATAAAATGCTATTTATTTTTCAAAATTGTACAAGATGTAACTAAATCCAAGATTTTTTTATTAGCTTATTATCAGACCAAAATTTAATAACTTAGCTATTACATCTTGAACAGTGTGCTACTGTACAACATATCTACAAATACGAACACAGAATTCACCTCTCTGATAATGAGGAAATAGGAACCTACAATACTTATGTATTGTAGGGGTCGTTTATATTTTTACTTGATATTTTTGCTAATTTTGTATTTTCGATAATATCAACATACCGCTACCAGACAGCCATCTGAAGCCTGATTTCAAAGAGGACCATTGTTTTGCAGCAATCGTTTTCATTTTATGAATAGGCACCGAGCCTCTTTGAAGCACTCGCTTTTTCTTACTAAACAAGTAATGTCTTAGAGGCTTCACGACAGTTTTCAACACTTAGGATGCTCTGGTTGACGTTTTCTTCAAAAAATAATAGGATAGGCTACATAGTCTACTAATATTTATGTAAGTGAAATGCCATAATTCTGGACTTTCTCGTGAGTCTAAATTTTTAGTTAAACTGCAAAAGTGTTTTCTGATGTGATAGTAATGTTTGTGATACTTTCCTTTAGCGTTTAAGTTCAAGCTCTTTGGTGTTTAATGTTTGTTTATCTTTACGTCGAACAAGATTGCTTGCTGTTGAAGTAGATTCTTATCTTTACAGCCTTTGAAGTACATAAAGCGTATTCATTAATCTTAAGAGAGAGAATCTACAGCAATTTTTCCTGAAATTTGTTATATAGTGTAGTACATGATGTTCAGTAGGAGCATCTACCAAATAAGGAACAGGATTTATTTAAAAAGTGAGTATTTATTACATCAGATAATTTATACATGTTCTCGACTACATTTTACTTTCAAAGGCAATTCACTTCATAACATCGTGGAATATATGACAATTGTAAATAGCTGATGTGAGCCTGTTAGTGCATAACACTGTTATCAAATAAACTTTTAGAAAATCTAATAATGGTGGCGTCATTGAAAGTGATAATTGCAGTTCACAGTTAATGTAGTAGACATTTCAACGAGACTGCTGTTTGGCTCCTTTCTATATAGACTTACAATTCGTTGAATACTTTCAACTAATAAAATATACTATCAAAAATCAAACATCTGTTATGGAAAGTAGCAGTAAATGGTCAATTTCCCGTCAATAATTCAAGAAAACGTTCGAAGCTTCTCGCCAAGTATGTAATATACGTACATACGTATATGCGGCGCTAGCGTAACGTTGAAATTTCCATAATCGCGCCCGAAATTACATATAATTGACAAAACCAACAAGTGGTCACCGCTAATTCAATTATACGGCGCTGCTTGTGAATTCCTCTCCGGCGAAGTTAAAAAAACGCGGTGCCGACAACACATTAGGGCACTGATTGATTGTAATTAGGAAGCTCATCGCCCGATGACAATTCATTCAAGAACATGCAATCGTGAGCTTATTATTTCAGATAAAATTGTTCTTCTAAATTTATTCGTTTTGTGTTTATTTTTAATTCATTTAAATGAGTATCTCGTAGTATGTAGTAATGTCGCCTCCTACAGAATGAGTTGATATCAGTACCTACTATTGGATGTTCATCCAAAACCAACTAAATTACCTTAAGAGACACAGTAATGAGTTACTTTGTTGTCCGTTACTATAAAGATCCTTCTCATAGTATGGTTCCTCTCCAATAGCAAATAGACCGCATTAGCTGTAGAGCATATTTCTGTTTGTAGTACGCCCGGCGTTCTACAGACGCGTATATTACCAGACTCTTCATTTTCTCCTTATTGTCTCCATGGCTCCCTATTTGGAATAACGACTTCAAAAGCTTGCGTCATCGTATTTAGTGGGGATAGGATGATGTTAGGTAGGAAAACTAAGAATTGAGAAGTGTCTTTGACGGGTTGTTCTTAATTTCTATTTTATCTTTGATTTGAGTCTTGCTTCTACCTCTACTAAGAGATACAGAGAGTACATATTCAACAGTATCTGCATAGCAGCAGTTGGGATACTTATCGGTTCCGTTGCCCCCAAGCAGGTTTGCAATTGCACTTTGCGTTTGTGTACACGATCACCACAGAAAGGACATTGGTACAATCACTACTTTATATGTCCAATAAATACACCTTGTTTGTCAGATGAGGTCGAAATATGAACAGTCATTCGAGAGAGATCGAATCCCTAAATATTTTATATCTGACACCAGCGTTAGTTTCTCTCCAAACAAGTACAAATCATTTACCCTATATGGAGCCGTTCTTCGAGTAAATGGAATCAATGACGTTTTAATTTCTTTCTTTTGCAATATGTTTCAATAGACCTTAGGGCACTTTGCATCATTTCGGAAACGGTGTCCTCAACATTTTTCGATTATTATAATTGTTATGTTATCAGCGTAAGGAACAACAGTGTAGCCTGTTTTCTAAAGGTTACGAAGAAAATCTTCCATCACTAGGGACTAAAAAAGAAGAGTCACTCCGTGTAGCTCTTGTGAAGCTACTTGAAAATCTAAATGTTTATTTCAATAACTTTTCTGTAATTGTTAAACAACATTGTCTTGATATTAACTAGAGATCTAAACTTCCGTTTTGTAGTCCCAGAAATAAGTTTCCTTTGAGAGGAAGGTGTACTGGAATAAGGAGGAGTGTGTGGGGAATCATAAATTAAATTAAAATTACGTTAGATTATTACATATAATGGATGTTTTCACTTATGTTATTTTATTGAAAGAAATTGCTTCTGTGTACCTTAAAAATATTTCAGTGTTTTAATACTTTAAAATTTTGCTCAATCGAATTTTATAACGTTTTAGCTATGATTATCAGATGAGTAGCGTCAATTAAATGTTCTCTATAGAATAATAATTCCGCAGTCGGTCAAAAAGAATCCCTTTATATTCTTCACTCTCGGGGTTATCTGAGAAGTACAGTATGTGCACATAAAACATTATTGATGATTACATTAGAAAAGCAAGACACAATGATGGTCACAAAAGGATAAAAGGCAATGGATGGTACAAAAGAAGGATGAATGATAATCAAATTTGGTTCAAAAGTTTACAACAAAAATACCTGAGGAGTTAGAATATCGAAGAAAAAAATTTTAACTCGACGAGACGCCACTGTTTTTCAGTACATACAGTAAGTGTACTGCCCATACTTTATCCTATGGCTCACGTTACCAGTCGCAAAGGTAATAAACCGTACGTCGATTCCGCGATCGTAAAATTACTTTCTTCGCATCTCTGGAGGCGATAAATTTACCCCGAAACCGATTTACGAAATCGTAGATTTCAGGGGAGTTTGTGTAAAGAGAAAAAGTCGAGAAGAAGGAACGATCGTACAGGAAACTTCGGCGAAATGTAAACTGTAGAATGTATATCGCAGGTAAAGCGCACATACAAGTAATACTTACGTGACGCTTACTCGTTCAAATCGTAGCTGTTAAAGTTTCAAAAGAGTTTCCGAGATTCGAATAGGTCGTTTTTGTATAAAGCTCGATTATAAGGAAAGTAAAGAAGAAATTTACTTAAATCTAGCTTGAAGGATACCACTGCGAATTATTAATAAATTGAAAAACACAAGGGAAATCTAGGCTGTGCCTTGGAGCACTACAGTTATCGCTTAAGATTGATTTTTTACAAAAAATAACGACTTATTAATGAAATTATGATTAAATATAGGATAAAACGTCGTGTTTGAAATGCGTAATAGATATTATGTACTCATAATGACATAATAATATCCTTGTTTCTTTTTAATAACATACTTAACAATTTTATAATAAATAATTTTATCGCTACCATTTCATTTTATCATCAAAATACAGTTAGATCAGAGAGAGATACGTGTTGTTCGCAATGCACACGTTTGATAGCAGAGGCTATTAAAATTTGTTTGTATCCTGCCTTTGATTTACGTAAGAAAATAATAAAAAAATCTATTTCATCTGGAATATTAATCTGGAGATATTTAATTGACAACTTGAGATACGTTTTTATGGTTTCTTTTGATAAAACGACTTCGATAACCAATTATTAGATAATCAGTTAATAATACACGTTATACCCGAGATTGCATGACCCACATGCACATAACTGGGAATTGTAGGAACGGTAAACGATACTAGACTTATTGTTAATAAAGAGCATAAAACAATTTATAGTTAGCAAATAATTAAAAAAAAACCGATTTGTTCTTTCGGGCATTGTTTTTTTACTAAGATGATTTTATAATTAGTTCAAAATCATACCCTCATTAAAATTTGTATAAATTTTTGATTGATACGAAATCATTTTAGCGACTAGCATGACCAACAGTAAAAGCAAATACTAGATCAACTTGTAACGTAAATATAATGATGTAATAAAATGCAACTACGCTGTGCTTGATGAAACTAAATTTAAACTGGTTTAAATTTTTTTTTAGGCGTATTACCCAAATATCTCTATTATTTGATTATTAATTGGAATCCGACGTAATTTGCTAACTAAAGGTAAAAGTATGAAAACGTTGATAAATGCTACAATATAAAAAATTAAAATGACCCTCCGAACGCATTTGGAGTTGTGCTGATGACACCTGGGAGGTCAAATCAATGCTTCTAATGCTTGATCTATTTTTATTGCACTCGTTCTCAGAGTGATTTCTAACAATATACCATGAGGGCCTATTAAAGGTGGAAGTAACTTCTAAATTAAATGCAAAATTAATTTTATAATTAAATGTAAATTTAAATAAAGACAGCAGATAGGTATTTTACATAGGTATGCATTTTGTTAAAGGCATATTATGCTTCTTGACTGCCGACTAATGGTATCTTGTCGTTTTCATCGGTGACAAGATAATGAGTGCAAGCTATCATACCCTCCATTTTAGATTGCGTACACTCTCCCATTCGCTATAGAATACTGTATTTTCCAAAACAAAATGTACATAATCTACTCGTAAAAAAGTGTTTCGAATGCAAACATGAATACATTTTGAATTGCACTGATATGTGTATATTATATAAATGTTAACCTTCTCAGTAGATGGTTAAAACGAAGTGCACTCTGAGTATATATTATGGATAATTTCGAACGTAAATTTGGAGAAGTTTGGAGGGTTTAATATATTATGTTACATACAACTTTTACGAATTTGTAGATAGGCTTTGCGTTGTTGAAAGTTTTGATGTCTGAAAACTTTTGAAAACTGAATTATATTAATGACATTGATCGAGTTCCTTTTGGTAAGTTTTTTTTTTTTTTTTGTGTGTGGTGGCCTTTTATGATGCTGCGCTGTTAATCACTTTGCTCCCAACAGCGAATGGCAAGTCGATCCGGGATTAAACTCTCTGAAAAAATGTCACTGTCCCTCCAGAGAATTGAACCCCGGCACCTATCGTCCTCTCACAACAATAGTCAGCCGCCTAACCACTGCAGCCATCGACCCGTTCAATCAGATATCTCTCAATTTTTTTATAACAAGTAGGTCATATATACCAGGGCGACCTGAAATGTTGCGGAATAGACAACAATACGGTATTGGTGTGGTTTTTGATTTTTCTTTTTCGATGTAGTCTCCTCGAAGATCAATATACTTTTTCAAACGGTGCTCCAGTCTCTTCGAGCCGTCGGAAAAGTAAGATGTTTCGGGGTCTGCAAAATAATTATCTGTAGCGGCGATGACCTTCTCATTTGAGGCAAATCTCTTTCCTGCCAGCGATTTTTTCAGGTCGTGGGATAGAAAAAAGTCGCTGAAGGCTAGGTCCGGTGAATATGGAGAATGAGAGACTAATTCGTAGCGCAACTCATTCAATTTGAATATGACGATGCGGCATGAATGAGTCGGTGGATTGTTGGGTCAATACTGTAGTATTGCTTCGTGATCGTTCTTCCCTTCTGCAGATAGTCGATGAGGATCACACCTTGGCAATCCCAAAATACGGTTACCATGACCTTTCCAACCGATGGAGCGGTCTTTGCTTTCTTCAGAGCTGATTTGCCCGGAATATAGTGGTGGATCCAAGTCACATCCACGGTTACGAAAGGCATGAAGCAGCCCTTTGGATTGCGTTGTATCCTGGCCAGACACTCTTCCGAAACGGTCACCCGATTTCGGCTTTGCTTCAGTGCGATATCCATCGTGTCGAAAGCTTTTTCATGTCCAAAATTTCGTGTAGGATATGAGATGCCTGTTGTCTATGCTGTCTCTCTCAGCTTTAATCGGCGATCGGCTAACACGACATCATGAATCTTGTCAACCGTTTCATCGTTGGTAGCGGTTTTTGGGCGTCCACTGCGTGGCTCGTCACTTGTGCTTGTGCAACTACGTTTGAACACACTCACCAGATGCTGATGGTTGAAAATGATGGAGTAGATCCGCCATGAACCTCTAGCAAAATATTTCGAATTTCTATGGCATTTTTTCCAGCCATCCAGAAACACTTCTGGATCTATCACTACACGAAATTCGATTTTACCCATTTTTGTGAAATGGCCTGACTTGCTACACAAAAGACACTCTTAAATAACAACTATTGACAGTAGACGTCTAAAATTTTACATTTGCTATAAAAAGGTTGCCCTTGCCGACCAATGAATCTACTTCAACCTTCGTGCAAGAGATGGCGATCTCTTGCCGATTTCGGAAACATTTCAGGTCGCCCTCGTACTTGGCATGTGATTGAAACTTTGTGCAAATCGAAAACGCAAAACATTGGTAAAACTTT
>CM043015.1:57573853-57655235 GCA_023690525.1 Holotrichia oblita
TCCCGTTCTGAATATACTGTGGCGCGTTCTCTGTTTCAGTAATGGAACTAACACATCTTTGAGCATATTAATACTAGTATTATATTTGGTATTATACAAACGGAATCAAATTTTAAACCAAAACTTTGCAGTTGGATATGGTTGAATATGAACTATCACGTGAAAATATTTTTGAATAATTATCACTTCCGGTTAACCGGAAGTGGGCATCAACTTCGATTTTTTAAATAGCATGCTATACAATAAATTACAAATTCAGCTTCTACGATAAATTTTACACATATTTTAAAACTTGTTAAAACTTATTCACAATCCATTTTAGGTATAGGAACACCTTACACGGATTAAAAGAGAATCTTTTGTAAAATCAGAATATCTAAGAAAATATATACCTTTCCATTTAAAAAAATGTGCTTTCCGTAGATTGAACTTATTTATAAGCAACTAAGTTTTTAAACACCTTGTATAATGTTATAGAAAAGAACTTCAAATGTTGTGTAACTACACAATATCACCTGTGCGTATGCAAAATTTTATTCGTCTGTGTTAGTCCTACGTGACGTAATATCACTATAAAGTAAGCTCGGTATCTTTCACTCTTTTCTTTAACTGCGAATAACTCAGAAGGCATGGTATTTAGGTATACGGTGTGGTACATGAAATATGTGTAAAATTTATCATAGAAGCTGAATTTGTAATTTATTTTATAGCACGCTATTTAAAAAATTGAAGTTGATGCCCACTTCCGGTTAACCGGAAGTGATATTTATTCAAACATATTTTCACGTGATAGTTCATATTCGACCATATTCAACAGCAAGATTGTGTTTTAAAATCCCGTTCCGTTTGTATAATACTTTTAATAGGCTATTCTCACCAATCACCCTGTATTAAGTACTTAAAAAAAATTCAAGAAAACCACGACGGGACACTTCCCTGGGTAGGGTATGTAGGAAAAAATATATAGAAACTTGTCATCTTATTTGTTTATGTTTCATATGCATCAAGAGATTTCCTTATTTTCCCGGACACCCTGTATACTACGGGCGTTGTTTTAGGCTTCTGGCACTTACACATTTGGTGCGCTTCTGCGCATTTGACGCTTGTTGGGCAGCGTGTGTGGCAATTAGTCGTAGGGCGCCCTAACTCCTCGCACCTGCATCTTTTTGAGTTATACCACTCCCATTTTATAAGGGTGTTCATAATGATCGAATTGTCTTTGTTGAGTTGACCGAGGAAAATTATGTTGGCAAACACTATCATAAATAATAGTGCCATCGAGTTTGTCATCTTGCAGTTCTCTGCAGACATCAATGTGTTTAACGCCTGGATGATTTCAGTAGATACTTTACCTCCGACCAATCTTATGATGACAGACCAACATTCTGATGACAAAAACCCTTGTTTTTCATCCCATATGGTATCAGTGTGATAATCAATTGATTTTGCTTGGTCATTATGAGATTTGAAGTAGACCCGCCACTCTTCCGGCTTGTTTCTGACGAAGTATTTTAAGTCAGTCTGGCGATGTTTTCTAATGCAGTTTTGCTGTTATTTCTGGTGAATGTATAAAGCGCTATTGGAGGTGGTTTATGCATTTTTGGTGGGTATACTTTGCTTGTTGTGTCCGTTTGGCTTGAGATGTTTACGGCTTGCCGTGTTATTACGACTATGTACGCCATATATGAATCTCCATTGGACGAATGATCGCTCATTAGCCTTTCTAAAATACTACCACATTGCGGGAAATCGGAAATTAGAAGTGTTTTTCCTTTCTTCTTACAAATCTTCAGCATGGGATCCGTACGGATCACTCTGCCACAGGCAGATGTAGTTGGCTAATTGTGGTTTGAGGTCTCTGCTTGTTTGTATAGCTATTCGTGTATGTTGGCTTACAAAACGACGTAACACACGTCTGCACTGACCACAAGTTCAGCTATTATAGTTTGGCTATTACTTCTTTTTTAGTTTAATTTCAATTAAAAAAATATATTCGCCTCTCTTCTGTTAAGATACGACTTCTTAAAGGGAGTCTCAAAAAAGTATCTCTTTAATTTTTAACAAGGCATCATTCTCTCAATTTTTTAGTAGGTACTTAATTGTGTTCATGTACCTACATATATTTATTAGCACACAAGATTTATTGGAAAGATCCGAGGTTGACAGATTTTTATGGCTACATGATAAACTTCCTTTACATTTTTTACAATTTCAGACGTTTTCAATTAAGATTAAAAAGGAATTTATCCTTTTTTTCGAAATTTATCTACCAAACGTTTTATACTGCTTTATTTGGTGTACAATGCGAAACAAATTAATTATTTGCAAGTAAAAAGCTGCCTTGAAATAATGTTCGATCATAAATAGCTATTGTTCTCGATTAAAACGCATATTTGTGTCAAGTTGTTGCTGTGCGAAATTTTCATCATACTCTTTTTTTATATGTATACACCATCGATGTACACATTCATAGACATATTTTAGCCAAGTAATAAAATTAAAAGCATTTTTCAATGTATTACGTACTATTCAACACTAAAACCACTTGAAGGTTGTACTCTGATTATGTGTCAACACACACGGCCGTTGTTATTACAGATTTTTTAGGTCAAATGAAACACCTGTTTTACAGACTTTATTTTACCTCCTTTGACTTCACTTTATGCTATTGGATTAAGAATTATTCCAAAGGATGTCGATTTATCAGTGGCTATGAATTATGCCTACCTTGTGCAATTTCAATTCAATGTGGATCTATTATTGGTCTATTTTCTATTGAATTGTATCTGTGCTTTAATTATTCGTTATTTATTTATCGATGCTATATTGTAGTAAAAATATGAGAAGAATCTTGATGATTGAATCTGGAAAATTACTGTTATGTTATCTAATTGTTTCAAATATTCAACGTGGGCGAAGTATTAACTAATTCATGTTTTTGTTTTATTCAACGTTTCGATGACGGTTGTTATCTTTTCGAAGGATATAATATATACAGGTTACAAATTGTCTACCATTCAATACATTTATTTTCATTTACTTAATATTTTTGTTTGAAAAAAACCGTGATTAAATTTTCTTATCGTTGTAAAATGATGATAGATAGGTCTTGTTAGTTAAGTAAATATAAACCTTGCGTGTTTTTGTAAATTATAATTATCACACTAGCTATATTTACGATAAAACTGTAATGAAATGTTTAATACATTTATTGCTTTAATGTTGCACGCAATGTTTTAATACATAGCGTTTATATTTAAGTAATAAAAGCAGAAAGTTGCAGCAGGCATATCAATTTATTTACATAAACATTTGTTTTCTAGGAATTAAAGGACTGCAAAAGTCAGATGACTGATCTCACGAATCAATGGTACCAAGCAATTCGCATATCACCAATGGAATCTGATGAGGAAGCGGTTGTCAATACTCCAAGATCTAGTATATCGAGTATCGTTCGCTGACTGAGGCCTTCTGACGTAGACGAATCATCTTGTCTAATTAATATAGGAAATTGATATCACGTTTTGCATGATGACACTTGGTACATAACATTAGACCCACGGAATGTGGATGTTGAACATATGTGACTTGCACAAAGAGAACTTAATAATATATCATTTCTGTTCTTGACATATACTATCAAAAAGTTATTCTATGTATTTATTATTACTTGTTATTTACTAAATCGATATGTACATAAACTATAATCTATTAGGATGATGTTATGTTTGAATATATCTAAAAGAACATAATTTATGTTGTGAAGAAAATTTATTGATATTGGCTTGTTTCTTTTAAAAAGGAAACTTCTTATTCTTAAGATATATACGACATTTATATTTAAAAAAAGTGCCAAACAGGATTGGTGAATACCGATTTTCTGCGCTTGAAAAACAGCAGTTTTAAAGTATAAAAATGTCTATTTTATATAAATATTACAAGCCATTAAGTAAATTTTGTTCTCGAAATATAACACATTGTGATGTCAGTGTACTTGATACTTAATCCTTGATGTGTAAATGTAAATTATACGAGTATATGGATATACCTATAAATTATTTACAATATTTTTTTATAGTAATTTATATAATGTATGTATGTATTTACGGTCTATGTAGATATGAAATGTAAATTATATTTTATTTAAATTAGCAGGGTTGATTGTGATACACTGTTTTAATTTTTTCTTTTGTGATACTTAACTAAGTCAGTATTCTAGATATTGTTTTGAATTGTTTCAAATAAAGTGTAATATTCGGCAAAATACTTTTCTATTTTATATTTAGTTCCTTAATATTGTAGTAGGAAAATAATGATCAACATTAAACAAGTATAGAAACTACCTCCAAATATTTCCTAAAGCATTCTAAGGAAAATGACCATATCTTTGTTGTAAATATTGTCCATGTTTCAATTTATTCAAGAAAGGCAGATAATTACCGGCAACAGGTCGCTGTGATATAAACCTCGATTTCTCGAAGTATCTTGGGCATTTCCTACTACATACACAATTAGAGTAATTGAGATTTAAATTCTCACCAGAGAAAACACATAGCTGAGGTTTTTCTAAATTCATATGAATCAAACTTATCTCTAAAAATGTTAGTTATCATCCTGACAATATCTACTGTGGTATGAGCCATTGTTTCAAACGTGAGCATAGTTACAATACTATTTTGTTCTTTAGTGTGGCCATTTCTTCGGTGCTCATGGAACTAATACAAAGAAAGTCGTAAAGGACAACTGTATAGTTATACTAACAAGCAGAAATTTTGAATTTATTCTTGATTATTTTTTTGTCAACACTATCTCTTGATAAGTAATTTTAGTGTGTGTAAATGTATTTTCATGGCTTTATTACCGAGTGACCTATCGATTCTTGAGGATGGCGCTACAGTCATTTCTGAGTAAAGTCCTTAGATATATAAAGTACCGCAATAGATAAGAAACCTGTGTAGTGTGAGAAGTACATTTTGGACTCAAATTGGCGGTTACAGCTAGTAGTACCACTAAAGAAGGTCAATGCGTTGCGCATGTTTAATGGCCGTTTGCACCGCATTGTTTGAGGGCAGCTTACCATTAAGCCGGACTTAAATTTAAAAATTTGTTTGCACCGCTAGTTAAGCTTTCCTTAAATATCGTTAAGCGTAGCTTTACTTAAGCGGTCAATATTCTAGGTTTAACGGTCTCTTAACTTTAAGGGTGTACTGCTCCTATCTCATAACACGGTAAAAGTATTTCAAACATAATTTCCAAATTTGATAAAATATTTCATCGAGGATTGAATAAGTATGATCTAGGAAGATAGGCAGAGGTACCTACGAAGCCCGTTTATACTAATAATTGTCCTGAATAATTTACCACAAATTTAAAAATATCAAATTTTACGCTATCTTGAGGGCATTATAAATAATTCTACATTATATACTTTTGAAAATGGATTTCGTAGGTACCTCCATTTAACATTAGTGTATATAACGAGCCAAAGTTTTATTTCTTTTCATTAATAATAAGGAAGATATTTGTGAACAAAGCAGTAGTTTTAATAAAATCTATATAAAATGTTCTGCACGTCAGCGAACACAATGTTTTTCCGCACGTCCACTTTGAAAAACTGTATTTACTATCTCTTTCATAACGTTCGTCTCGCAGTCTACGATTAGATTCCAGTAGAGCAGCAGTACACCCTTGAGGGTGTACTGCTGCTTCCACTAAGTGTACTGCTGCTCTACTGGAATCTAATCGTAGACTGCGAGACGAAAGTTATGAAAGAGATAGTAAATACAGTTTTTCAAAGTGGACGTGCGAAAAAACATTGTGTTCCTGACGTGCAGAACATTTTATATAGATTTATTAAAACTACTGCTTCTTTGTTCACAAATATCTTCCTTATTATTAATGAAAAGAAATAAAACTTTGGCTCGTTATATACACTAATGTTAAATCGAGGTACCTACGAAATCCATTTTCAAAAGTATATAATATAGAATTACTTATAATGCCCTCAAGATAGCGTAAAATTTGATATTTTTAAATTTGTGGTAAATTATTCAGGACAATTATTAGTATAAACGGGCTTCGTAGGTACCTCTGCCTATCTTCTTAGATCATACTTATTCAATCCTCGATGAAATATTTTATCAAATTTGGAAATTATGTTTGAAATACTTTTACCGTGTTATGAGATAGGAGCAGTACACCCTTTTAATGAACTGCAAAACATTTGCGCCGGTACATATTTGAATAAGACGTAAGGGTCATATAATAAATAATGTAGACAATTAGCATAGATTTCAACAAGGGCGTCGCCAAGGAGGGGCAGTAAACGATTTATAGAATTATGTAGATATGGCACCGCTGTAAAATAATCAGTTGGTAGACGATCCTCTTAAGTAATGTCAAGTACTCTTTTACAAGTAATAATTTAATTTAAACAGAAGGGTGACAATTGCTACCATTAATTTCCTTTTATGAAGAACATGGAAAAATGAAATCGGAAGTAAAAAAATAAATAAAACAAGAATCTAAAAAAATCTACTAACTAAAAATTCATTTGAAAAACAGGAACACTAATTTCTTGTGACTCTATAAATAGATACTAATTAATACATGGATGGAAAAAAAACAGAAAACAAGTTAACGCCAATGGAAAAATGACATTTGTACAGCGCTAAGCTTAGGCTGGCTTAGGCGTTACAGATTTATCGCTGTTATAACTTAGAAAATCAGTATTTTTCAGACAATTTTTGTGCATAGTCCCGTATTTACATGTCAATTTTTTATCAATTCTCGCATCTTTTGTTTACTTATTTACTATTCGCATTGAATATCATTTTCAGCGGTCGAAGCATATGTCGAAGCGTTAACATCGTTGTACGTGGGTGAACGCAGCTATTAAAACGATTTTCGGCATCGGTGGTGATCGGCGTCGGTTTTGATTATTTGATATTTTTGGTTAGGTAGTTTTTTTAGTAACTGTTAGTAACCCTGTTGGCTTTAAAAACTATTCGATTTTAATTGTTCTCATATTAGCATGGCTACTTCTTCGGCAATTCCGTATGTTTTAAGTGACAAAGTTCGTGAAGCAGTTGCAAATTGTAAAGTATTAGTTGTTGGAGCTGGCGGTATAGGATGTGAGATCTTAAAAAATTTGGCTTTATCTGGATTTCAAAACATTGAGATAGTAAGTTGTATATTATATGCATGTAGAAAGCAATTTAGATAATTTATGTTTTAGATTGATTTAGATACAATTGATGTCAGTAACTTAAACAGGCAATTCTTATTTCGGAAGGAGCATGTTGGCAAGCCGAAAGCTGTAGTAGCAAGAGAAACAGTTTTGAACTACAATCCTAATTTGAACATTAAAGCATATCATGATAGCATTACTACGTAAGCATCTAAATAAATGATGTCAAGAATAATATTCAGTTTTTGTTGTTTCCAGTGTTGAATATGGTGTGAATTTTTACAAGAACTTTAATTTAGTTCTAAATCGTTGGATAATAGAAATGCCCGTAATCATGTAAATCGTATGTGTTTAGCAGCTGATATTCCTTTAATTGAATCTGGTACATCGGGTTATACAGGACAAGTTGAATTAATTAAGAAAGGACTTACACAGTGTTATGAATGTCAACCAAAACCACCTCAACGATCATTTCCTGGCTGTACTATTAGAAATACACCTTCTGAACCAATACATTGTATAGTTTGGGCGAAACATTTATTTAAGTAAGATTTAAAATTTTTTTTATATGTACAGAAATATATAATAACCTATTTTGTAGCCAATTATTTGGTGAAGATGATCCTGATCAAGATGTATCTCCAGACACTGCCGATCCAGAATTAGCAGCAGATGCTGGCAAATTAGCTTTAAACGAAGAAAATGAAACTGACGGCGATGTTCAGAGAAAATCAACAAACCTATGGGCGAAGGAAATTGATTATAATCCAGAAAAGCTATTCAATAAATTTTTCCAAGATGATATTAAGTATTTATTGTCCATGGGTAAATTTATTGTATAAATTTGTATTTGTTGATATATTTTGTGTTAATATTTTATAGAAAATCTGTGGAAGAAAAGAAAACCTCCGAAACCTTTAGCCTGGGCAGAAGCCTCTTCACATGAAGGTGACTCCAACACGATTATCGAAAATAACTTAAAAGCAGAAGATATGCAAGTTTGGAGTTTAAGTAAATGCAGTAAAGTGTTTGCATCATCTATATCGGTACTGAAATCAGAATTATCAAATAAAAACTTCTTAGTTTGGGATAAAGATGATAAACCTGGTATGGATTTCGTGACTGCCTGCGCTAATATTCGTGCTCATATATTTTCTATTGATCAGAAATCCAGATTTGAAATAAAATGTAAGTTCCAGCCAATTGATTCCGCATGTAATTTGAACAATTACTTTCTTACATTTTTTGATATTTTATTTTTTTGCGCTTTATTAGTTACTACCAGCAGGGACAGTAGACATTATAACATGACCCTTAACAAGATTACCTAGATTTATTACTTACGATTATGCCATATGCTACTTTGTACGTACTTCATTTCCTTTGTCAGTATTGAAAATGTTTTCTTAAATCATTATATAATACAAAATTTTTCCGAATAATCCATAAAGCTAAACAGCTAAACAAAAATCTATCCATTGATTTATAGACATGTTAATCAACTCACAAAAGAACATCCAGCCTAAAAACTTGTCAAGATACATTTTTTCAAGAAAGGTTTAGATTACACAAGAATGTAAAATAATCTTAAATATCTCCGAATTGCGTTAAATGCGCATAGGGAATACTAAACTAAAATGATGTAGAACGATAAGAAGAATACTAAAATGATGTAATATATAGGGGTTTCCATTTAAAATAACGAAGTTGTATATCGTAACGCCGAAAGTGAACATCCTGTATAATTGAGTATAATTTTTACATTGTGTAGCTATTGGTTAGCAAATCTTCAATATATATTTTTTGTCAGATGGCCTCAAGAGGTCTATCCTCTGTTTACATGTTAGGCGAACATACTGTATATATGATTATACTCCCATCGTAGCAGATTTGAAACTGAATAAATAGTGTTAGTGGGTTTTTTAATTTTTATTCAGTTTGGAATTCGACGCGGAATCAGCGAAGTCAACATTCTTGGATGTATGTAGGTACATGCAGAGGTATAGTATAATAGTTGCTTGTAAGCGTCCATTTTTGTGAATTTATGACTTATAAACGGATGAATCCTGAAGTATTAACCTTTATGAGAATATATTTGAAATGGCCGGATTCCCTTTTTTCTGTTTTTAGAAATGAAAAGTACCGCAATACCAAACTAAAATTGAAGACATAATGGGAAATAAAATATTCATGGGAAATAAAATATTCATTTATTTAATTGAATTTTTTCGTTGATTTGCAATAATATTATTTCTTACTTACAATCTGTAAACACCCGATAAAAGTATGTAATATCTAATCATATCGTTCCCAGAATGCTTTTTTTATTTGTTTGTACTGATACTTGTAGCTACACTATTCAATACTCTACAGTCTGCCGTGCACATAAAAATTAAAAATATAGTAATTTATGTAAATTTAATTGTACGTATATTTATTGAATTACCAGGCAGTAATTAATGTATTATTGCATAATAAATTGTTAATAGGACTGTTTAGTAAATGCGCTACTAATGTGCAAATGCTCTCCGTACATATAAAAGTAGAAGAGTAAAAGTTAATTTAACGGAAATTAATTTTTAATTAAAAAATCTGTCATAACTTACAACAATTGGTTGTTACAACCATATGTATGAATAAGTTAGAGCAATACCTATTTATCAATTAGATTAATGTAGACGCCAAGCTATAGTAAATGTGATTTTGATAGGAACTCTACCTCCTTGGCTTTTGTAATTGTTTTTTTTAATGATTTGTGTTGGCCTTTTAGCTATAGCAGGAAATATAGTGCCAGCAATAGCAACCACAAACGCAATCGTAGCGGGATTAGCGGTTCTCCACGTTCAGAGTATTGGGCGAGGAATTGGAGAAATGTAACACGACCTACGTCAGACAGAAATCTTCATCTGCGAAAACGGTACTAATGACAGAATCCGTTTTGATCAAGGCCAACCCTAATTGCTACGTTTGTTCAGAGAAGCCCTCCGTGAACGTCTCCGTTAATGTCGATAATATGACAGTTAAAGAGTTCGAAACAGAAGTTTTGAAAAAGAACTTGAATATGATCGCACCTGATGCCATGCTGGATGGAAAAAATTTGGTGGTTATATCGTCCGAAGAAGGAGAAACAGAGGTGCGCTATTAATACCTAGTTGGGCATTTTTTTAAATAATATTGATAAATATTATTTATTATTTTCAGATCAATAATAATAAAAAGTTAAGTGAAATTGGAATTATAGATGGCAGTATATTAAAAGTAGACGACTTCTTACAAAATTACGAGTTAACTGTTTATGTAACTAATTATGTTCCCAAGGACATTACTGAACCGCAGTTTATAGTTCACGGAAATACTGAAAATCTCCGCCCTGTCGAGGAAATGAATGGTATAGTATACAGTGTGATTGATCTGCATTGTTTTTAAATTGTTTATATGTTTAGGTGGCGGCAAGGAAAGTACTAACAAGCAAGGAGAGGCGGCAAGTAAGACAGGCGATAAAATGGTTACTGACGATGATGAACCCGTTGAAGTTATAGAACCTCAGAGTAGTGTCGATGATCCACAAGAAGGTTCCTCAGTAAAACGGCGAAAGTTAAACCCTACTGAAGAGGAAGATGATGATTTGATTATGCTAGAGGATGATGATGATTGAATTTGATTGTAGTTAATAACTGTATCTTTTCCATGTATTAGAATCAACTTTTATAAATATGGATGTATTTATTATTTTTGTATGCGTTGTGTCATTTAAGTCGATGTACAATACAGAATCTTTCTAATTTGTGTTTTTTTAAATAAAAATAATCACGCTACCTTACTCAACAGTTTGTTTGTCTTTTGTGTATTATATTGTTTAAGATCAGAAATGTTATGTAACAATAGAGAAACTTAAACTTTCAGTGGAAATTTGAAAGTTTGAAATAAAAGTATAGAATATGTACTTTATTGTGTTTATTGGAGAAACTATTCTTTTATCATAAAACGATAGTCTTTGGAATGGTTGAAGTAAACGGTCACATAATCCCTATTCAATACCTAATCATGTGGAAACACGTGGTTCATTTCTTAAAAAAATATGTTGTTCATCTTTTTTGCCGTAACTACAATACAATCAGTTGTAAATCTCATTTACAATTGTTCGAAAATTAACCTACCAAACCTTAACATTTATTTTTAATCTCTGTATATTTTTGAAAATTATTAGTAGGTAACGTTAACGTGTATTTTATCATACTACTGTGTTCTACTGAAACTTTGCACAATGGAAATGCATTCATATTTGAAATTTTATAATGATTTGGTAATAATTCAGTGTGGCCCAAACATTTGTTTAATGACAATAGTATGCAGGTTCCTCGAGCTATTCTGTAGTTAGAATTGTCCTAACTTATGTAGTACGGCATTTGTCTAGTAGATGGCGAAAAGCAGCAGATCCCTTAATATATATTGTTTGGAAAATTTAAAATGAATAAAAACTGAAATAGATGTATCTTTATAAGGTAATATACAGAACATTTAGAGCGACTGAGGCCAGCTAGAATAGAGATAGATCTAGAGTGGGGCGGTTGTAAAACATATACGAAATTAACGCACTGGCAAGCGTGCTATTCCGTATATGTTTTACAACCGCCCCAATCTAGATCTATCTCTTTTCTAGTTTTTAAATAAAACTGAAGCACACGAGCGAGGAAATCGCGGCGAAAGACGCGCGGCGATTTGCACGCTGAAATACAAATCATTGATTTAAGTACGGCAACCTATACGAGCGAGAAAATCGCGACGAGTCTCTCGTCTTGTGCAAACGCAATTCATTCGTTTATATGGTGTCATCTAGACGAGCGCGATAGACACGCGACGGTATAGTCAAGAAAGAAAAAGACTGCAACATACAATTGTGGCTCACGGTGGGTCTACAAAATACTGACTATATTTTTATTGCTGTTTAGTTCATATTTCACTTTTACATTAATAAAGTTTCATGTATTACGCCTGCCTTTAAATGCTTTTAATTAAAAAAATTCTATATAAAACGCTACTGATTGAAATAAAAAAAAATACTATAGCAACTAAAAGGTGTCCACTTTAAAAAGTCCACCGCTGTACACTCGCTTGCAATAAAATTGCGTACACTTTTTTACAGCTATGTGATTTGGATGTAATCTGTCATCTATAATTTATCAAAATTTTATTATATAGGTATAATTGTCAATCTGTCTCTTTGTTGTCAGTTACAAACAACATCCGGTGATTTTTCGAATATGAATTGTTTTGAGAATTAAATATCGTTGGAAAGAAGAAGGTACCATATTAAGAAGAAATGGTTCTGACAGAAAAAGAGTTTCTGATGACAATCAAGATAATTATCTTATAAATTATTTACGCGAAAACACAGTTGATTCTGTTACAAAAGCTGATTTCGAAACACATTTTCAGGTTCCTTTTCCACTGCTTCTCGTAGACTAAAGACAAGTACAAAATTGTGCTGCTACCAAAAAAGATCTACAAGAGAACATAAACAGGCTCGTTTAATATTTGCTCTAAACTATATTTACCGTGATTTAGAATTTTAGAAGAGAGTGATATTTACCGACTAAAAAATATTTCAATCCACACATGATGGAGGCATTAGAGTTTATAGACCTCGCAACATGAGATTCAATGAAGAATACCTAAATCATGTGCATTGGGCAGGGCGGTTCTCTGTAAATGTTTGAGCATGGATGAGTTATTACGGATTGGGTGTTATTTGGAATATTGTTACAAATTTAAACAATCGCCTCGACATTTTTACCACACCCCACTGTTCTCCTTTCCCTAAAGCACTTAGTCACCTTAAGGGAAGGGGAGAAGCGGAGTGTGGGGAAAGTATCGAGGCGGCTTACTGTCGATTCGGCGCAGTTCTACCCCTGATATTCATCATCAAAATAAGGACCAGTTATAGGAAACTCTAGAAAATTTTTGGGAAGGGTTGCGAGAAAATGTAGAATTAACAAGAAATTTAATAGAATCAATACCAAACAGATTAAAGGAAGTTATAACAAGAGAAGGAGCTCCTACTAAATATTAATAAAAATTATTAAGTATATTACTTATATTAAACATGTATTATGATGTCAAGTTGACATTTTTAACCTCATTTTGAAAAGTACGTTTCAATAAATCGAAAAAACATGAAAATTGGCATAGGACTTGTACGCAGATTTATTGCAAGCGACTACCCTATATTTAGTGAAAATAGAGAAACAAATTATAAACAAAAGTTATCTATGAATTAAACTATTTACTCATACATATTTATTTGGTTATTTGAAATAGAACAGCATATTTATGTACCTATTTTGGCGTTTTTAAATAATACGTTAAAAATATCCTCACTTTATATAAATTACCTTACCCTTATTCCTAATAGTTATGGAGATATTGTATGTTTTTGTAATAACTGTTTTGATTCAGTGTTCTCATATGTCGTTTTATTATATACAGGGTGAGGCATTAGTGCGTGAAAGCTCAATATATGTATATCCATTACTATTAAAGATATCACAAAACGTTATGTAGAAAAATCATAGACAGTCTTAAGCTACATATTTTAATGTTAAGAAATGCAAATCGATTAGTCGACGAACGGCTACAACGTTGTTTGATCTTTTTGGTGGAAATTTTGAACATTTATTGTGAAATCCGCTATATCGGGAATATTTGGCTTGAATAATTAAATATTAATTACGTGTAAGTTTAACATGCAGTTGTGTTGTTTTTAATAGATTTATCCCAATTTGTGATTTAATAGTTTTTTACTGATATTTTTTCATAGCTAATTTGAGATCTTACAATTATTTTGAAAAAGCTCACCTTTCATTAAGAAAATATGAAATATCTCAGAAATTAACGATTTTAGATCTAGGGCGAATAAAAATGAAAGTGCATACAGTCTCCTCCCCTTTCTTAATCTAAAATATGTTCCATTTAAATAAGATGAACAAATAATGCATTTTTGTGTTTTAAATGCTCCTATATATAGGTTTTGCAATATTGGCAAAATATCACTTTGCTATAAAACTCTGTAACAATATATAAGCACACACAATCGTCTGTATACACGATATGTAATAATATAGAGAGTGTACTGTTAAAAAAAGACGTACGTTTGGTCTTTATTTTGACCTTGTGTTTTCTAGATAGTCCAATAATTGAAAACAAAGAAGAAACGGGGGCTGGGGAGGATGGGAGGCAAACATCTTTGCGAGAACATTTTATGCATATGTGTATTTGAGGATTCGAAGGCCTCGTGCCAAATAAGCTTCAATTTGGAAGAAATTTCACTTGAGTGAACACATGTATATGTTTCAAAGTAGCTGTTCTACTGTTATAATAATAATATTACCTATTTCGTGTGTCTACTACTATTCGAACTTCATTTTTTGGATTTATTTAAAAAATCAACTTGTATATTAAACTTATACGTAAAACTATTTTCAACAACGATTATTTTTAACAAAAGTCCAAGTTAGAGGTTGCTGACTTTGTTCACGCTATATGCAACACCTTGAAGCTTGGTTTGCTCGCAAAAATAGTATTTTTGTGTGAACTTTAAAAGCTTGGTGAAGTTTGTCAATTATTATCCTGTCTATCCTACCCTCGTCTCTAATGATAGTATCAATAGGTTCAAAAAAGCAAGACAATAAAATTAACAATTTCAATTAGGTACACATCAAGAACAAGAAAGAGAATTACTTTATCTCTTGCGTCACGTTTCGAGTGCGAGCGCATAATTTTTATTCTAAGGCTGCTTTAAATCAATAATTTAAAATCTTCAATGCATTTACTAATGGAATGTTTATTTACATAATAATGAGACTTAAATCTTATTGAATATTTCAGGATGTACTTCAAATACAATTTAAGAAAATAACTACTAGCTTTCAGCAATCATTAATAATGAGAATCCAAACAATAAATACCTAACTTATGAAAATAAGGAAATTGTGTAGACAAGCTATTGTCATCGATTTACAGTGAATAGCTGTAATAAATTAAAAAGTGGATTACGAATTCAGTAAATGTTTGCATTGCTATTCTCAAATGGTAGCAATAATTACTGAACATTCTGAATACCGCATATAACAAAATTTACAATTCTGTATTGAACGTAATTGTATTATAGCCGTACACATAACGTATGCCATACCACATTGACAATTACGACTATAATATACTACTAATAATGTTATTTGCGAAATCAAATACAACCGAATGATAAACACAAATAATGGTGTGAATTATCTGGTATTTAATAATACGACATGAATTTTCGCTAATTGTACCATCGTTTGTTGATAAGTTGGAATGGTAACGACCATAAAGTCTATTTAGAGTGTTTATATCGTTTGTAAAGATACACATACGTCGTGTTCTATTTTAAAATAAGCTCGGTAAACGCATTGGCATTTTATGTCATTGAGTGCCGGTAATAACGGTAATATCGTTACAATGGCACATCTGCCGGACTCTGCAGCAGAATCCTTTTTAAAATATTGAACATTTCCTGAGAAGAATCATTCTGTAATCTAATACTGTCATGTTTACGAGTGAGGATTTGAGAAATTCTTCCCTGTTTTGTTTATTACCGCTTATTAATAAGACTAAACATCCTTAGCTATAATTCTTTCGAAATTCGTGGTTAGCCTTCTGTTTTAAAAGAATACTTGTGCTTTCAAATTTTAAGTATAAAATGTAAATCATCGTTTTTATTAGAGTTGCTACTTTGGACTTCATAACTTCGCTTAGCTTTATTAGTGGAGTCAAAATAATTATTTCTTTAATTTTAATTTGGTGGTCTGATTGGGATATCACAATTAATTATTATCTAAATAGGTATTGTTGTTATATTTTGTTTATATTAGGAAATTTAGTAATTTTGAGCTTTTCTCGACAAGATGAAACTCAAAATGAAGGGGTAAATAAATCTAGACAGTTTTTTATTTGTGTGTCACAATTTCAGGATTTACTATGTGTACAACTTGTCTACTTAAATGCAAAACTTATTTTTAAGCTTACAGATAATAAGTTCTGCTTGCAAACATTTGAAAAATATACTTCCTTCATAGCATTTCTAGGAGCATCAAATTATTAAAAAACAAACTAGACCTTCTAACTTTATCTTTAGATTAATTATACGAAAATGCACTTACTTTGATCATATTAGCAAATAACTATGATAGCAAATCTTTTCTTAATGGTAAGAAGTTATTATGCAGTATGATTAGCTATTGATTGAAGGAGTACACATGGCAGTTGACAGAAGTCTCGGAATAAGTAATGACAAACGTAAAAATCAATCGTCTTATGAATTTTCTAAGTTCCGGAAAATAGTCTTCTTCGAGGTATTTTTTGTAGAAATCGCACGACTCCACGTCTTCAAATTTAGATTTTAGGAGTGAGTTTTCTTGAATCTCGATCAACTCTATTTGCATGTGTATTGGAGCATTTTGTACATTACTTTTTGTCGGAGTAGCAAATAAATTGAAACTGTCTTCCATGTTTTTAAAATCGCTAAATCTGTTCGAAAATTTCTCCGACAGTAACTTGAGCTCTTCAGCACATTGAACATAAGCAGTATTTTTATGCGCAGAGAGCGTGGTGAAATGGTAACTGTTAGCAGACAGCATTTGTGCCTCCCACAAGCGGATTTCGTTCTGAAACGCTTTCAAACAGCTGTACAAATCATTTACTAACTGTCCTTGTCTTTGAAGTTTCAAATTTAAATCATTCAAATGGCCTGTACGGTCGACTAGAAATGCTAAGTCACATATTCATTTTGGGTCACTCAATTCAGATAGCGGTTTATCTTTTATTTGCATAAAATCTGCTACCTCATTTATAAGCTCGTAAAACCGTTTCAACATTTTCCCTTCGCTTAGCCATCCGACTTCACAATAATATGTTACGTCGTCATATTCCGCTGATATTTCATCCAAAACCGCCTTGAACTGATGATGGTTAAGCCCTCGGAATCGAATAAAATTGATGGCTTTTATTGCCACATTTATAACATTCTGGAGTCGAATGGACTTAGAACGCGAAGAATGAAAGTTCTGTTGGTGGATAATGCAATGAAGAACTATCAAATCATCTTTTTGCATATTTAATTCAGTTGCTTTTTCATACAAAATTTCGATGAAATCTTTGCGTAAGCCGACCATCTGTGCATACACCAACTAATTTGACTATGGCAAGCCAAAACTTGTGAATTCCTTTTGATCTTCATTAAAAATGTCCTCTCCTGTAGTGGTTCCTTTCAGCGGTTGTAAGGCAAGCAATTCCTCAGTAACAGTGAAATCTTTATCAACACCTCGAGTAAATATAGCCAGTTGAACGGTGTTAGACAAATCGGTGCTCTCGTCTAATGCTATGGAAAATGATTCAAATCCAGCCATACGGTCAGTCAAAGTTGTTTTTATATCATTAGCCATCATTTCTATACGTCGGGCAACAGCTCGTCTTGACAAACTAACTTTTACAAATTCATTTTTCATTTTAGGACACAAAACACTGCAAACTTCTAATATATACTCCTTGATAAATTCTCCTTCGGAAAATGGTTTTGCCAATTTTGAACTAACTATAAAACTAGTTTTCACAACGTTATGAGGTTGTGTTCTGTGTTTATGAAACATTTAATGCTGTTTTTCCAAATTTGCGGTAAGCTTCTGGATTTTGTGTTTTCTTATTTGTCCTGTCAGTGAGTGCAGCATAGGATGCCTACTTGATTAATGCCTCTTTATATTGAATTCTTTCATCACTGAAATGGATTCATTACACAGCAACCAAATAGGCTTACCATTGTGCAAAATAAAAAAGAATTCTTCAGTCCATTTTTTTGAAACTGCCGACCCTCTGCATCTATTTTTCGTTTTTCTCCATCAGACATCATTTTCGTTTACTTATCGTATCGCACTCAATATGCACACAAAGTTACAAAGCAAATTGACGGCACTAGCAGTTCGCTAGGATATCGCTTGTCGAAGTTATCACCTCGGTAGCTCAAATAGAACTCGGGCCATGTTGCGCCGCCAGTGAGGCGGCAAACATCAAAGGCTTTGATGTGTTCCGCCTCACTCTTTGATGATCGCCGTCACTCAGCTTGCTCGCTCACTTGATTCCGCAGGAGCAAGCGACAAACCCCATATCACTCGATCCTCCTCATTTGGAGTGAGTATGAGGAAGTAGTATAATATATTTTTTTTATAGATATTTATAAAGCTCGCTGAGGCACCCTGTATTTATATAAAGATTTCCATAACGTCAATGCAAACATACACTACATTTAAATCAATTTTTTTAGAATTTTTAGTTGAACATTAATTCTTACTATGCGAGTAGCGATTTATTTGTTTCAAAAGTTTCTTATTTACCTTAAACATATCTAATATTTACATGTAATATAGCAGGTACATCTTAATTATGAATCTAATCCATTTTAGAATAGTTCGCACAAAAGGAAGGTCCACGACTTTTGTTCGCACAGTATATTGATTTCTTGCTTTACATTTGCTTGTCTCGATTTAATGAGCATGGCTAAATTCCATACAAAATTTAAAACTTTACAACACTTGCTTCTCTATTGATTTTATATTTTAAATTTGTTGTAATGCTACACGTTTTAGATTTAATACGTACTACGTCTAAGCTATAAATAGACAACTCAATATTCGCAATTATGAATGTATTATACATAGACGTTGCTAACAGTCAATGTTCCTGTATCTATTTTGAAAATCATTAGCATTGTATATACCTAGCCATTTTCTAATGTAAAATTAAATAATTTATAGAGCGATAAAATCTCCACTACAACACACGATCTTCTTGAATAGCTTACCCAAACGGTATATTGCTAATCTTTAATCGTCTCATAATCGAAAGAATGTTAATGTACAAACATAATTTCGTTATAACATTTTTAATCGATTTTAACGACACATTTTACGTTCGATGGGGATTAATACGTACGGTGAAGAATCTATTATCCAATTAAGTTAATTACCCCGATATGGAATAGCTAAACTGCCAGTAGTTATCTGAGATTGTTTACGAGTCTTCGTACACTGTGTCGAATCGGGGAATGCTTAGATTCGCGCGCGAGCAGCAATTGGATCTCTTTTTCTTTCGTGGGTCGCGTGTTCACTAAGCATCACACGGACCATATAATATAACGCGCTGAAAATTTCTCTTGTAATGTAATATTAATTATAGGTGATGTTAGAACTATTCTAAGAAGCGGACTAGAATAATTATTCTCAACTTGGTTGATGGTATTATTACGGCATGTAGTATGCCTTAAGAGTTATAAGTTTAATTCCATCTGCCAGGATGTACGACAGGGTATAGCAGAATTAGATGTATAAGTGAAAGCGACCTCGCTTGATGGTGATACTTTATTCTAATGATAAGTTCGCTGCGAGTATAGTGTTTTTTCCTGCTTTCGAGTTATTTCATGAAATAACATTTTTTAGAGAGCATATTTTTACATATTTTAAATTGGAAACTAGAGAATAGTTAAAGTTACTCAAAGCTTACTGAAAGCTTATGAAGGATGTTCTTCACATACATATTTTACGAAAGTATTTAATTGTTTAATGGCATTCCAGATATATTTTCACTTGTATGTCTAATAAAACCGTAATTAATAAAAAAAAACAATTTATTCCAGAATATAAATTATGATGTTTTCGTTTACAATACTTTTCAGTGGAAGAAATTGACATTTAATATGTATTAAATAATATTAAAACAGCCGTGTCTATCAACAAAAACATCTATAAAACAAAGAAATCATTGATATATAGGGTGTCTCAGCTGACGCGGTTTCTTTGATAATTTGTTTATTTTACAGTATAGAGAAAAATGTTTCAAATAAAAGTTGTCTATTTATACGACCCATAGCTAGAAAACATTTTCAAATATACAGGCTGTCCCAATTATAGAAAAAGCGTATGTAACTTTATTATTTTAAATGGATCACCCTATATATTATACATTTTTTAGATTCTACATGATATTATTATCATTATTATTAAGACCTATGTCCTTTTGTTTTCAAGAAAATAAATATTTTATCAAAAGTTTTGCAATTGCAGCGCTCTCGTCAATGAGCTGTGGGATTAAAACTAAAAAAGGTAGAAAATTTTGGGTTGCGCAAATGTATACGTTTTGAATTGCTTTACTGTTTCCTATATTAACATGTACGGATCATTTTGTTGACATACAGTTACTGGCGCTAACATTTGGAAACATTTAAATGCCAATAACTCTGTTTTTTTTTAATAGGACATCCTATATCTGTTTACAGAGTTGGATGTAAAATTAAATTCTCTTTCTTTTGATATCAGAATGTACCCATTTATCTTCAACCGTTTTAGAGAAAAATGTATATTTCTTGTGGTACTGTCGAAACAGACCACTTCAATTTGCATAAAGTAGGCTACGTAACAATAATATTATGACAGATATATTTAATAATCATTTGTACCATTTATAATTATACACAAGTATTAAGGTCAATTTAGATTTGTATTGTAAACAATTTTAACAGAACAGGACCTCACAAATAACAACATAAAAAAGCAACAAAAAGAGTTTTAAAAAGACAAGGAAATGCGTGAACTAGGAAATGTACATTATAAATGTAGTGCTATTAAATTCATTAATTAATTTTTCGAAATGTCTTCTGTTTTGGTCGAAACAATTACGAATACGTTTTTTAAATGATTGTTCAACATTTCACAGCATGATTGGGCTGATTTGAGACGCCAAGATAATTCGCTGACACATATCTTCTCAGCTGAATTTTGTCACAAAATAGAAAGTAATTACATTTTTTATAAAAGAATTGGGAACAAATGTTATCATCCTTAGAAATTGCTTTATAATACAAATTTAAATTAAGGTTATTACTTGTGTATAATTATAAATGGTAGAAATGGTTATTAAATATATCTGTCATGATATTATTGTTACGTAGCCTACTTTGTGTAAATTGAAGTGGTCTGTTTCGAGAGTAGCAGAAGAAATATATATTTTTCTCTAAAACGGTTCAAGATAAATGGATACATTTTTATATCACAAGAAAGAGAATTTAATTTTACATCCAACCCTGTAAACAGATATAGGGTGTCCCATTAAAAAAAACAGAGTTATTGGCATTTAAATGATTCCAAATGTTGGCGCCAGTAACTGCATGTCAACAAAAGGATCCGTACATGTTAATATAGGAAATAGTAAAGCAATTCAAGACGTATCAATTTGGGCAAACCAAAATTTTTTACCTTTTTTAGTTTTGATCCTACAGCTCATTAACGAGAGCGCTGCAATGGCAAAATTTTTGATAAAAAATTTATTTTCTCGAAAACAAAAGCACATAGGTCTAAGAAGGTCTTAATAAAAGTCACTTAAAATATCATGTAGAATCTAAAAAATATATAATATATAGGGTGATCCATTTAAAATAATAAAGTTACATACGCTTTTTCTATAATTGGGACAGCCTGTATATTTTAAAATATTTTCTAGCTATGCACCGTATAAATAGGGACAAGTTTTATTTGAAACTTTTTTCTCTATACTGTAAAATAAACAAATTAGCAAAGAAATCGCTTCAGCTGGGACACCCTGTATATGATCAAGAACTTGTTAATTTATATTTATCTACAAAAATAAAAATGATTAGAAATATACGTTTATTAATGCACTTTTTGTTAAGCTCTAACAATGCCGTTGAAGGACTAGAGAAAAACATAGTCAAGAGTCAAGAGTTTTCATAACACCATATCCTTGCCGTATAGATTCAATCGCTGAATTTCAATAATCTTGAGCGTCTCATCTACATTCTAAGCATGCTTTCTTCAGATCCTCCATTGGTGTTTCATCTAAATTTCTTTCTGATTGCTTCTGTTGTATGTGTTATCATAGTTCATAATAAAGTTATGTAGTAGGGCAAACCAATTTTCCGAAAATATTTTTTAACAGCCTGGAAATAATGGCAGATAAACTTCGTTGTTAGTAAACTTTCATACCTTTCTTTTAAAAACGTATATTGATCACTTCGTCATATTATTTACTTTTTTTTCTATAGATTGTGTTTGTAATTGCTGCTTAATAGTCCAATGTACTGCATAGACCTTGTACTTCGGTGAACAAGTAAGTAGTTTTCAATAATATGTATAGAATAACGCAAAATGATACTAGGACTGTTATACCTGTATACATATTGCATATGCATTTGTGAAGTAGCATATAAATTTAATAAAAATTAAAAAAAAAACCCTCAGACTCGTTGGTTTTTAGTTTTCGTTCTTTTACGTTAAAATATACATGGCATCTTAAGAAACAAGCTTGAGGTCATCATTATCTTTTTAAAAATATAAGCTTCATTTTTCATTGCAGAATTAGAAAGGGCAGTTTTTTTTTACATATAACAAGGTAATTACAAAATTATGGTAAAAATTAAAAATAAAAAATTATTTATCTAAATTTAATGTTTGATCGAGTACTGTTAACAATTCGACAATAACCAAGAATTTATTTTGTCTGTTGTGGATGCCATTTGAGATGTTTCTAATTTGTGGGCGAATTCGTGTTTTTAAATCTACTAAATTCGCTAGTCTAGTCACGTACATTTTTAAATATTCCCACAAGAAATGATCGAGAGTCAAATCTGGCAATGCGAGTGGTCACTCAGTCGTTCCTCTCGTATCTATCCAATCAGTTGGTAAAACTTGATCCAAATAAGTGCGAACAGCTACAGCTTAGTATAGCTGCGATCCATCTTGTTGGAGAGAGGCCACGCTATTGCAGAGGGGAAATGATTATCTAGAACGTGCCACTATCTTGCTCCAGTGCCAATCTCTTCAAAGAAGTAAGGATATTTTTATCGCTGCTTTTTTTCCTCTCTTTAGCATCTGCTTCCTACGTAGGTGATGTGTTCGGATAGGGTCGTACCATTTCTGGAAAAAATGATTTTCGTAAATGCGATTTGACTTCCAGCAGGAAGATTGTCTCCATTTTCTACTCCCACAAGAGTTTTTCATTAAAAAATGAACGACTTCTAACACATATTTAAAGATATTCGGCTTCATTCAAAATATTTTCATTACTTGAAAACCTTCTCATATACAAGTTATTTGATTTCTAGACTGAGCGGTCATTCATTCATTGGCGGCTTGATTACAAAAAGTTTTGTATGTACTAAAAAACCGATTTATCGAGTTGTTGCAATTTGTAAGAAGTATGGGAAGGCATAGTCAGAAGTATAGCTCCACATTTCCTTGCTAAGTTAATGATTATCAAGAATCACTAGAACTCCATTTTCATTTGTTGGTTTCACATTTTTAGTGAAATATTCGAGATACCTCATAAAGAGGTATTCCTTCGACTAATCCGATTTGTTTGCACTGCTTATCGATTCTATTAATAAAGTAATAAACAGATATAACACACCGATGTTATATTTGTTTGTATATTTTGTCTAAGTTAAAAGAATATCTTTGATAACATTTTTTAGATTTTGAAAAGAAATCTTGAACTGTTTTCTTGTTGAAGCTGGTTGAATGATCCTGAAGCAATCAGCCTGCTTCAGCGTTTCGAAGGGAGAGAAATGAATGATGCTTGAGAAAATGATGTAGGTATTTTTATTTTTCCTAGCCAGTAGGAATTGTTATCAGGTTTTCTTTCATTGATCTTTGAAAGGTCAAGAATAGTTTTGCATCGATGTGATCACCCATTTTTATTTTTGCATTAAAACAATATTATTCTGCGTCAAAACATTTTTTTAGAAAATAATTTCTTTGCAGCAATACAATATCAACTTGTAGATGTATAAGTATGAGGTTTCTTTGACTTATATCAGTATGTTTGATCTGAAGAAAAAGTTTTCTATGTGTAGATGACTTAGAATACGGCAGCTAATATCCTGTCTTCTTGATGGAGTGGTTTTAATACCTCTTGTTAATGGTGCATTTATTTGCCATAATTTTGCTGGGCAAAACCTATCAGCTTCATTTTAAAAATATTAAAGTAGTTTTACCGACATTTGAATTTGTTTCTGCTTTTGTTTATCAAATTTTACCTCTGGTGAATAGTAAATTAACACTGCCAACTTTTATTTATATCTTGCATTTTGTAAGTCTTTGTGATAGTCAATTGTAAATAATCTAGTAAAATTTTTACAGTTTCAGTTTTTACTTTACCAGAAATCTTACATACAATACGAATACAGTGACAGTAAAAATATTTAACACCTTTTTCTCAAAGAAAACTAACAATAACTCGAGTTATCCTACAACCATACATATGTGCTGCTGTAGCTGAATACCTTGCTTATTTTGTTAATGCAATAATAATGCCCACATGGGAGTGACGAAATATTGTTTATCTTTTCGTATATTCAGGATATAATCATGTTTTCATAAGGGAATGTATAACTTCCATCTGAGACAATAAGTGAAGAAATCTTGTTGACTTTAGTAAAGAGCGTGTGTGACCGTGAATATCGTTTACTAGAGTGTCTGGGATTCTTCCTTCGATTTTTTCGTCAGATAAGTGTGTATAGAAGAGATAGATATTTCTTATTTTTAGTTCAGGCAGTTTAGAGATGTCTGAGCACGCATATAGATGGTGTTGACGATAATATTAATTAATAAATTTTGAGATGCTATTTTTAGTTGAGTAATAAATTTTGTCTGGTTGGGAGTTGTTTAGGGCTAGTTAATTTAATTGAAAGGTTGAAAGATTGGATTTTATGACCTTGTACATTTCCTTTTTTTTTCTCCTTGATATTATCATACTTGTAGGTTAATAAAACGACGTATAAGAACCGCAAAAACAAATAATTCTGCTATAGAATAAATTGATTTAATTTTTGCATGTCTTTTTATTGACATATAAATGGATTAACATCAGGTAAAATTTTTAATCCTTTAATACTGTGCGAATTAATTATTTAAACGTATAATAGATTTGAATAATCGTTATATAGAATGTTATATAATGTTTATTCAGCAATGTCGTAATAATTTCGTGTCGATAACTTTTAAATATGTTAATAAAGATAATTATTTGCACATTATCATTGGTAGTTATAATAACATAACACATGCCTATAAACGACTAGTTTCTGTACCTAATACAAAGAAACACAACAATAAAACATCATAAGATAACGCACTTTATAGCTATAATTTCAGCGAAATTGCGCAGAGAAATCTATGTGAACCGACAGAAAAAGCCAAGATCTAATAACGAAAGCGCAGTCTTTATGCAGGATTTACAACTGTCGATAACGAAACCTATTAATTCTGCTCTTAACCACTATAAGATTAATAAGTAGCAGTATCATATTATACATACCCACAGGCTTAATAGTAGACAACTTACTAATTTGCTATAATAGACTTAACCGTCAATTTGCAAGAGTTCCTCTCATTATTAATATAATTGTGTGTAATAAAAATATATATTCACGTTGCTGTAATATGCTATCCTTGGGCTGATATAGTAAGTAATAGGATTGTTATCAGAAATTTATAGCATCAATTTAATGAAAGTGTAGCAAAGGTTATGTAACGAGTAACTTTCACTATAATTTTTCATCATAGTCTGTCGAAAGATGATAGAAGACTTCCTCCTATATTTGTGTCTTCGCATCTCTTTAAGGGATTCATATTTAATAGTATCATCATATAAGTAACTATTTGAATTGTATTCAGGACTAAAACCTGTGTTAGAAAGTTTAGCGGTTTAAATTATTACAATAAAAATCGCGTTTTAATTGACTGACAGACAATGTCACTCAGGTACTAATATTTAAAATACTTTAGCTAGCTTGAAAATTTTTGGTACCCAACGTGGGGCCTGATTTAGCAATGTGTCGGAAGAGTTTACGCCCTTCCTGTCACATTGTTTGGTTTCATTGTTTTAACATTTATATTTCGTTTATTTTTTTTTTTTTAGGTTTGAAATTGTGTATACACTAATTTTAAGATTTTTAGTTTTTAAGTTCGTTTTTATCGATCCTTTCGTAAACTTAAAGCAATATAATGGTGTGGGGATAAAAAATCCGCATATTTTGGTTAACAAATAAAGTTTAATAACTTAAACGCTTTATATTTGTAACATACATTTCAATTCTTCTGTTGAAGAAGCTTCCCAACCGCAACTGTATAGATCTTTCGCTTTAAGTGTCTCCAAAACCGTTCAATAGGTCTAAGTTGAGGCACATTAGGAACATTTCGAGACTTTGCTATGAAATTGATTTCAGCTCGTTATAATATATGCTGCTGTAACATTACCAGCGTAATGAGCTGAAAGCCATTTCAGACCAGAATATAAACTGATCATCTGAATGCTTGTAAATCGTTTTAAACGAGACCTGATGCAATATTTTTTATAAATTTGCGCATTAACAGAATTTTCACAGGGGCAAATGCAAGCTGATGAATGTCCTCTTGAAAAAATTGCAATCCAGACTAATACTTTGGAAACAATTTTTTGTTGTTGCTTAAAATACACTTCGGGATCAATTTGCCTATTCTTTTGACAATAATAATCCCGATTGTTTGAATTGTTACCATCTAATGTAAAAAACGATTCATCGTCAATAATAACTTTCAAGCCATTTGAAGGTAAAAAATCGTTCTCACTAAGTTGTCTCAGCTTGTATTTTATGCTCATCAATTTTAGATTTTCGACCTAGTTTCCTAAGAGAAACGTCTTTTTGAGTTTTTTTTTAGCTAGTCTTTCAGAGTCAGACTGTCTAGTAAGGTTTTTTTCCAGAGTCATAGCATAAAAGTGGTTCACAGTAAAATATTTCTTTAGATGTTGATGTTTATCATAATATTCGGCAATTACCGTATTACGCTGATTTTCATTCAACGATTTCATTGTTAGCACTGTGGTCATAAACACTATGAGATTATTATAATTATGAAATTTGTTCGGACTTTTTGTCCCAATACCCTTATTTCATTTATTAACTTTAAATCTACATTAACATTCATCGTAAGTGGAAGACTGTCTAGTAAGGTTGTTTCAGAACGTTGATAAATATCTTTGCTGTCGTTGTGAATACCCATAGCTTCCCTTCCACTATTTCTTTAGATGTTGTTTTATATGGAGATTGCAAGACAATTACGGACACAATGATTTTCATTCAACGATTTCAAAAAAGTGACAAACACACAACACCAAGCTGGCAAATTGCATCAATAAGAAGGCCTTCCTAGTACGATGTAGGAAGAACGGAATCATTCCATCGCATATTAACCATTCAACACACAACATCAACAATCTTCTGGCTTTGCATTTATCGTAAGATACACGACTGCTTGATAACAAGAATGAGCTATTCTGATGACGCATTAATCTTAAGTTTGCTTATACACGACCTTAGCGTACATTCAAAAGAATGTAGTTATATTCAAACCAAACGTTTAGCGCTTTTTTGGAATTTCTGGAATTTGTGAAAATCAAATAGCTAAAACAAATGGAAATCTAATCCAATGGATTCAAAAATGAAGTTAAGCCGAAGAAATCTGTTAATAAATCTTTGGGGCTGAGCGCCAAAAATTCAAAATCCTGATCCTATCGACAGTAAAACTCTGAAATTCTAAAAAGTTTAAATACGCATGAAGTAATTCAAACCTTGAAAATGTGAAAAAAAAAACACCGAAAAAATCTAATGATTCAAAATCCTAGAATGTCAAACATACAAAAAGTTTAAAATCGACCAACCCAAAATCCTAAACATCTTAATCACACTCTTAAAAGAACTTGCCAGTTAGATAATTTATGTCAGTTAATCGTAACTAAAACTTTTATCCTCACATTGATAAACATACCTACTATGAGACAGGCCGTACTGTTTAGCTTGCCAACCTCCAAAATGCCGTAGAAATGCACCAAATTAAAGGAACTCTTATTTTGCAATGAACTTATAAGATATACTAAACAAAGTTAATTGGATTGATATTGGACTTATATAACATTCTGTGGGATTCACGCTAGAGTTGAACAGTGAATCAACTTACTAGAAGGAAAGTATCTATAACAGATATATAACAGAAGTTTGAAATTTAATTTGTGAAAATAAAGTAGCTGACAGTGTATATAATATAATAATGATTTGGGGCAATTGGTACTCAATTACTCGGCAGAAAATAATTATTTATGTGCGCATTTTATGAATTCTAAGTTGATATCCGAAGAATCAACTGTTCTCCGATTATTTTTGAATAAATGATGCTTTAGCAAAATTTATTTAGAAAAAATCGATTAACTACAAAACGTCCGAATCAAAATGCAAAAAGTAAAAGTATTTATAAAACTTGAAAATAGATCAATCCAATATGTAATAAGATACAGAGTGTTCAATTAAAAATAACAAAGTAGATGGCGATTTCCGGTATAACCAGAAGTACTAGAAATCTAACAATATTTTAATTGAAAATATTCTAATTGAGATATACAAATAATAACGATTGATATTATTCAAAATTGCACCGTTTTCGAGATGGTTTTCATTCATAATATGTTGTTTACATAGGAAGTATTGAAGAATAATCGAAAAACTGTTCTAAAATGACAATTCCACCATTGACGTAGACCCGGATTTTTGCCGTTTAAACTATTTTTAGCCACAAATCCTTCCGAACTTTCTCGTTTTTCTCGAAAACCAAGCATAATACGAAGTTTCTATAACAGGATCTTATTTCTGGCATTTTAACTGGTGCTTTTAGGTGATAGCTATATTAGGTGATGCTAATTTCGTGCTTCTACATAAATCAAAAAACAAAAAGTTCTATTGATGTTAACACAAGGGAATATTTTTTCTCTTTGATGTAATTTTAATAATTTCGGAAAATTCCACCATAAGAAGCATCTAATAATACTAAATCGCCATACTAAATTTTATTTTCATCGTACAATTAGATTAGCTTAAAGATGGAAAAAACGATTTTTTTTCTGGAACTTTGAAGACCTTGATTTCGAAAACGGTGCGATTTTGATAAGTTAAAATATTTCCTATTATTAATGAAGCCTGTATATAATTCTGATTTTTCGAATTTATATTTTGGCCAGAACCCCATAATCTTCTAATGAACGGTCTCGCTGAGACATCCTGTATAACCATTCAGTCTACCTCATTTAACTCGTGTGTTTCTTGCTACATTCATTGCTTTCCATCTCTTTGTATTTTAGCGTTATTTTCCTTCCGTTCCTTTCCACGCGGAAGTTCGAATTCTCGACGTCTAATTGACTGAATTCGATGGTTTTGTTCCAACGTTTCTCTGAGAATGCATTGTGATCTTGGTGTTTTCCTCGCAGGATTCTGTGTAACGTTTTCTTCTTTTAATTTGTTGGTTATCATTACTGTGGATTCTGTTGTAATTTATTCATCCAGTCACTTTCTTTGGTATTATTGATGTTGCTTATTTTGTTGTTTTCTCGGTTATGATAGCTTTTCTTAGTTTAACATTCTCGCACTCGTAGCAACTTACATATTTTGTGTATTCATTGCGCTTGTTCCAGTTATATTTTCGTAATTACCGCGTTTTAATTCCATTTATCTTGAATGGTTCGATTTTCTTTCAACATAAATTCATTTTATTTATGTATATCTATATCTAGCGGACCAGTGACTCCATCTAGCGGATGTACGAATCTACGATCAAGGTTATACCTAAATGAAATATCCGAGCTCTTAATTTTTGCTTAAGGCTGGATTGAACATCCTTCAGTCTTCTAAACTCCTTTTCGAGCGGTTTGGTTTTCCACAGAGTGGGAGGGGATTTATTTGTCTACAGGGGTGGAGACTAGGTCGTGGATTTAGCGCTATTATGGTTCTTCTAATATACGCTACGTTCTAATAAGTGATGGAGGCCTGTAAGGATCCAAATCCCTAAGGTGTCGAATTAACGGATTTTCAGACCGATGGGCTCTTTCTAGGGTAGATCTGGCCAACATTCTTGCGTAGGTACTTAAGATTGGAATGTCTAAATCTCGGCGAATTTATGTGTTGGATACAAACCATTGACGCGATTTTAAAGCACATTCAGCCTTTGGGTTTGAACTTCGAAGCGCTGGACCATGTCAATGAGTCATAAATTATTATCGGTCTGATAAACCTAATGCAGATAAAAAGATTCAGTTTTAAGCTCAGAGAGCTTTTCCAATAGTGAAGCGGATGCAAGATAGACCTAGTAAGTACTCGTTTGATTTGAATAAGCAATCGTTTTCTTAAGTCTAGTAATTGTCTCAAGAAATCGACTTTCTTATTTGTAGAATGCATTCTCTTGTGTCTATATTTATAAACGCGTATTTATTTCATCCAAGAAATTATATCTTACTTTGAGTAATGCCTTTTTCTGTGCATGTAGTCGACAATTCAAGTATCGAGTGGTATTATTATTAATCTGTTGTTGCCAACTCATTTTGTAGAATCAGGTCTTAACATATAGTTTTTAATAACGACATAATGGACATAAATTTAGAATGACTTTGACGTATGCACCTAATTACAACACTGGCTCAATATTCTTGTCACAGACTGTGATAGGTATACTACTTAATTACGAATAGTTTCATTCTTTTTTTTCTCTTCGTATATTTACAGACATGAGTTTGAGATTTGTATCTTCTTGGCTATATACGAATGTTTTCTACGTATGTGAATATTAGTTTTTGAGCATTACCTTTAATACACAAACATATATCGGGTACACTGGTGGTATGTGCGCCCCTTATTGGAAGGGCGGTGCTAGTGGACCGAACCAGACTGCGGATCGCCAGTCAAACTGCGTCCGCCGAGTAGAGCACGTTTTCAGCTTCCATTTACAGTTGCGCGGCAAGTCGATCGCGTCGAGAGACTCAGGCTCTAAGAAGAGAGGTGCATTACGCGTGCTAGTTATTCGCCGATTACCGCTAAAACTGCAACTATCGAGAAGAGACCATTTGATAACATCGTACCGTTTTATCTCAAGATTGAACAGTGCTTAAGTTGATGAAAGATTGAAGATCGAAGTATCACTTTTATATGGGATATGTTCTTGCGGTCCTCTTCAATTAAAGCGTGTTAAAAGAAGTGTCAATTCAACAAATTCATAGAAATGTATCTGTACCCACTGCTATTACTTCTTTTATATTGCGGGTGTGTTTTATCAGCGGCTGATTATTATTTGAAATTATTTGAAGATACCCAGCAATCAGATCCTTGTTACGATGACGGTCGTCCACGCAAGTGTATTCCCGATTTTATCAATGCCGCCTTCGGACAACCTGTTAAAGCATCTTCGACGTGCGGTTTAACATCTCCGATGCATTACTGTGAACCTCCAGAAACAGGTGCGACCCCGAAATGTCACGTTTGTGATGATCGAAATCCTAAAACTCGATTTCCCGCCACATTTTTGACAGATCTGAACAACCCCAATAATGTTACCTGTTGGAGGTCGGAACCCTTACAGGCAGCCACTTCGATTAATTCGCCACCAGATAATGTAACTTTGGTGTTAAGTTTGGGGAAGAAATATGAGTTAACTTACGTGAGTTTGCAATTTTGCCCGCATACCCCAAAACCGGATTCGATCGCGATTTTCAAGAGTATGGATTATGGAAAGACGTGGCAACCTTTCCAGTTTTATTCGAGTCAATGTCGAAGAGTTTACGGAAGGCCTAATCGTGGAACTATAAATAAGTCTAACGAGCAAGAAGCGAGATGTACTGATGCTCACAGGTATACAGGTGGTGATAGCAGTGGCCATATTTCCAGGATAGCTTTTAGCACCTTGGAAGGTCGACCAAGCGCACCTGATTTTGATAATTCACCAGTTTTGCAAGATTGGATTACAGCCACTGATATCAAAGTTGTCTTTAATCGTCTGTACATGCCGGTGGAGGATGCTCCAGAGGATTTCGATGATATCATTTTGGAGGAGCACAAGTTTAACAAGCAAATTGATGAGGAGAATCAAACTAAGATTCCGGCCATGCAGATGAATGAGATGCAAGTCGTTGAAACGGATGAACCTAAAGGGTCGACAGTGGATTTCACCAATAATGGCATAATGAACGGTGTTCATCAAGTGACACATCAATACGCGGTTGCGGATTTTGCCGTCGGGGGCCGTTGTAAGTGTAACGGACATGCGAGTCGCTGCGTTATGGGTCGTGATGGACAATTGGCCTGCGATTGCAAGCACAACACTGCAGGAAGGGATTGCGAAAGATGCAAGAATTTTCACTTCGATAGGCCATGGTCACGAGCAACAGCTAGAGACGCCAACGAATGCAAGGGTAAGAATTATTTTCTTCTACATGAAGGGCGCCCGTATATAAGCAATTACCGCGTGCTGTGGGGTGAAATTTAATTAATAATCGCTGCTTCTGCTGCATGCACAGGAGGGGTTTGTTTCTATTAGGTTAAATGTTGTTGGGGAAATGAGGAAAAACTCTCTTCGGGAAGGCGAGACGCCTGTGTGCGACGAAAGAAATACGCTTTGATGAAAAATTCAGTATGTTCGTGTTTTGAGCTTTTCCCAATGGATCCTGAACTAAAGGTTTGAATCGTTAGTGAATTATCAAGTCTGTTGAATAAGTTGGATAGAAATGTAAAGGGAGTTACAAATTTTTAACATATATCAGAAACGAGAAGGAAAAAATACATATAGTTAAAACTATTAAATTAATCATTCTGGATTTTTTTTATTCTAGAAAAATTATATTTTAAATTGAAGTTAGTTAAATCAAATGCATAATTATGTAATATCTGATGGCGAAATCTAAGCTTATCCCACCCTAAATTTTCATTCAGTATGTAAAGAATTCATACTAAAACAAATTATTGTTCAAGTAACGGATTTACGGACTTGCTGAATAGATTGTGAATCAAACTATGTAGTTCTATGTGGAAGCCATCTAGTTGTTTGCATCAGTTAAAGAAACAGGGAAAAGACCTATACCTATTGATAGGTGGTTTATTTTGGAGGCTAAGATTTGTAATCTGATGAAATTTCGGGGTGTAGTTTCGTCAGGCGTTATCTGACGAAGATGAATACAATGATCTTGAACTCAGGCGAATCGGCGATATCGATCTATTTTTGCAATCTCCAATGTTCTAAGGAAAATTTTTCCAACATAAATTTTTAATTTTTAAAGCAAGTTTGTTGATTTTAAGTAAGTTATCATTAAAATTTGCTTCTAATCTAGATATCGCCAGTGCTATTATGGAACTTGTATCAACTTTCTAATAGAACACTCTGTATATTTTTATATTTTTTAACTCCTCAAGAGATCTTAAATGCCTTTGTGTATGTATGTAGTTATATCTCTATTTTGCACTATTCTTAAGATAAATAATTACTCTTCTTTGTAATTTTTATCAAATGAATGTACCTGAAACAATATATATATAGTTCTCTTGAACCGATGTTCCAGTAGAAGCTTGAGCTTTGGCACGTTTATTCACAAACTTTGGGCCAAATTTAAACACAAAAACTTTTCGAAATGTTTTATAGGGTATCCAAATAGTCCACTCAATATATGCAAATTAAAATCGAATTTTTTTTTTGTAAACCCGCATTTTTGCTTATTTCAAATGAATCTGTACTAGTAGTAGTAGTACTATAGTAAGTTTTTAGTGATAATCAATTTTATGTCACAATCATGGGTTACTAATTTTAACTAGAAGTAATTTTCTACCGAAAAATTATCTCACCTTAAGGTAGACTGTAGTGCAGAACTACTACAATGAATGGAATGGAAGTACCTAATTTTCAGGTTACTGATTTTGTTCATAATTATATTCGAATTAGTGATAGAATGAGATCGTATAGAGACGTAAGAAATTTCTGTGAATTTTTGCATTTTATAATTTTTGGTTTCCCAATTGATTCTTTGAAAATAACTTAAAAACTTTTAAATTTCATCAACGTCATGATAACATTTTCGTTTATTTTTTCAGTAGTTTAATTAAAACATTTCCGTATTTTGTAAACTTTTTGTTTCTGTTTGGTCCACATTTTATTAATAAACTTGCAAAAAATCAAACTTGTATTGCAAAGTCAGCCCAAGAAAATTATATTGTTTCGGGCACATCCATTTGGTAGGAATTACAAAGAAGAGTAAATATATCAAGAATGGTCCAAGATTGAAATATAATTGCATACACTCTGCCGAGTATTTCAAAAATGTAAAAATATATAGGGTACGAAAACGCAAGTTGAGTACAATTTCTATAGTAACACCTGCGTCATCTAGATTAAAAATACGTTTTAGTGATAACTTACTTCGCAAAAATTTTTGAAATTAATTAATTAATTAAATATTTTCAACAATATTGGGGGAAGTTGGGACCACAAAGTGGTCAAAAATCGACGAAAATGCTAGAAAGGATTGACCATTTATTGACCAGTATTGACCATCGGCGATTACAATTGACCACATTTTGTTTATTTTATTTTATTTATTTATTTCTTTTTATTATTTTTTGAGGTCTAATCGCGAAAATGTTAAAACTTAGATATATAGATATTTTGTTCATCGGATACGATTGACCATCGTTTAACCATGTTTGACCACCTTTTACATTTTCAACATTTTCAAAAATTATTCGATTTTTTTTTACTACCAACACTAAAATTTTGTCGTAGGATAAGATGAAGCAACGTTTGACCATGATTGACCACCATATGTATTTTTTCGAAAACTTAAAAGTAGTAGAAAAAAAAAGAAAAAAAAAGTTCATATCTCGAATAAAATGATATCAAACCCAGAAAATGTCACAACCTCTTACTTCAGGCCACAAATCTCTTGCTTCAACCACAAATCATCGTTTGACCACCCATCGCATACGGAGTTTCTAAAGTTCATCGTACTTTTGGCAAACTTTGAGAGGTGATCAAATGCTGAAAATGGTACGATCTATTTTCTCGCGTCTCTAAACCACAGAAAATTGAACACTAAAAATCTGAATTAGAGTTTGCAAATTAAGAAGCATTATATGACTACAGCTGTTGACGTTTGGGAATATTAATATTAATATTTTTCGTTCTTCAGAATATACAATAGTAGTAGGTATATAATGTAGTAGTATATAATGTATGTTAATATAAGTAATAATATATTAGAGCTAATATTAAATACAGTTCCATCAGCAGATGTATATAGTATAATAGTTAATAACAATGAATTAGCTCTGAGGGACTTATATATAATTTTATCCAAGTTTATATTTTTTCTAAGATATCATGTACTTAGTGGTCTATAAGTATAAACAAAAATGAAACGAGAGATAATATTCTTAGTTTCATATTTAAAAACACAGAATCAAGTAGTACTTGTTTATAGATGTATGCTCATATTTAATTTTATCAACGGTAAATAATACAGGGTCCGGCAAAATAACCTCCCACATTTTAATCGTTAATAAAAACGCCATTGTAAATGTTGTTTAAATTTTTTTTTATTAAATGGAAATGTATAGTTTGCCATTGGTTTTCATTAAGTTTTGAAAATTACAGACATCAAGTGGCGACTATTGTTTTCGATACACATTCGAAGGTGATTTCTGAGCGTTTCCATTACTCGAGCAGTCATTTAAGGCGATATTCCTGCAATTTCTTGACGTATTGCTGTTTTTAATTCATTCGGAGATGGTGTTCAAAGACTTTCGCTTTCAGGTAGCCCCTAAGGAAAAAGTCGCACGGAGCAAGATTGGGTGAACGCGCAAGCCAGCCAACGTCTCCACGTAATGAGATTACGTGTCCTGGAAACATCTCCTTAAAACATTCATGGACCTTCTGAGCCGTAGCTCCATCCTATTGGAACCACACATCCGCATGGTTAAGTTCTCTAAGTCTTGTGTCCAAAAAATTACGTAGCATATCGATACGCGATATACCGATCGGCGGTTACGGTAACCGTAACACCTCCTCTTCAAAAAAATAGGGAATCCAAACGCCAAATGACCCAACAGCACACCAAACAGTAATTTTGTAATGTAATTTGCTTGTTCACATAGCCGGATAAATGGAAATGGACTTCGTCCCGGGTTATTGAAAGCCCATTTTGTGGGATGTTTTGAAAAATATCGTTGCAACATGCTCTACGATTTTCCCAGTCTCGTTCACTCAGCTCTTGTGAGATCATCATTTTGTATGGGTGGAAGTGTATGTCTGCGTGTAAAATTCTTCGCAGCGAACGATCTGATAAACGCAAAGCAGTGGCATATTTAGCAGCTGAACGAGTAGGAGATCGTTCCATAGCTTTTCCAACAGCTGCAACATTTGCAGGTGTCCGAAAACTTCTGGGTCTACCGGTTGGTTTTTTCTTTTAAGGCTGAACCTGTGGCTCTAAAATTCGAAAGCCAAAGCAGTATTGTTTTGCGATCTGGAACCGGAACATGTCTACCCAGTGCGAAGTGACTACGAAAAGTTCGTCGCGTTGTAATCACAGATTCATTTTTCAAAAATGTTTTGATAATGACAGCACGATGTTCGCCCGTCTAAATCATGACGACAACTAAAATGGCAAGGCATGTGCTACCAATTGAAAACACTAAGCTCCCCATCGCTTCAGCGGCGCGGGTACAGTGGCGGTGCAAAATGTGGGAGATTATTCTGCCGGACCCTGTACAAACTATTACATCTTAAAACTTAAAGAAAGTTTGTAAGCATTTGACTTTAATCTAGATTGTTTTCACTTACCACATACTCCTACATACCTTTTCGATAAGTTAGAAAGTCATTTTCTAATTATGGGCTATCTTTCCGTGTACAAATAACGTTTTCGTTTGATGTGAAAAAGTTCAAAGCTTGCAAAAAGAAACCAAAGAGAAACTCGCGATTTTTTGCATTAGTCTGTGTTTAGGATTCAGGATGTGATTCAGTTTTCCTCAAAAAATTATTTATGACTAAAACTGTGAATCTTGTCCGGAACTGATCGTGTTACTAGCTCACATTGACTTTGTGAAATTAGTCTTTGAAGTAAAAAAATATAAAACACATTTAATAGGTTTACGAAAGCAGTAAACGGAACGAATGAGTTTGCTATCACTTCAAAGTTTAAAACTAATAAAATAAAAGTCATAAAGCGACATTCTCATTTTATGTGATTATAGGCGCCGGATATAAAACGCATGTAGGTATGTATATAGTTTCAGGAGTTATCTAGTAAAGTACAAAGTGATCTTAGCCGGTCCACACAAATAACAAATTGCCAAGTGTACGAAACGTTCTCTATGAGAGAACTGTTTTATGGGCTGCTGATATTTTGAATAATATATTGGTATTTTTATACATTTTTTTGCTTATTTTCCTTATCGGAGATGACAGAAATGTGGTAAATATATAAATCAAGCAGACTGTAAAATACGTATTTTATGACCTCTACTTTTTTCTGTTGTTGTGTAAAGTTGAAGTTGAAAGTTTTGGAACAACTCGAGAAGACATTACCAAAATTACTTTAAAAAAAATAGCTGCCGCGGTGAAAAATGAAATAGAGAATGCATTTCGTGTTTCTATTTAATTGCTTTTATTAAAATACTTCTTTGTCTTATTTTCAATTTTGTATTACACTGTTTTTGTACAAAAAGGAAGAGTAGCCGAACAACACTTAAGTACAGGAAACTGCAATAAATATAATGTTAACCTTCATCATAGCATTACCAAATCGTAATGTAAATAGTGTCTGTTGAGACGAGTTTTTATTAGAAATACATACATATATGGGAAAGTGAGTTAAATAGAAATCTGAAAGGTTTTATCCTTAATGTCAGTTCAACTAAAATATTTGCGACTTCCGCTAACTTTTCTTTATACCGGAAGCATACATCACCTTTCAAATAGAATATTTTAATTTTTTCCGTATTTGGTTTTTGGATAAAATTTTAGCAAAACTTTGTCTCATATATTACTTACCAAAATTTGTTAATACAAATTCGTCAATTGCAGTACTTACTTGCAGGTATAATGACATAGTTACCATATGCATACTTTGGAGTCTAATGGCAAAAATGCTAAACATTGGAAACACAGAAATTTTGTTCAGTGGATACGATTGACCATTGTTTGACTATGCTTAATCAAATGAGGTCAAATGCAGAAAATGTAACGACCTCTTGCTTCAGACCATTTAATCATAGCCAACCATAAATCATCGTTCCACCACCCACCGGTTAAATTTGATTCGACCTTGAAGATACATGTAAGAGAGTTTTCAAAGTACATCGCACTTTTCCAAAACTTTGAGAGGTGGTTAAACGCTGAAGATGGTGCGACTGTATGGTGTATGCAGTCATGAAACACTTTATACGTAGGTACCGAATACATAGATCGCCTCACGCCTAGCAATATAGCTGAAAATACTCTTCGAGACCAACATTTTGTGATAAGACAATGCGCGAAATTTTCTGCATAATTAACAGACATTCAGTTGCCACAACCCACAACGACTTGATAAATGTGAACCTTTTCTCCACACTTAAATGTATAAAAGTGCTGGTGTAGTGTGACGGTTAATCGTATCGTAGGTTGTAAACAAAAAGCACACCGTTTGTAATCTGGTTTTTCTCTAAACCAAGTGAGATTAAGGAAGATTTCCATAAATGTTTTTGAATTCCTATATATGCAAAATGTTGTTTTTGCATTGTTGGAAATTTGTTTTCACTTACATATAATTTTACTCGTAATTTGGATGTGTACTCGCAACATGCAATTTTTTTAACCAAGAACGAATTTTTAAAATCAATTTTTTCGAAAGCTATTCATTTCCTTTGATATACGAAACGAACCGCATACACAGCAGCTTCGAAAAACCACAGGAATTTTTAGTACCGTTGGGATTTCTGCAGACCGATTCTAAAAAAAGATTCGGTTTTTCAGTACATCTAAGTTCTGTACAGATATCGGATATCAGGATATAAACGTTATATAGGTATATCGTAAACGTCTCTGTATTATGTAACAGTGCGTTAACTTTATTTAACGGCTAAAATTAATAGTTTCTTTCACTCCGTACGCTTTTCGAACCACCATCTTAAGAGAGTAAGTAGTTTTTACGTGCCGTTAATGAAATGAACTGAAGCTTTGAAGAAGGTATAGCTGAGATATTTAACGACGATAGAAATGGCTTTGCCCATTTCGAAAAGCGTTGATGGAACGTATCAAGGTGCTTAACTTCTTGTATGATTGTAAACCTGTGACCGCATAAAAATAGTGACTAGGTATAAATAATCTAAATTGCTGTGTATCGTATATTTTATACTGCGGTTATATTATCTTTCATAACGAACTTACGAGTATATCAGAATAATCGGAAGAGTTAATAAAGATTAATTCTGTGAGTTCTAACCTATAAAATTGTCGCCAGATTTTGTAACTGTGTTTTGTATACTTACTCAGATGCCACAATTTTGAAAGTTTACAAAAAAATGTTTGCAAATGTTTTGACAACTGATATCTCGAGAGAAAAAACAGGATTTACGGTTTGGTAGTAAATTTGTAACACCTGTCAAAGGTATTTTTGATGTTCGCGAAGTTGGCACCACAAAGCGGTCAAAAATCGACAAAAATGCTAGAAAGGATTGACCATTTATTGACCATCTTTTGTTTAGACTACAGCCGCTATACCCATATTTTGGGGTCTAATGGAGAAAATGCTAAAATTAGCTAATATAGACATTGTATTCATCGGATACGATTGACCATCGTTTGATCATGTTTGACCACCCTTCAAATTTTCAAAATTTTCAAAAAATAATTTTTTCAAATTTTTTTTTAAACTACAAACACTAAAATTTTGTTGCAGTATAAGATTGACCAACGTTTGACCATGATTGGCCACCAAATAATTTTTTTGAAAACTTAACAAAATTCGAAAAAAATGAAAAAAACAAGTTCATATCTCCAATCGAATTACATCAAACCCAGATAATGTCATAACCTCTTACATCGCATTTTTCACAAATTTTGAGAGGTGATCAAACGCTGAAAATCATAGGATCTACTGTCTCGAGTTTGTAGACCACAGAAATCTGAAAATTATCGTTTGACCACCTTCCGGTTAAATTTAACAGTTTCAAAGTTTATCGCCTTTTTCAAAAAATGTTGAGAGGTGGTCAAACGCTGAAAATGATAGGACTTATTGTCTCGTGTCTGTAGACCACAGAAAACTGAAAATTATTGTTTGAAAATTTTGCAAATGTGAAGGGTGGTCAAACATGGTCAAACGATGGTCAATCGTATCGGATGAACAAAATGTCTATATTGGCTAATTTTAGCATTTTCGCCATTAGACCCCAAAATATGGGTATAGCGGCTGTAGCCTAAACAACAGGTGGTCAATCGAAATCGCTGATGGTCAATAGTGGTCAATAAATGGTCAATCCTTTCTAGCATTTTTGTCGATTTTTGACCACTTTGTGGTGCTAACTTCGCGGACTTGCATTTTTGCTATTGTATGTATACTGTATATCTGTGTATTGAAGAACAAATAACGAACTGGAATTTGAAAGAAATAATTTATTTTACTGTTTTTTGGCTGTTATGGTGTGTCTACAGCTATAATGGTGAAATTTGAAAGAAATATTTCTTCATAATTTTATAGTTGTTACAAATATGGTATTAGTTGCAAGTGTCAGAATAGCAAAAAATAAGTCCTTTTACAATTTCAGTCAGAAGTATTTTGATACTTAAAAGTGTCAAAATATGAATCGCAACCTACTTCTACAGTTTGACAGATGTGAGACTTTTTTATGGTTACGCTACTCAACACTGTCAAAAATAATTAATTTTACTGTTTTATAGACTGTCTACAACTATAGGTATGTTCGCAGAGTAAACTAAATTAATCAGAAATTGTACGACGCACGCGTAATAAGATGTAAGCGTTCGCAGTAAAGAAATACGAAATTTGATGAGTTCGAAATTAGCAGGTTGTTGTTCGCAGAGTGTCGAAATTGTAGCTGGAAATTGTATTTGGACAGTCGAAAGAGTCGGTAGAAATATCTCCAATTTAGAATTAGCGTCTGCGCACAGAAAAGTTTAGATCTACCTGTAATACTTCTCTGCATGGCTCCAGTTTTAAAACGAAACGGCGAAACAAAATAGGATAAAATAAAAAATAAATAATACAAATATAGAAGTGAAGTAGGTATGCTGCTATAAATATAAGTGAAGTGTGCTATTACAAATATAAGTGAAATATGTACAAGTACGGGAAACCCGTTCGCACAACAAAAATACGTATTAGTTGACAATTTCGATTTTCTGGCAGCGCATGCGCATTCGACAAATTCCAATTAAACTGAAATCGCAAGAAATTCACTCTGCGAACATACCTTATAATTGTCAACTTTGAAAGAAATACTGTTTTTACAATTTGGCAGTTGTCAACACTATTTTGACAGTTAGAAGTGTCAAAACGGAAAAACATAATTTTTTAATAATTTGTTTGGAAAAACATTTTGATGGTTACAAGTGAAAAAACATTAAACAAACAAATGCTTTTACAATTTGATAAATGTGAGATTTTTTAATAGTTACCGCATTCTAGATTGTAAAAATAATCCATTTTACTATGGTATAATTGTTATTGGCTTCCTACGGCGATAATTGTCAAATTTGAAAGAATTTTTTTACAATTCGGTAGTTGTCAAAAATATTTTGCTAGTTAGAAATGTCAAAACATGAAAAAATAAGTGCTGTTACTGTTTAAGAGATAAGAGATTTTTTGTATGGTTACCTTACTCGAAATTCTAGAAAATAATTGATTTAACAATTTTACAGCAGTTATGAATTACTATAATTATAAAATTTGACGATTACACTTGCTAAAACAGAAAAATAATTGTTTTGCCACTTTGACTGCAATTAACTATTATACACATGTCAAAATAACGAAACTAGTGCTTTTGTAGTTGTACAGCTTTCAGAAAAATTATAACTGCTGTAAGTGCTGTGATTACGAAAAGCAATTGTTTCTTGAACTTTGATTGTTGTCTAATTTTTTTTAGTCATTACAATCCTCAAAATTATGTAAAATATTTAATATGTGACAGCCTTCAGAAATAGTTTGACAGTTTCACCTAGAGTGAGAGATCAGCGATACAATGATATTTGCGTTCAAAATTTCAATTTGTTCAGACAAATGGAAGTGAATAACAATCAATTGCGTGTATCAAGTGCGGCGAAATTCTTACGCTTCAGTTTTCTATGGTTTAGAGACACGAGACACTAAGTTCTATTATTTTCAGCGCTTGACCACCTCTCAAAATTTGTGAAAAATGCGACGCAAGAGTTTATGACATTATCTGGGTTTGATGTCATTTTATTGGAGATATGAATTTGTTTTTACAGTTTGAAAATGTGAAGGGTGGTCATAAATGGTCAAACAATGGTCAATCGTATCCGATGAACAAAATGTCTATATTGGCTAATAATCAAGAGACCTGTGGACAATAAATTGATGAAAGTGTATTTATATAATCTTCTAATTATACTAATTGAAGATTGGCTTTTATGAGAAGATCTAATTTATTGCTGCCGAATATTGCAGCCTAACTGTATATCGTGCGATATATATGATTTATATATTAGAAAATTAAACATTATACCTTTCTAAGCCAGTACGAAGCAATCAAGATTCCGTCTTCGCCGCGCAGTGATTTATACTGAATAGGAAGGTATTTACTTTCTCAGTTGCTGACTAGAATTTCAAGTGCTTGCACGCATACGCATACAGACTATAACCATGCCATCCAAGCGTATTCCGATCGTTCCTACAAAGTGGTGCGAATAATTTTTAAATTTGCCATCTAACATATTTTACGACGTAGTAAGAGTAAGACGGCTGTAAGGGCGTAAAAAAGAAAGCATCTTCTTAGCTGGCCGTACTCCAAATTCTTTCGTCTTCTCTCTATACCTCCACTGTCTGAGAAATATAATGTTCTGTTTATAAGCCGGCTAAAGTATATAGAATCTAGAGTGCCTTTGCCGCTGCTTATTGTTGTGCTTTTGTTGTTAGGATAGCGCAAGTAGATTCTATATATATCGTTCATCTACAAACCTGCATACATACATCATATAGGTTATGTATGTATAAGGGGTATGTACTCCTTTTCCCTGTTCTCTAATGGATATGAACGATGCTTCATTTCATTATGTCATTTATCTTTAAAATATGCTATCATCTGGGTAATTTAATCCCGTTGAAATGGGGTTGTCGTCATTTTAAAATATGCATGCATGTTTGTTGTGTAGGGTTGAGTTAATGCGAAAAAAAATTGTATGTTGTGCGATGAACGAAGAATTAACCTAATACTGATAATATAAAAATTAATATCGCATTTTTTAATAAACAAATAGTAAAGATATCGATTTATTTGAAAACAGAATTGGAATTCTAATAATATTATACTCCTTTTAAGTGTAGAAATATTCAATGAAACATATTAAATAAATAAAAAATATGACAATTTATATGTATAAATACAGATAAGCTGTAACTCCTGTGGTTCGATTGATAAAAGATGGCGCGTCACATAGAAACATCAATGTGAACATGTGAACGGATAAATAAATTATTTAATTATTTCTCTACCTCGACACACAAGAACGTACTTCTGAGGATTGCTTTTAAATCATTGTTGTTGTGAGATGTGAATAGATTAAAATGCTAACGACTAATGTGTGAATGACAAGGACATAATTTCAACTTCAGTCTTGAAAATAATCAGCAAAAGTGCTAAATGGTTCAAAGTACAAGACCATTTCTTATTTTGATACTATGTATATAAGAATTAAAGAGAAAATATTGTTTTTCAAAAGATGACTTGTTTATACAAGCATTATAAACGAAAAAGTAATAAGGAATAATAACAATTTAACAAAAAAAAGAAAGATTTATTCAACGCAGTAGTTATCAACATCCATGGGAAATATTAGCTGCAGACAAGCTCTGCAGCTTCCGAAGTAACATAAGTTTACAGTTCAACATTTTTTAGATATTCTATCGTTATCTCGTTACCTGTGACGTTGGATATTTTTGTAACGTAATAATGAACAAGTGAACGAATTGATCCCTATTACTAGAACTGTGATTTTGTTCTAAATTATCTATATTGTGCAGCGATGATGAAGAGCTTTCAAATATTAATCTTTTATTTTTACTTCTATTTTCTTAAAATAGTTTACTTGGATGCTCAGCTTCTATTTATAGCGTTTCAGATATTTCCATTAAACATGTTACAGGGTGTAACAACAGTGCGATATTCTTCTATATTTCCATTTTTATGCAAAATACAGCAAATATTTAAATACAAAAGTTGTTTAGTTTTACGAAATTTATAACGTCAAATTATTCTACGATATACAGGGTGTTTAGTTTGCCCGTATCCTTCAGTATCTTTACATTTTTAAATGGCACACCCTATATATGATCACATTTTTGAATTGCCTTGGGAATTTTAAGGCAACTTTATACAGGATCATATTCAATTATTTTCATTATTTTACAAGATATTGACATTCGTTTGAAAATTTTGACAGTTTGCTCTTTTCAGAAAAATGCCATTATTTTGGTAATGGAAAAATGTAACATTATAAAACTTAACATAACGAAGCATCGCTTTGATGACAATAAACAGATGATTAAATACGTTATACAGAGTGTTCTAGAAATCTGTGTCTTTTTGAAATGCGAAAATCTTTATTTTTTCAAATTGAAACACTATATTTTTATGGGTTAGTGGAAAGCGAAATTAAATTATCTCTTAGTTTGAATAAAGCATGTATGTAGTCAAAATTAATGATTTTAAATATATTTCAAATTACATATTTCTCATTTTTGTTGCTATGTAGGCGTGTTCTTAAAAAGAAAGTTTAGTGACCAAACATTGAATACAAATGTAAACTTTGAACTTTTTTTACTATTTCTCTGCTGTGCTCACATTTTTGTAAATCTACGTGCGTTTTAAATTTGTACTTATATTTAAAATATGAACCTTTAGTCTTTGAAAGACTTCGGGATCGATTTGAAGCAACTTGTCATGTAGAATATAAATGAGCCAAATCAGCTACAAATGAAAATAATAAATTTGCCGTATTTGCTATGTCAGTCGATGATCCCTATACTAGTACAAGACAAATTGGATCACAATTAGGAATAAGCTATCTGTTGACTTCACGGATTTTACGTCAACACAAATTTCATGGCTACCATATACATTATTTACAGGAATTCTCTGGGAATGATTTTGAAAGTCGTCTCGACTTTTACCGGTGAATTTTAAATAAAGAATGGAAAGAACCAGGTTTTCATAATTTTATTTTATTCACGGTCGAAGCGACTTTCCATAAAAGCTATTACGTTAATAGACACAATTTTTATATTACGACCGCGAAAATCTTCATTTTAGAACCGTGGATTACCAACATCGCTGGTCTTTGAATGTATGGAGAGGAATAATAGGCAACCAGTTACTAGGTCCATATTTCTTTAATGTTACAGTCAGCGGGGAAAATTATCTAGCGTTCCTAAAGAATGAATTAGAAGATCTTCTAGACACCCTCCCACTTAATATGATAAGGAATTTGTGGTTGCGGCAAGATGGGGCACCGTGCCATTTCTCTAGGAATGTCCGAAATCATCTAAATAATGTACTTCGTGATAAATGGATTGGCAAAGGAGGTCCAGTGCATTGGCCACCAAGGTCACCCGATCTAACCAAATATGATTTATTCTTTGGGGATACATAAAAGAGCAAGTTTACCGAACAGCCCTAACACCACGAGAGAGAAACTTTCTTTTAAAGAGCACACTTACATAACAACACACAGAAATGAGAAATAATTTGAAATATGTAGCTCTAAAACCATTAATTTTAACTACATACATGCTTTATTCAAATTAATAGATAATTAAATTTCGCTTTCCACTAACCCATAAAAATATAGTGTTGATTTGGAAAAATGAAGATTTCGTAGAACTAAACAACTTTTGTATTTAAATATTTGCTGTATTTTGCATAAAAATGGAGATATGGAAGGTTATTGCACTATTGTTACACCCTGTAGATATCCACTTCTCTAATTGCTGTCATAGTATCGGCTCTCGAAGTTGATCCAGTGAATAAAAACTTCATTGTGAAGAAGAAGCAATTGAGGCCGAAATTCTAGAGTCTCGAAAACCAGTTTGTATATTTACTAGGCTAAACATCTGATATATTCCCTACAAGTTCTGCTACATTGAATAATGAGATGGGTTTACCAAAATATGTTTGGAACCAATTGTTAGCGGCTACATTATAAAAGTATTTGACAGGTCCAAACATCCCTCCATCAAGTGGCTGTAATTTGTAGCTTGTGTGCGGATAAAATGTCTAGATTACGAGGTATACTAGACTTTTTAGCAAAATTAATAGTTTCACTATACATATATAGTAAGATGGCTATCATGAATGCTTGTCGGTGGACCTTTGAGCATATGTATGAACGCACCCAATTGTGTTTTTATTTATCACACGTGCGAAGATCAATGTATTACAATTTTCATAAGTTAAATGTCAATTTGACATATCACGGTCATCAAAAAAAGTTGCATTTAGACTTTCAATACTCACGCTAATGGTTATATCGGCATACATGTTGTGAGAACTGTAATAACAAATGAGAAACGATTCTAATACGTCGCAAATTTAACGTAACGACTGTTTATGACTTGTGTCGGAATTTATCGCAACTCTGTTCTACGTGATGTTCAACATTTTCAGGACGAAATATCGGCAATTTGAAAATTTCACAGGAGTACTAAACAAATTTTGATTAAACATAATTAAAAAAAATTGTGTTATATCAGTAGAAATCATATTTTGCGCTAGTAAATCTGATGCATTTACGACGATTTCCCACCTTGTTAATCAATTGTACGCGCCATGAAATTAATTAACTATACCTTTCCATTACATCCCACGAAAATAGGAAGTAAAAAAGCATGTCATAAGATATTACTACATGTTTAGTACCTATAACAGTATTTTTCTAACTGAAGCTTTTATTGATCTCGGAGTACGGAGAGAGAGGGAACAATCCGCGTTCTAAATAGGAGTTGAGAGTTCTTTTTTCGTCGAAATCTGTATAACTACTCCATAAGGCCCCGCTGCAAGTCCCATTCCCGTATAGGTGTGTGTGATTTTATTTGTGTTTGAACTCGAACTAGTCAACTTTTATGTGGGGTCATAACTCATGAGACCATAAAGTGGTCGACGTTCGAGAGAGTAATGTGCGCTGAGATCTACCAACCCGTATCAAGTAGTTTTGAGTGTATGTAGTATAAGTGTGTGTACGATAATATAGAAAAGTTCTGCAATAGAAAATTTGTTAACAGAAGTATATTTTGTATGTTAAAAGGATTGTTAAGAGCGAAATAAGAATATGAATATTTTATATTCATAGGATTCTGATAACTCCCAATCTCCCATCGTCAATAGAGAATTCAATGGCAAACATTTCATATTGTTTGACATATGTTCGCATGTAGGCAACTGAAAAAATGAAAAGTATTAAATTAATTAAATATTCGTAAAACCTGACTTTGCTATCTGATCAGTTGTAACTTTGTCGAAATTCAAACTGAGCTTTATTTTAGTGAATGCACCAATCTCGTTTAATGTAGTAACAGATTTTACAAAATGACAAATTGTCGCGAGGGTGGTGTTTGCCGAAACCGCAATAAATTTAGCCAATTCTACATATTATAGCGAATGTGTACACGCAATTTGCGTCACATATTTACAACGCAATTGGATAACTCGCCTTGTCGTCCAATTGTCCATTTATTATACCAGCTACGGATAACATTCTCGTATACAATGAATGGTTAATACTCTGTTATCGAACGATACCCTCATACCTAATTGTATCGTTTAATCGTGCCCCTAGTGTACGACCGGAGAGAGAATTTTCGATCGATTTTATTCATATATACTACATGCATACTTTAATGACGTGACATGGAGAACAACGGCTTTCGGAATAATAAAAAAAAAAGAGAGTGAAATGTTAATTTGCTGTCATGGGATTCGGAAGCTTGTTATCCGAAAATTCATTCATGTCAGAGAACGATGAGTGGAGGCGCTTATGAGGTTTTATTCTTTTTGAGGAAAATTTAATTTTTAACGAAGCTATTCGTCGTTTTGTGGTACGAGGATCGTTTAAATAATAGGTTAAAATATATAACGAGAACTCTTTTCCAATAAACATTTATGACTTTTGAAGTTTTTGTCAATATAAAACAATTTTAATTCATGCAATGTGAGTACATGTTGATAGCTTTAGGAAGTTCATGATCACACCTGTTGCAAGCGATTTGAATTTATTATTTCCAGAACAGGCGTAGTAATTTTTTTTTGTAGATCTAGTCGATAAACTTCACAAATATGATGCTTACGAATGCTTGTTTTTGAATCTGTCTATAGTTAACTCTCCACACCGCCCTCCGTCGAAATTTGATGGTTTGAAGCTTGTTTTTAGGTTGTTTTAGCTGTGTTCCATACGTTTCAGTTTTGCAAAATAATATAAACAAAAAATTAAAAAAACAGAAAAACCATTTTCTTGATCAGCTAGTTTGAAATTCGAAATGTTGAAATTTGTTGTCTAGCTGCGTTCTATACTGTTCCACAATTTCCACTTACTCCTCCAAAGTTTCAGCCTTCTATCATACATATTTCTCAAAATAATTGAGGACAGCAAAATCTCAGCAGCTGCTTTTTTTTGAAATTTGAAATTTTGAAAATTGTGTTAAGTTCCAAGTTTATTGCTCAATTTGTTTATTGTTGAAAAAAAACAGCACACAATAGGAGAATTATAATCCAAATTATCAATAATTATGGATTTGTATTTAATGTTTGTATAAGTTGTGCTGGGTTTGGCAAAATTAGTACATGCAAGAAAGCTAAAGTTTTGAACAATATAGAACAAACGTTGAACAACCTGTAACAACTGTTAAACACTGGATTTTCCGTAAAAAAGACGGGTGGTGGGGTTAGTAAAGCTTTGTGTTTCTCAATTATTTCACGAAGTATATGACGATATAAAACTAAGAACAATAAAGAACCAAACTAAAAAAACCTCGAAAAGTTTAAAAAATTCGATAAAGAGGGGACTAACTTCATACAAGTACAATTTTGCGTTTCCCTAATATTGCACGATATAAGTTAAAACTTTGAAACGATATAAAACAAAACCAGAGCAATCTGGAACAACGAATTTCGGAGTCTAATAAAATTTCGTTATTCCTAATTATTTTATGAACTACACATCCTAAAGGGCTAAAAGTTTGGAACAATGTTTAATTTTATTGGAACAATTTCTAGATTCTACTTGCTTTTCCGTAAATGAAAATATATAAAAAAGAAGTAATTATAGCTCAGATAGTATAAATTGGCGAAATAATTTATAGGATCCCAATATGTCCTCAGAATGAGCATTCTTTGCAATTTTTTCTTGAATGAATAAATGGATGAATTGTTTGTATTCCATTTTTTTGACTTTTCGAATGTCTCCTGTATAATACAATAAAGGTTCCTTCACTTTATCTCTTTCATCTAACGCACGCAAGCTCTTTGAAACCGACAGCCAACATGAAGGCTATTAAAATTGCTCAACAGACTCGTACGCCTACTGGCAACAATTTACTGAATTCAATTTTTCAAACATAATTATTAAAAGAAGAGAAATACAACTATACTGGCACTCATCGCTGAAACTCGTATCGTATATTACGTTACGCTAAATTATTTCCTGTTAATTTACACTGAAAAGAAGAAAAGAAAACTGTATCAAAACACGTGTACCTACGCGTAAATCTCGTTGACAGCGACAGACGTACAACTTACACATTTCAAGATCATTTATATTCTAACGCACACACGCCCTCTAAGCCTGGGCAATATCCAAGTCGAGTGAAACTGAAATTTCATGTGTTGTACATTTTTTTTTTCGAGACAAACCACAGATTTGTATGACTAAGTATTATTTTCAACTTGTATAGACTAGATCTGTGGTGAAAGAATGTCTGCGTCATAAATATTTATATAAGCTGCTAGTAAATCATGTTATAATACTTGTCGTAGGGTAAATGTTATATCGAATTTAGCTGTCAAAACAAATTAATAGGCATTGTAAATCAAGTGTTAAGTATATATCTCTAAGACTATTAAGATAACGTAATTTTTAGATAGCTTATTTCTTTTAATTGTTGTAAACAGACACTTTAATAATATCTATTGTAGTAGGCTGTATTTAAGTATTATTTTAAGATCAACGGATATAATGTAATTAATCCTATTGTCACAAGTCTGCGATTGCTATATTTGCAATCCTTTATAGTATGTATGGGTACATATTATCTGCGTGCAGAACCTTTCTATCGGAAAAGGTATAAAATATACACAGCATGATCATAAAATTCGGTATAAAAGTATGTTATGAATCACCTTGATCTACTTTTTCTCTTGTGAAGGTTGAATCTAACATATCTACTAGCTCAAAAAAGTTATACACTCAAGCGAATACTTATTAATAGAATAGCTCTATATGAATCCAGTTTTGTTAATACAGTTATTGTAGAATGTCATACATATGTATATTCATCTTTAACTAGTTTTAAAATATGACATTAGTTCAAAGTTCTTCACTGCCTCTTGGTGCAAAAGTATAACACTAAACACTTCAACCCACAAAACACCAAAAAACTTTTTGGTAAAAGCCTTATCGCCTTGATAATGGCAGGTCTTAGTAAAAGTTTTTTGGTGTTTAGTGGGTTGAACTGTTTAGTGTTCAACATCAACGCTTCACGTCCTGATTAGTCATAAATTTGTAAACGCATGTCTGTGCTTAAATTATTAATATATGTATATAACCTATTGATAAAGGTCGCTGGTAGTGATTTAACTCCACTTCTAATATATTTTTCGATATTTCAAATTTCACACGCTCTCTTGACATTTTATAGGCACTCTGTTTTGACATTTCATGACATGCTAGTCAAAATATTGTAGAACACGGTTAACAGGTTGTTAAAGCGTACTTTCTGCCCTAGTGATACAATATGCTATTTCTTATTTAGCAAATATAATCGTTTGATAAAAATAGGTACTTGGTTTCGTATTCTGGGTGTTAAATTAAATTAAAAAGAGTACTCAAACTCTAAACTTTATGGATCATAAAAAATATACCTATGAAGTGGCACAATAAGGTTACACTTTTTCAAGTAAATGCCGTATGAAAACAGGAATATAACATTTACGATTCTAACACGAGGAATGTGTTTGATATAGTAATATGTAGATTTGTAAACATTTTAAGTGGGTGTATTTTTGTGACACAATAATTTTTTATATGTATCCTTCTAATCCGGTTTCGAAAGTATATTGTTTTATAAAATAGAGTTGCTGTATAGTTTAAAAAATAAAAATTAATTAATTCAATACTTACTCAATTTCTCTAGTTGTTGAGAAGTAGTATTTTTTCCTACCGCACCCTTAGTGTTATTGTACTCCTTAGTTGTCTTATTGTTAGTGAAAGCTTCACACACTTCCTCACCTTCTCAAAATCTGGGATTTGATACAACCTTCAAATTTCACAAGCATTTTTTCAGATTATGTACCTCCATTGTTGGTCACTATTTTCTTGCCTTAACATTGTGTTAAGGTGAGGACATGTTTTGCATTCTAACGTACGCCCAAATTAGTACAGAAGCGACTTCGTGGAATCTACAGCGAGAACTGGTTCGCGTCTCTATCTAATTCTAGATCTACAATTTTTGCTCTTCATAGCCTGAACTGCTTAATTTATTTCTGTTTGGAGTTAAGATTTTGAACGGTTTGGAGATCCAATATACCAATAGGATGGAAGAGTCGAACAGCTCCAAAGAAAAGGAGAATTTTTTCAATTACTACTGTGAGACGTTAATTAGAAATGACTCTAGAGCTCTTTTAAAGTGGGTATGGTTTAACATTGTCCAACTGGTACATGCCAATGATGTCTTGGAAACACCAGAAACTAGTAATCAACAAGCCACTATTGTTCTCCTCTACCTTTACGGCGTTACAGACCACATCAGTACAATTCTCCATAGACAAAATATTAAACCCATCTTTAAAACTTTATACAAAATCTCCCAAATTCTTCTTTCGCCCAAAGACACTAGCTATGTTGCATAAAGGAAATTACAAAATTCCCTGTAATTGAACTACAATATATGTATACATAAGCAAAGGTGCATACATACATAGCAATAGGTGATCAATTCAAATCAGAATCAAAGAACACCAACGGTACGTTAAGTTACGTTCTTCAGCACACTCAGCTTTAACTGAACGTTTTCTCGCCACGTTGTAAGCAAGTCTCTATACTATTTTCCATGAAAGGTAAGGAAGCTATTGAGATTGATGTGATCGTGATATTGGTTACCCATTCTCCAGTATTTGGAAAGTCATTTTCGCTTTATTGCCCCGTGCTCACTGGTCCGCTTCTTTGCACAGTTGTGTATATGTATACCCTCGCACGTCCACCTTTTCCTTGTCAGAAAAATTTCGTCTCTAATGTTGTTTGCACGTTGAGTTACCCTGATTTTTGACGCCGTCAAAACCCGGTAGCTCTCAGAACATGAGACCGGGACCATGGAAGCCTTCGATATCACTTAAAGTTATTATCCCTAAAAATTTGGTCACAAAACAATAAAAAAACTTTTTTGTAGTTACTTCTCTACAGAAAATTAATCTAATGAAAGTTTTATATCAATTTTAAAAGTAGCTCATTTCAAAAAATCTTTTAACTGGTCTTTCTGCCAAGCTGTATACTTATTAAGACAAGTATCTATACATTGGGATACTAAATGTGCAACTGTTGTTGCGAGCATGTTAATAGTTGAAACTATTTTCTGGTTTGATAAAGTTTATACTCTTTAAGTATTGCTTTCGTGGTTGTAGATACATTCTATTGCTGTGAACTTCCAAACACAACAAACTTGTTATACTTTACTTAATTTTTTAGCAGTTTCAACAGCAAGTTACACACAATTTTAATTTACAAATATAGTTTATCTGATTTTACTACGTAATGTCTCATATTTCAAAACATTTTTTAGTGCCATAATGGCAGTTTTACCGCGCTAGTGGGGTAATGAATTTATTTTCCGGACTAATGCGGTAAAGTGAATGATTATTACAAAAGAATTCTTTATAACTAAAGTGGACTAATTCGGAGCGAAAGCAGAGGCGTGACTAACGAATTGATTTCCGCGTACCCCATCGCACATACGATTACTTAGTATGTTGTCCACGGTCATCGTGTGTGCATGTATAATAGTAGCAGGAAAGTGTATCCACGCCTCTGCTTTCGCTCCGAATTGGTTCACTCTATTCATAACTATTTATTGATATAAAATACACAGTTTGAAACATTTTGAAATTTAACTCCAGACACTGTTACCAAAATTAACCAAATTACAGGTGGCTTCTTCTGTGTATGTGAAGTTACCTGTAAAAACTACTGCAACTGATGAGTCCATTATTTTCGTTGCTACTCTCTTCTTATTTTCTGTCGATGTTTCGACATATCCCTCTGCAATACTGTCAGATTTCCAACCTCCATGACGCTTGAGAGAATGCATATCTGCTCCTGAATCTGCCAGCAATGATGCCGATGATCTTCGAAAACAATGTCCTGTATACTTTGCTGGTTCAGCTAATCCTACTTCAGAAGCGCTTTCTTAGGAATTCCTCCGACTGTATTCACTCGAACAGGCTGCTGAGTCCATTTACCTCTCCTATAGTTCAGAAAAAACGATCATGCTTGGTCTGACTAGGACGCAAGTTCATATAACTTATTTATTCCTTGAATGTTCCTCTCTGTTACGGAAACTTCTCGTATAAGTTTAGTCTTTGTATTCGGCAAGTTAATCTCGATGAAATCTCCTTCGTCGTGAACGTCTCGTCTCATCAAATTTCTGATTTCACGAATTTTCTTGACTTACATCCATTCTTCAAAATATTTGTACAGTATCTCGTACCGTTCTTTATATTGAGCAGGAATTAATGTATTTATAGCAGATTGAGCAGCTAATTCTACATCAGAAGGCAAACTTTCCTCCGAATCACTAATTTTTGAACAACTTCTGAACTAAAACAGGTCCGCGAAATTGGCACCACAATGTGGTTTATTGACCACTATTGACTATCAGCGATTTCGATTGACCACATTTTGTTTAGGCTACGGCCGCTATACCCATATTTTGGACTCCAAGGGCGAAAATGCTAAAATTAGCCAGTATAGACATTTGCTTAATGGGATACGATTGACCATCGTTTGACCATGTTTGACCACCTTTCACATTTTCAAAATTTTCAAAAAAAAATTTTCGAATTTTTTTTAGAAACACTAGATTTTGTTGCAGGATTGGATTGACCAACGTTTGACCATGATTGAGCAGCAAGTAATTTTCTTGAAAACTTGACAATAGTCGAAAAAAATGAAAAAAAACAACTTCATATCTCCAGTAGAATGGCATCAAACCCAGAAAATGTCACAACTTCTTGGATCGTATTTTTCACAAATGCGGTAAACTTTGAAACTCTTATATGTAACTTTAAGATTGGATAAAATTTAACTGGAGGGTGGTCAAACGATAATTTTTAGTTTTCTGTGCTTTGGAGACACGAGGCAAGTCCTATTATTTTCAGCGTTTGACCACCTCTCAAAATTTGTGAAAAATGCGATTCAAGAGGCTGACATTTTCTAGGTTGGTGTCATTTTACTGGTGATATGAAGTTGTTTTTTTCATTTTTTTTGACTACTGTTAAGTTTTCAAAAAAAAATACTTGGTGGTTAATCATGGTCAAACGTTGGTCCATCCTATCCTACAACCAAATTTTAGTGTTTGTTGTAAGAAAAAGTTCGAAAAAAATATTTTTGGAAATTTTGAAAATGTGAAAGGTGGTCAGAAATGGTCAAACGATGGTCAATCGTATCCGATGAACAAAATGTCTATATTGGCAAATTTTAGCATTTTTGCCATTAGACCCCAAAATATGGGTATAGCGGCTATAGCCTAAACAAAATATGGTCAATCGAAATCGCTGATGGTCAATAAATGGTCAACCCTTTCTAGCATTTTTGTCGATTTTTGACCACTTTGTGGTGCCAACTTCGCGGACCTAACTAAAACTATAGAATCAAACCTGTAATACTGAACGTACTTATTTCACCTCTAATTTGATCTACATTTTTCAGTATGTTTCATCCAATATTTGTTTAATGGTGAAATCAGATAAAACGTTGTAGGATATTTGTATCGTAATGCGTCTTTACGATAGTTGATGAATTTTGAACCGAAACTTGAATTTTTCGATCGCGTATGATAAAATTTCACATGACGCTACATATGTACATATAACGTAAATATCTATTCTATCTATAAATATAAGCATTAGTAATCGACGCATAAAATCGATACACCTCAAACGATCCGCGCTTCCATTATGTTAAATTTTGTAACTGTACATCGTAAATACAAAATAGAAAACGATGTGATAGCAAGCGACAGAATCAAATCGAATGCACACATATTTTAGACCAAACACGTATTTAGCTGAAACCAGCTTTTCGGTACCCATTTGAAATACTCACTTGTGTTTACAATTTCACTAATTTATTATTCAGTTCTTAAGTAATTTTTGTTAGTATTGTATGAAAATATTAATTTTTAGAGCATGTTAGTCAAATTGAGAGTATAATGAAAGCTCTTTCATTTGATGATTTACAAAAATGGTGAAAATTATGTGGTTGTAGTTTTAGCTCGTACTGTATACAGTTTTTAGCATCTTAAAAGACGTATTTTTTCATTAATCTTGATCAGCATCTCAAATTTGTACTAAATAATTTTCATATAAAACCTACCCATATTTTCTACACAATACACAGGAGAAACTGATTTCTTTTTACATTTAGAATGGAAAAAAACAGAGGAATTTATGTAACTCATGAAATATATGTTCCATTAAAAAATCCAACTTTGATTCGATGTCACACCTACTATTTTCAAAAATAATTTTAAAATATAATGCTGGTGATTTCTACAATTTTCTCTTAATGTTGTTTTGTATTTCTTTACAGACAAAAGATATATGGATATTATCGCATTAATGAAACATTCTGTTAACAGTTTCAATTTCATGGCAATTTTTTATTATACCAGACTTTAAATTTGCGTTTTCGAATAAGAATTTTGCAGCATGTCAAATAGATCTTAATGTTGGCAATGAAAATAAAAAATCCAGTTGTCACATAATGAAATTTTATTCCGCACATATGTTTTGTTGAAACTTTTATATCATTCGTTAGTTACGTAGTTGCCAACAATCGTATTAGAAGACATTTAAATACAAATTCTTAGACAGGAATTCCTTGTAATCTGAGACGCTGTGTATAATGAATGGCAATTTTCGACCATTAAAAAAAGAAAAAACTTAATTTGTTTTCGGAGCACATGTTTCTCCCGCATCAGTGTTTAGTTTAATACGGATCATTAGATGGACAAGGAGTAAAATGAAAAATAAAGTAAGGTCGAAAATATTCTAGCCTACATTCCAGACACATCTCTTCATTAATGTGCACCGCACAGTAACTCTGTTTCATTTTCTCCTTTATCGTTCGCTCTTGTTGTGTGCTGATGTGTATGTGTGTCCATGTGACTACTAGCTACTAGCCTTAATACGCGCCTGAAGAAGAAGTGATGTATTATTGTTTCCTACAAATTTATATCTGGACTATGGGGAAATCATTCGCCTTGTCTCGGTAACGTGTCAACACTGTCAGCTTGCGGAAGAGATACAATTTCTCCTGGAAAAAATATGAGAGGGCTAAAAAATTCATTAGGGTGGATCAATAAATAAGGAAACATTTTTTTGTCATTTTCCTTTCTGTAAAATTTACATCATCGCTTTTAAATCCTAAAGAATTATTTCGTATATAGCTTTCAGATAGTACTTTATTTTTATCTTAATGAATTTGTAATTATTCGACTAATTTGTCTCAAAAGAATATTTTTAAATTCCATCTTACGCTTGGCCATAGAAACGAACGGCGATGAATTACTCAGGAAAAGAACTATTTTCGTCTATCTCTTTTAGATTGGAAGGCGATATTGGAACGTCCTTCTTGCGGGGTTATTTTAAAATCAACTCCGGCATCTTTTACGGAAACAAAACGCCAATTAATTTGGGATTTTCTGGTAAACGTTCAACGGACGGACGAGGCGTTATTTACTTAATGTTATTACTAGCGGTCGAGATTCTTTTAATTAAATTAAATGATGGCAAGTTATGCAAGGGATCACAGAATGAATGCGAGAATTACAACAGTAGTTTGTTCAAATTATGGTTGGTATTACAGGAATCTGCGAATTAAGTTTGACGTTTATAGTTTAGTATATCAAATTTATTTATTCTGTATTCTGGTCTTATTATGAAAGTAGATAGGTACTTCAATTCGAATGTTATACAGTCTATAGTGGCCTTGTTATGTTATGCCAATTGGTTTGAAAGTTTCACCGAGTGACTCTAAATATTTGAAGCAAATACATATGTATTTAATTTGGCAACTCTCTGAGAAATTGGTTTGCCTGGTCTTCTCCTTTAGATTGGATTTATCTATTCGGGTTAGAATATTATTATGTATGATGACGTATGGTTCCTTCTAGTAAATTCATGTTAACTTATATCAGAAGTATGTGTTGTACAAAATGATGCTTGAAACAAGTTTTATGAACATTCAAGCAGATTTATAAATATTTTCATAACTAGTTGTCTACTCACTACTACTTCATAAAACTGATGGGCTTTGAAGTGATATGAGAAGGCAGATATGCGGCAGCTATTAGCTTTGCATGCACGATATACGGAGAAGTCAAGAATTCCAATGCTCGCCTGAAACAGCAGGGGCATTTGTCGGAGAAGATATTATTCCACCTGAAACAATCCTAATGACTTGAATCCCTTCTTCTTTAGAAACCATATTTTTCCTATCATTCCTTTCGAATATTTTCCGGTTTGTTTACTTGTCAGTGTCTTCGGGTGCATCCTGCATCATCGGGAGAAATGCACGAGCTCCCTTTTGCATCACATGGCAGCTAATAAGATGCACGCTTAGCAAAGACTATAGTGTAATTGGACCGTTGGGGATTCATCCAGCTACATTGTGCGTGTAAATATTGAAGAATATTAGACTTAGAGGGTTTCCATAGGACAAACCTAGGTAGGCTATTCTCGTGGCTAATTCCTTATTGTGTTTCAATTAAATGTTTTTTTTTTCCGATAACATGTTGAGAAGGGCAACAGATGATTTTGGAGGTCTTTATAGACGTCAATAGATCTTGTCTCGCAGTAACGGAATCCTGTTATAGTCTTCGGAAAGTTTACTAAACGTTTGCACCATATCCCTAGTCTGTTTTAATCAGGTTTTCAAATATTTTTAAAGACATAGGTTGTAGCTATTAACGGAGTGGGGTCGAGATTTCCGTATGTTACGTCAGGGTAAGCCGTAATTGGAATTCACCATTGACTGCCTAGCAGATCGAGACATCTACCGGAAATGACAATCCACGAATTGTCCAAGCTAGATCGGCGACTTGTGAAGTGTAGTGCGCTGCTGTGTGCTACTTCCCACCCTGTCCACTAGAGGGGATTGGGTTAGAATTAGTCCATTGTCGGAGGTATTATACAATTAAAGTCATGATGTGGAGGGAGATGAAATTAGATCTTGCCTTCGAAGTTGCGCTGACGAGACCTGGAAGGTCGAAACCATGTGGTCCGCTTCTAATGCTTGATCTATTTTCATTGCATTCATTCGCAGGGTAAACTCCAACAATATACCATAAGCGCCTATATTGTACTCCTTCTGCCCAAAATATGGTATACATTTCTTTTTTATATTTGTCTCAAATTATGGTAAGTATACAAAGCTTTGGAAAAATGCTTCATTGTATTTATAACACTATATAACTCAAGCTGTAACTGAAAAATGGTCGATTTTGGAATGTTAATTGCAAACAACAAACTCGAATTGTGCCACGACGATTAAGTGGAATTTCTTGGATTTTTTCCAATATTCGCCAAGCAATTCTTACGCTTTCGGTCACAATTCCTTTTCTTAGAAGCCACATCGGCAGAAAGATGTCCTTCGCTGTACTGTTCCTTCGCCCTATTCCAAATACCTAGGCAGTTAGTAGGCAAACTTCATTGCAGCTTGAGCAATAATACCGCGCTTCAATTTGCTGTCGGTTTTGTGTTGTAACAAGAACTGTAAAATTCCATTACGCTGTTCATACGTTAACTGCTTCGATTTTACGTCCCTTTTGTACATTTTCAGTAAAATAGCTTCGATTGTTTTGACACACCGGGTATCTTGTTATTTTTGAGCAAACTGTCATTTCTTAACTGACGCATGCGCAAAAACTGAACTGTTTTTAAACATAGCCGCCTTATATTTCATTACAAACACCTCATGTAGATTATATTAAATGCATAGAAACTCGTTAATTTCCAAAACTTTTCTTAATCCATGAATGTTAGCGGAATGTATACTATAATTTGGGACAGAGGGAGTAGCATTTTTTCGTCGTTTTTACATCTTTTAAGTTTTGAAGGTTGTTTTGATGCAATATATCAATGTATATGATCCATCTTAAATTAAATAGTATATTTTAGTGCGGCAGCAATGATGGACGATGCACGTGACAGGTCGAGAATCATTTTACAATCCCAAAAATGACTGAGCTAGAATTTTTAACCGCGAATCTACAAAATGTTGGCGAAATCTCAAAATCATAATGGCTCATCTATCTGAGTGAGAATATGAAATGACGAATTAATTTTTGCACAGAACACAATGGACAACAATCTTAAAGGTTTCAGTATTTTTTAAAAAATACAATAAGCAAATACGCCAAGCTCTTGTTTATGAATATATCCTAACGAAGTGCTTGTCAGATCACTACCAACGTTATCATAAAACTCAATGCCACCTACTATTCTAGTCTTATTGGCTCTTGTACTATATCTACATATAATTGACTGCTACGTATTACGAAAGCTGCGAACATGAAACAACTAAACAAATACATATCTATTTCAGTGAGTTAACGGAGATTGTTTAATGCTTTCACGTTTTTAAGAAACAAAGTCTTTAACGGTATTATTTATTAGAAACGGGGTGGTAGATATGTTTTGTTTCGTTTTGTGATATTCTTTGACATGTAATCTACTCTAACAAATTGGAGTTAAATTGAATCCTTTAAGCAATATTTCTGAAATAGATATTATTCCTATTAATTATGACATATATTTCGGGATAAATCTATCATTTTCTCTTAAGGATTTCTAATCATAGTTATATCTCGTTAAGCCCTCTTGCGATCGTGGTGTTTTAGACTAAAATTATCCGAAGGCGTACGCACATCGAATTTACATACACTATGTAGGTGGATATTCAAATGTGAGCAATAAATACGCTTAAAGCGTCGTTATTAATAAATTGCCGTACCATCTCCGCCTATTTGGAAAGCTATCGATGCGTAAGTGTAATCAATAAGTCATACGATCATTGTGGAAGCAGTTCTCCAACTAGAGGGAAAAAAAGTTAAATGTGGGTGTTGGTTTTAATTGGAGATTTCCGTGTCAAGAACGCATATTGGAAAGTATGAATGAATGAACACCATGAATCGTTGAAGTTTCCCTGCGTGAGGTAATTAAGAGACAGATAGTTTTAGCATGTAATGGGGAGTTTGTTTTATGAATGGATGGTAAGATAGACGTAAGAAATGTAATGTATATGTAATTCTTTAATGCTTATTGCTCGAAATTGTGTATTTTATTTGAGTTAAAGGTTTTCCAGATTTACAAAGCGTTATTATTTTAAGAAGAGTGCGTGGTATTGGTTATCAATATGCCGCTACAGCTAACTGTATTTCAGCTCGGCTATAGGTAATGTTACGCTGTTAATTGTTAATAATTCCAATACCGAACGGTAGGTCGAGCTAATACTGATCTTCTGGGATGATGCTGCAAGCTATACCAGAGAAGATTCGACCCGGTACCTAGCGGACTACCTTTATCCCTAGTCCCAATTTAATCGCAACGACGACGATAGTATTTATATTTCTAATTCTAATATTTTAATAATTAGCGTTTGCCTTTATTCTAACTGGCAATTTGCCAACATACGGCATAGAGTTCATCAAAAAGGTTAACAATGATTTTCCGGTACTTACTCGGCTAACTTGAGGCAAATCTGTAGTGTACAGGGTGGCCAACTAAGAATGTCGCTCGGCCATATCTCAGGAGCCGTTTACAGTACAGCTTTGGGAAAAAAATATTACTGACTAAAGTTACCCCGAGAAATATCTGGAAATTATTTGGAAAAGCGTAGGATGACCGCTAGAGGGCGTAACTGATCACCGAAAATTTCAATTCTTATTTTACGCAAAATTTATCAACTTAAGGTCTATTATAAATATGAAAATCGGAATCTACTGAAAATTTTGCATATTTTACATCGGACAACTTTTTTGTATTTAGTCAAATAAGGAGAGGGGAGGAGGGGAAACTTTGTATTGAAAGAACGCTTATAACTTCGGTTCTGTCGAACCGAATTTTGCAAACTTAGTCTCTTGTAAACAGCATTACTCCTTCAATCTAATCCGTACAAATTAGAACCAATCTAATAAGTGACATGCATGCTAGAGGGCACTGCTTAAATTTTTCGGAAATTGTTTTTTTCTCGAAAAATTAAATGGAAACATACATTTTTGACAACAAATTAAAAAAGTAGGCTAAATTACCAATAAATCAGCGAAAACCGGGTATCGCTATCTTTTACCAATCCGAAGATATCCGCAGAAACGATCTTCTATAAATTTAAATTATTCTGCTTCCCGTCAACGGAATTTAGCAAATTTGGTCTTATTAGAAAGGATTTCCATTGGGCTATGTCTCGTAATTCAAACTGTTGAAGATTGTTTTGTCCATTACCGCGAGAGGGCGTTAAAGAAATTCAAATACGTAAATTTTGTGACTTTTGAAAAGAACAGTACGTGTAAAGTTATATTTATGCTCATACTATAAAATAGTGAATTGAAAGCTTAAGATTTTAGCACAACCGTATAATACAAATAAATAATGCAGAAAAAAAACAACAAAAACTAAATCGTGAAGTTGTCTCCTATTATTTTCGATTCCAACTTTCACTCTACAACGAGAACTACTGTCTCTATTTCTGTCTTAGAACGATACTTTGAACGATATTTCCAATTTCCACAACCAAGTTGTTACAAGCGGTAGATCGCGTTGCAAAAATAAGATATTTTTTTTACCTAACAAATAAAAATCCTACCAAATCAAATTTGGGGTCCTGGGTGGTCATGGAAATAGACTGGCGCAGCACATTCATCATTTGGAAGAGCATATTGTTGCAAATCCCAAGCGACATTTCTTCTATTCTGTTTTCTTTACCGCCCTCTCGCGGTAACAGAAATAAAGAAAATATTAAACAATTTAAATCACTAGCTTTTTTTGGCCGCCAAGCATTCCACGCACTGTTCTCTTCAAAAATCATAAAATTTACGTATTTAAATTCCTTTATCGCCCTCTAGCAGCGACGGGCAAAATAAAATTAAACAGCTTCAATCACTACACATAGGACAATAAAAATCCTTTCTAATAAGACCAAATTTGCTAAATTTCGTTGACGGGAAGCAGAATAATTTAAATTTATAGAACAAATTTTTACCATTTACACGTTTCTGAAGATATCTTCGGATTGGTAAAAGATAGCGATACCCAGTTTTCTCTAATTTGTTGGTAATTTAGCCTACTTTTTAATTTCTTGTCAAAAATGTACGTTTCCATTTAATATTTTCGATAAAAAGCAAAATTCCCCAAAAAAAATTAAACAGCGCCCTCTAGCATGCGTCACTTATTAGATTGTTGATCACTTGATAGATGTTTCCAACGAGACTAAGTTTGCAAAATTCGGTTCAACAGAACCGGAGTTATAAGCGTTCCTTCAATACAAAGTTTCACCTCCTCCCTTACCCTTATTTCACAGAATACGAAAAAGTAGTTCGATGTAAAATATGCAAAATTTTCAGTAGATTCCGATTTTCATATTTCTAACGTACCTTAAGTTGGTAAATTTTGCGTAAAATAAGAATTCAATTTTTTTGTGTCACTTTAGTCAGTAATATTTTCTTCCCAAAGCTGTGCTGCAAACCATTCGTGAGATATGGCCGAGGACATTCTTAGTTGGCCACCCGTAATATGAGTACATCAATCAAAATTGTTGTCGTTTATGATTATAACAAATGTAGATACCTAGATTTGATTGAGGCCAGGGCATGTATAAATTAATGGAAACGAGAGGTCGGACCAGTTAGCAAAGTAAGGAAGAACAACCAACAGTTGAGACTTCTTTGGATGTCTACAACTTTTTACTGTATTTTTCAAAAACAATTGCTTTCTGAATGGTAGTCATGGCGAGAAATCATTGCAAAGATTACAGAAGCGAATCTGTTTGCTATAGAAAATCATGTGTGCTTGACATCTTGACGCACAAAGTTGCCTTAGATATGAAGACAATTTATCACACAGAAACATATTTCAACACATACGTTTCTGCTTTAACGATCCAGAAGATTACTTTTCAGACAATTTCCTGAAAAGAATTAGGAGAACTCTCATTTACTCTTATTTAAACTAAACATTATTCGTTACAACGCGCCAAAGAATTGAATTGCAACTATCTCGTAATTTCACATTAACTGAAAATGACTAGCATACTTCGCACTATCCACCTACTGATAAATTCTACGAGTCGTTACCGGCAAAAATATCGTAGAATCTTGTAAATATGACAATCGAGAGCGCGAAAGAGGATATAACAGAAGCCGTTAAACTTGGAAGTTTATGAGCGTCCTCTAAAAATATTCCAGTAAACAATGTAATTAATTCCGAATATGAAAGCGATTTGTGTCAGATGAGCACCTTCTACAGTTTAGCATAACGCGATTTGAATATTCGCAGAGAATTGCACCAGATCATTCCCGTATTCCTCGCGTAAATCAAGGTAAACGCTTTTATATACGTAAAAATGCCCGGGTAATGTGTTGGATGAGCGTGCCACGATGATGGTGGGTAGTGGCTCGTATGTGTGCGAAAAAAATGAATATCCAGTTGCGAAAGTGGCAAAGGCCGTTCTTCATTTAAAGTCTTTACATATTCATAGGGTTTGATGCGTTCGGTGTTGTAATTTATTTGTCTGCGCACACCCCTCGTTTTTGGAAATAATGTCTGTGTTAAAATTGATGTTTAAATATTAATATCATGGGGCAGCACGCTGTGATGTGCGGTTTAGTATGTAGGTTGAAAATTTAAATTCAGGGCAAGCAATAAGCGATATACCGGGTTCCTTTAAAATGGTTAAATAAGGATTGTATACGGGGGTGTTCTACAAAAATTTCCAAAGGCTATAACGTCTTTATTTCTTTTTTGATTTTAATCATCTATAGATCAAAATGAAGGGTTTCACAGAGACTACATACCGGTCGATTTCAGACATAGGATAAATAATGGCGGAAAGGGGCAAGGGGTACGAAAATTCGCTAAGAAGTGGGGTCGCGTAAGAGTCTATCACAGCACTGTAGAGTAGACGAGACTAGACTGTGATAGAGAGACTTATACGCGTCCCCACTTCTTGCCGGTTTTATCCCTTGCCCCTTCCCGTCGTTATTTATCCTATGTCTGAAATCGAGCAATACCAGTATGAATAATAATATTCACATAATTCACGGGTTACCTGTGTCAACTTTTTTTTCTCAAATTGTACGATATGTATATTTTTTCGATTATTATAGGTAAAAGAACAAATCTAGAATTTTTGTAGTGTGTAAAGATACACTCACTCGACCGTAGAATTTAGAATTGAATTGACCAGAATTGGCATTAATAATTTGACTAGAGCACGAGAGCTTTAGTTCGAGGGCCTTAATTTTTAATTATTAATGCCAATTTTGGTCAAATCAACTTAGGAAACACACGAGAAAAATTGAAACAATGTCGACTACTTATCAAGCTCAAGCTATATTTGTTAAGATTATTTCCTAAACCAAGTTTCATAGTAAAAAATGAGCAAAATAAGCATATTTTATTATCTGTTAAGCAAAGTGAACAATAAATTATTTTGAACCAAAGTTAAGCACACAATTATTGTACGTTGTATTTCCTGGTGTTGCTAATAATGTTACAAACTCTGTTTTGCTCGATCGTCTCTGATGAGGTGCAAAGTCTTGCTTCCTGTCCCTGGTTTTGTATCCTTCGTACCTAACTGATTCAAAATTTGTTGGTGATGTTGTAGGTCCATCTGTACATAGGGCTGAATCGAGTAAGAATTGGCATGACCAGTTATTTTTATTAATTGGTGTTTCAGGAACTCCTGATTTGGCTAATTGTGACACAGCAGGTTTTGGTAATTTAGAGATATTTGGTATTTAAATCAATAGATTTTACTCCTTGTTTGGTTCATTTCGAAATTTCGTTCTTCCCAATAGGCAAGTTTTTGTACCAGAAGGAATTTTTCTTTTTCCAAAATGGATTAGGTGTCAAAAACAGCCGATAATGTTTTAAAAATTCTGCAAAGATCTGAATTTTGAATATTTGTCGTCAACCATTTACTGTCCGCGCATTTATGGTTTCCTCTTTGGCAGGTCTTACTAAATATGGGATTGTAGTCTACTCTACCCGACTCAGTTCCATCAGATTTAGTATCAAGTTTGAAGTGATCTACCAAGCAGTTGAGTGGTTGACACCTTCCTCTCCCCGCCATGCCAGTTCCAGGAAAACTAAATAGTAGAATTTTTCTGAAGTCCATTTGGCGTTGTCTGATTACAATGGTCTATTATGTCAAATAAATTGTGAATACTTAAAGAGGTGGTATTTTGCTTTCGTTTATCTGGAAGTTTTTGCAGTACTCGTCGTTTGCTACTACGAGCATCTCTAGAACTTTTGAATTCAATTCCTTGAAAAGGATCAATTTTAATGTTGTGCTTCTTAAAATATAACTCTTGAAGATTTATGGCGGTAGAATTAGACATACATTACAGTATACTTCTTATAATCATCTCCGTTCTCTTTTTCATGTTTTCGTTCAGTTTACTTACTGACGTCCGCTTGTCCAAAATATACTTGCGTTCGTCACAAAACAGCGTGAACTGTCTCCAGTCGCTGTCTTTACTTCTCTTTGCATTTATCGGAGTTGTCATATCGATGTGATTATCGATAATTTCAGTCGAAACATCGCTAAATCTCTTTTTTTCGGACATTTTCATCTATTTGACACATTTGACATTTAATGAAAAAATACTTGATTTGTTACCTACTATTAAATAGTCGATTTGTAATGTTGCGACAAAATTTTTGATAGGTGAAGGTGGGTGAAGGAAATAATCAAACATAAAATCAATCAAACATAAATGTATGAATAATAAAATAAAAACAAAATAAACTTACGAACTTATTAAATATTTATCGTTAATAGAGGTTTATGAAAATGCTCCAAAATGACAGTGAAAGTGAGTGATTAATAAAGATGTGACTTTGTACGTTGCGTACACTGAGGAGTCCACATGAACGTATAGTCTCCGCTTGCGTATCGGCGTTTTACGATGATTGGTTATTGCGATACGCTTCCGGTATGTCGAGAGTTGAGTGCGGCAGCTTTTGGGCGTATACTAAGGTTGCCATTCGTCCCGATACGTCGAGACATGTCACCGTTATTAACAGTGGTGTCCCGACGTCCCGACAAGTTATAAAATGTCCCGACAACCATAGTCGAGCGCAGAGCTACAAGTTTTTAAAAATTGATAAAGCGAGATATTTGACAGCAATCGCTCTTTGCCCGTTTTCGATATCCTTCTCTAAAAATTAGTGACATAACCTCAAATCGTATTTTGTGCTCATAATGCGATTATTTTTGATTAAAATTTTAAATGATAATAGTAATGTAAAAATTGTAAATGTCCCGACGCGGCCTTGTGGATTTATAGTAACCCCTGGGTATACGCATCTATTACGCGCGAGTTGTGAACGGAAAAGGTTAGCTTTGTAAATTCCTTTGCTTTTTCAAATACTGCATAAGGTTTTGCTATTTTCTGCTTATATGAATTTTTATGTGCAAGATAACTAAATTTAAATATCAATCCTGCGATAACCCGTAACAACAATTCACTGGTTAGATTTTCCATTTCTCTGAAAGAAGAAAAAAATGGAATATCCACTATCAAAAGGAGACGTCAAGCACTAGTTAATAGGTTACATTTTGACTGACAGGTAACTCTTCCATTGCGCGCCGATAAAGATACGCGAGAAAAAAAGTAAAAAAACGTCGTTACGCTGTTACGTCACAAATACGCTTATGTGGACTCACCTTAACTCATGACCTATTGTCAGTTAAAAATTTGCAAAAATCTTGATGTTCTCGCATTTTTCCTTATCTAACCGTGTGTTTTAATCGTTATAAAATTTTCCTTCTTCGTGAATTATACCGAATATATACCGATATAACCCGAATCAAAATATCGAAAAAAAATCAGGTAGTCCCGTTTAAAAATCGAAAATCAAAACCATTTCCGGTAAAAGCGGAAGTGATAAGAATGTATCGACTATGTCAAGAAATGTAAATTAAAGCCCCGTACATAATTACCAAATTTTGTTTCTCTATCTCAAATATTGTAGAAATTATAGGGGCCAGCCACCTCCCAGAGACACCCGGTATATAACAAAAACATAATTCGCATTACAGCATGTCATTGTACTTTTTAAAATTATTGTTTAATTTCATGTATAGATCATTAAAATCATATAATAAATAACGACGTTATAGTCTCTGGGGAAACTTTTATAGAACATCCGGTATATCAAGTGGTTAGAGTTTTTAGTGTCTTATATAACATATAGTGCGTTATATTATATACAGTCTAGTAATTTTTTATGTGTGGTGGTTGCTTAGTTGCTGAGTTCTTAAGCTGTATTGCTTGTATGACTATGACTGCAACTCACGCTGCGTAACGGCGTTGTGACAGCATTATACCGCCTTTTATAATGCCGTGCTGTTAATCACTTTGCTCCCAAAAGTAAATGGTATCGTGGTAGATCGGAATTCAATTCTCCGAGAAAAATGTCACCGCCCTTTCGGAGGTGAAACCCGCTCCTATCATTCTGCCACAACGACAGTCAGGCGTCTAACCATTGCGGCTATCGACCCATTAATAATTGACTTTGTTCTAGTGCGGTAGCCAACTTTGGCAATTGAAAGTGCTTCGTTTGCTTTATATAACTGACATTAACACACACTATTGTCATTTTATGGCTCATTGTCGGTCAGTGTGGATCCCATGCAAGCCGAACCAAAAAAGTTCAGATAAACATGTGTCTCAAAATAATTTATTACTGCGTTATTGTGTGTTAAATTCTGATTTGTTTATGCATGATAGTGGTTCAAGCCACTGTTGTCATAGGTTATTGAAACACAATATAGGGTAACCGAAACGAACCTATTCAATAGTCCTACATCTCTCGATGTAACACCGCTAGATTTCTTTTGTGCAACTCGCTGAAGTTTATTTATTCTATCTATTGGTACGCAAGATAAGCTTAGGAATAGGATCGTAGAAACCGCAGTAGCTATTAAGAACCATCCTGATACTATACGAACGTAGTACTAACTATGTACTTGAATTGAATTAATTAAGTAATTAATTAATAAGCGTAACAACAAAAAGCATTTTATCAGTTTTTCTAAAAATGTCGTTACTTTACTATAAAAAAATGGTATTGTAAAGGTATCCTAATTGGTCGACAAAACTTTGTCTACGTAAAAACACGTATCTATAGTAGCTACTTTAGATGAAAGGTCGTCAGGACGAAACCTACGCCGAAAGTATTCAGTTAGATGTTAAATTTCCATGTTTGTGATTTTGCCGTGATCGCTGCTTTTGAAATTACACGGAGAGTAGAACCGCAAAAATAATGGATTTTGTTTGTTATATTAAACAGCGTACTTCGAAACAAAAGTACATCGTTGCTATTAACGAAACGAAAGTACTCGTGAATCGCATAATGTTTCTCTCCCTCTCTCTCTAAAATTGTTTGATGCAGTAATTCTTCTTATTTTAAAATTCGCGCGTAATAATTAGTTCAAGCCGAGCATTGCAAAAGGCGCTTCAATTTGTATCTACTGACATGTAGTGAATTGTACGTCTATCAAGATAAAGGGGGAGAGGGGTAGTCTGTTATAAGTAAGGATTTTGCTGAGTAGTTACCGTATAAAATTTGTGAATTTTTCAAGCAAACCTCGTATTATAAGCTTCTTGTTCTCTCATCAGCACTAGCTTTCTTTCCATGCAGCTGCATATGTTAACACCATTAGCTCTTTCGTAGTGTAGATAACATTAATCTTACTACTTATTGCTCTAGTTAATAGTATGACAAGATCTTCTTTTCTTGCGTTTATGAGTATTAAACCATCAACAGCAAAAACGAACAGAAAGGAACAGAAATACGTATAATACGACGTCGGGATCATATCGGATCCTCTCTATTAAATTCATTACATCCCTTCGCGGCAACGTTGAATTATTCATGATCCTTAATTAAAGATATTTCAGTTAACAGCTCGAAAACCATGAAAGCTAATTAATTAAAATCCCTTTTTTCCAGCATCCGTGGAATTTTGTACGACTACTATTACGATTCTATGCGGCTCTTATTGAATACAAATTAATTAATATTTATGACACACGGAACGAGGTAGGCACATCAACAAGAATGGGAGGAGTCGCCTCTTGTACGGTAGGTGCCTACCGGTTAAATTAGTCACGGCTCGAGAAATCGAAAGAATCGCCCGTTATTAGGCGGTGCATGGGTATGGCGTTTGTGTTAAAATCAATGCAACACAAAAGGATTCCTAGTTCGCTGGAATTTCTAACTAACAGTAATGTTGTTTGCTTTTTTTATAAGATGTTGACAATGTCAAAACAAATAAATATTTGCAGATTATTATAAAATATTTAGGTCTGTCGGTAACGTTATCTTTACATTGGCAATTTCATTTGCATATTTAGTGTAGAAACAAGCTTTTGTAATTTTAACAAAAAAATTAATTTGCTGCTAATGCTGTTAGTTTCTTCCGAAGTTATTGTCGAGATATCGTTCTTGATTTAATAAAGTATGTCTCTCTCAACTTTATGGTAACAATATGACGTATGTAACCTTCATGCATTAAAAAAGGTTTAACAACAGATTTTACGCATTGTGGTGAAAGCTGCCAATCTCATCTGCAACATGGAAAACAGTCTGTTGTATGGATGAGTACATTACCGTGTTGGAGCTACAAAGAATCCGTGCCAGAGTGGATTGTTAAATATTATTCGAAATGGCGGAGAATTAAATATTTTGAGCACAACAACTAAATACTGGCGTCAGTTTAAGAGAGGAAAAAAAATCCTTTATAGACACGTTCCACTTAGGTTTTATCATAGAGCGTAGAACTTCAAACATATATGTACAGTGATTGGTATCCGGACGACTAGATAGAGAACTACCTCGCGCTCAATACTTTATTCCAAACAACCGCAGGGCCAGCTTACTACCTGCTGAGTGTAACCGTAGTTTGTTGCTCTTACAGTAACATTGCATTATATAAACATATACGTTTTAATTAAAATATTCCAACTAAGAAAATTCAATCTTCTGTAGCGTTGTGTATGAGCAGTGAGTGAAATAGTTGTTTTATATGACACATATTTTTCGAGTTTTCCGTTTTAGTAAAAATTTATAAATATATACTGCATACATATATGGATAAATGTAAATCATTTAATCTATTATGAAGAACAACATTGATTGAGGCCCTGACATTTTTAATAAGTTATTTGACGTTTGTACAAATAACAAAATATTCAACGTACTCAGCTAATCATTACCTCACGATCTGTCAGATAGTCATCACTTTATGATTTATTAAAATAAGGTAGTCGAACTTAAAATTTGGTATATAAATAATAACCTGTATGAATAATGGTCAGTATGGATACTGGCCTGTATGAATAATGACCAGTATAAATAATAATCTGTATAAATAATAACAAAAATAACAAATGTCACTACATGTTGACACTTGATGATGTCGCTCATTTACTGAATGCATAAAAATAGTATAATTTTACTACAAGGTGTTCCATTTAAATAATATGCGAAAATAGTGTGTTGAATTACACACAGTAGGTACACAGTTTTCGCAATATTGGCAAAGTATAGCTTTGCTATAAAACTGTACAATATAAAAAGTTGTTCCAGTACAAAAAGAATTTCAAGCTGTTTCGTGTGGAATACACAGGACGTTGAACACGCAATGATTTTTAGACAAAATTGACCATAACTTCTGGAATACCCGGTATAACGGAAGATATGCTTAATCTAAATTTGAAATAATATATAGTGTGCCCCATATAGGAAAATGTATGTTTGGTTCACCCTAGCGATATGAAACACCTGAGTATATGAAAATAATTTTAAAATATGTAGCGTCAGACTGTCTATGGATTTTTGTACCGAACGTTTGAACGATGAATGGATATATCGAGCTTTGACGCACTAATGCCTCACCCTGTATATGCATTTGTATATTGCAATGTTATTGTAAGAGCGACAAACTACGGTTACACTCAGCAGGTAGTAAGCTGTCCCTGCTGCTCTTTGGAATAAGGTATTGAGCGCAAGATATTTCTATATCTAGTCGTGTCCGGATACCTTTGAAGGTCACTATACATAGACATACACATTTTTATCGCCCCTTTTGTACTGTCATTGACGTCCCCTTAAAATGGGTATCCAAACCCTTCTAGCTATTCTCAAGTCCAGGTTATTTGACCTCTTCTGTCGTTATTCTTTTTTTATCTCTATTAATTTTTTATCATAATAAATAATGACGTCGGTAATAGCCTCTTTAATATTTATGATAGAATCAAGTAACTTCTGTCAACATCTAGTTTACAGGAAAGGTCAAACCTTTGGGCTTTGATTTAATCGCTCCGATGATGATTCGATTTTTTTGCTTCAGTGCTCTAATACAATGGACATGATTTTAAAAACATAAAATCGTCTTCTAGCAAATCTGGAGATAATTTATGAGTGATCCGCCAAAAAGTAGAGAAAAATGACTTTTTTATACTTGTAGTAAATTCAACATTACATCTTCGTATTTAATCTATTTTAGCGTAAATAACAGTTCTGGTTTTGCAGATGGACCATCATATAACTTCTCTAGCTTTTTCTGTCGGTTATTGATTTATTTTTCTTCGGGTAGGTCTTCTACTGCCGTGGTATACAACAAACCTGCCCAACAATTATAATTCAGATTGTAATTCCATGCTATTTTGTATGTTTTGAAGTTAAATGAGCTCATTATCGATACCACAACCCGTGTTATAGCTTTTTTTTTTGCATTTTAGGCGTTTACTGTATTCTTTACAGTTAGCGACTTGATCAACCTGGAACCTCTACTAACATTTTAATTTTGAAAGATTATGGGCTAGTTAAAAGAGGAATAATACGGAACAAACCTAGAAGACACTGGAACAATTTCTTCTAGGTTAGAAATCTTATTTATAAAAGTTCTTGATTGTTCATAAAAAGGATTGAGTTCTTGGTTCCAGCATTAGTGTTTATAATTTCCCGATCTTTTCCTCTACCAGTTGTGAGAATAAATATATTGTCAAGAATACCAATGGAACATCCCTATAATAATGTAAAGAAAGACCTCAGTGATGTATTTGTAACAAATAACAATCGCCAGAGCTGTTTCTGTTTTATATTTAGTGAATTATTTCGTGGATTATTCATATACATTTGCATATTCATTTTATCTTGAATTGGCATTTTTCTGTTACACAATTAGGTATATGATTACTATTTTCATGAAAAATTAGTGAAATAATTTAGAGAATATTTTTAGAGTCTGTATAAAAAGTGTTAATAAGCTATGTAACAAAATTGAAAAGAGTATGTCTCTATAGACCAGTGTTACCATTGAACTTAAATATCTGTTTAAATGTTTGATGCTAAAACGGTTGCTTAGTGGTTTAAAAAAGAAAGTATTGTTAAAATATTGAATATGTCCTGTGTTATGTCTACACCTACGGTGCAAGTAGACAGTTCATTCATTTAAATCTGAATGTGTTTTCTTACTAACGAATATCGTAAAGGTGTTATTATACATATGAGAGAACAGTTGTTGACCGGTGCTAAAATTTAAAGCGTTTTACTCACAGTTCCGCATTACAAGCTTTCAGGATGGATTAAAATAGAGACGACGATGAGTCGCTTATTATTAATGTGCCCGTACTAGCTGTGATACAAATAAAGTTCTTTTCATTAATGCATTTATGACTTTTTGGCAAGCTCACACTCTGACAAATGTTTCCGCTTGTACTACATCTATTTAGTAGGAAAATAAGTGGGATAACTAGTTAAATCCATTGTTGATATCAATTTGTATTAGTTTCGAGCTTACTTTGTTGTGCTCTTACAAATTAAATTTTACAAAGTTCCAGATAGTTATTAATTGCTAATAGTATCATAAATTGAATGATATTTCGCTTGTAAAATTAATTGCTAAATAAATGTGGATTACAAGTTTTTCTATGACAATAATTAATGTCCCTTCAGGCTATAAGAGTAATAGACATAGAAATTTAGACGCGTCATTTTCCTGTTTAATTGAAATTTTAAACTGAATATTCATCATTTACTGTGTTCTAAAAAGAAAGTTTTCGTGAGAATTGAGTTAAAATTGATTGTAATTAAAGAATAAATTTAATTGCTATCTCGGTATTTTGAAGTTTAGTAACTGTTTTGATCGCTAAGATGGAATCATTTAATAATCATCGATTCTGCTAATAGTTTTATTAGTACTTGCATGCATCTTTTTTAACACATGCGATGATAGTTTTTTCAAAATTATGATTGTGAATTGCGAAATCTTTATTTATACTTCCATACTTCTTGTGCAGAACGGGACAAAAGTATCTCTCCCTCTCAAAGTATTTTCAAAAATCAATGCTTGTATGCAGTACTTTAGAAAATAAATTGCACTTGTAAATTGTTTTTCAAAAAAGGCGGGGCCGCTTTTGAAATGAAATAAAGTAAGCTTTGTGTGAGGTATTAAGTTCTTTTTTATCTTAATGGCCCATGTATGCCACTATTTGTGGAATTTGTGGAATTTTAACTAACGACGCGTTTCAACAGCAATGCCTTTAGCCCACTGAACACCAAACAAGTATCAAGGTTTCAACAGATAATCAAATAATAAAACTGTTTTATCTGTCATTATCAAGGCGATAATAAAACGTTTTATTATCGCCTTGATAATGACGCATTGCTGTTGAAACGCGTCGGTGTTTTAGTTAAAACTTGTTTGGTGTTCAGTGGGTTAAAGTGTTTAGTGTTCTACTTCTGCATCAAGAGATCCAGTGAAGAACTTCGTATATAACGTTGCTCAAATGTCCGTCGCGGCTTCTCACGGTGGCACGGATCCGAGTAATCCAATTTGCAATAATTCTGTCGCAGAGATTGGGCTGGATTTGAGCGACGATTTGGGTTACCTTGACTTTAAGGGCATCGGTAGATTGCGGCTTATTGGGCAAGAAAAAGTCTAGCGAGATCAAATCGCTTGATCTTGGTGGCCAATTAACTTGCGGGAACCTGATGTCGTCCATGTTCATATCGTTCAATTTGGGCCAAAAGAAATCGGTTGTCATCGTTTTGTAGCGCTCGCAATTGACGGTGATGGCCTCAGCAACGTCGTTTTCGCAAATATACGGACCAATGATGTGGCCAGCCTAAATCCGCACCAAGCAGTAAGTTTTTGTGTATGAATTGCTACCTGGTGAACCTTGTGTGGTTGGTGTTGTTCTATATACAACAATTATGCTAGATAACATAGCCATTAATTAAAAAATGTGTCTTGTCTCTAAAGAAGATTTTTCGCGCAAAATTGGGGTCCTCTATCAAATGCTCTGAAGCCCACTTAGTGAACAAACGACGTTGTTTATGGTAATTAACTTTAAGCTCGTGGGCCAGTTAGATCTCGTAAGGGTGTAGGCTCAAGTCTCGACGCAAAATTCGCTAAGTTGAAGTCTGTGAAAGACCGAGTTCTTTCGCATAGCGAGGAATTGACTGTCTCGAATTCTCCTGCACACTTTCACTTACAGCGACGATATTATCGGCCGATCTGGCGTTCCTTTGACGTACGACTGTTGACTGAACGTTTACCGAACCGGTTGTCTCGAATTTGGCCACCAAACATTGGAGAATCGTCTTTGAACGAGCGCAACCTTTGTACTAACGAACACTCATTTTTAGAATTAAGTTTTATCATTTGGACGTACTGCTTTGAATAGTAAACAACAGCTTTGGTAGACACCACATTTAGATGGGATGTTGGAATTTACGAATTCCTATGTCTAGATATTTTTCATAATATCCAGTATTGTGAATGATTCAATGAACTATTAAGCAATGATATTAGATGTCATTTTTTTTCCGGAATTACTTACTAGATATTATATGTATGTATGTCACATGCAAATAAACACTTATACACACATAGTAATATTGACTGGTCAGGACAATTCTACGTAGAAAGGAAATAAATTATAATTTTAATTCACAATTATAATTTTTACAATGGAACTTATGTAGGTGGAATAAACTTATCGACTTAAAGTGCTGCCAACGTAACAACTACAAAACGGTAAAACGGAAGTACGGCGCAAAGAAATCATGTTGACCATTTACGTGTACATGCAAGAAAATTGCGAAGTAAGCACGTAATTAAATTAATAACTCGTTTTACTGCGTTTCAATATTTATCCTTAATTAATGTCTACATTCAATCCACTGAAGTTACAAGTCATTTTTCATTATCTCTATCTCGCTTTATCTTTTGCTAACTCTGTGTGGCATTCGTGATTTATTTCCCTTCATTACTGACACTTTCGATATCTTCTTATTTTATTCCATAACGTCGTGTTGTGTACGTACTGTAAAATGTATAAAATTAGCAAATGGGACTTGCTGCAAAGCAACAGGAGAAATTTCAAACGTTCATGAGTATTCCTTGCGCATCATATAGTTTATCTAATGAATAGTATTTGAAATTGATACAATGGTGTATTTGCGTATTTAATCGATGTGAATAGTAGTGAAGCAGAAGCGAATGTTATATTAGTCAGGATTAATGAGTAATGAATCAGAAATTGCTGGAGGGTGATTGCTTGTTTGCTTTAATGGTTGTATATCAATTAGTAATTGTATGTTTCCCTATTATTCCATAAAGTTTGAAAACTTCCTTTGCAAACAATCCGAATTATTAATAACATCAGAGTTGTTATTAAAATATAGGTACTTTAATCTCAAATTATTCTCACCTTGTTAATTTTGTAAACATTTATGTTTTTGTTTTTCTACGATTGGTTCGGAAGTATGATCGTATTGATTTATAATGTTATCAGTATTTTCTCACTAGCTAACCAATAAACCCTGTATATGTTTAGAAATACGATTGATATTATTGTGTTGCAAGAAGATTCTTGACTAAAGTTGGTGTTTATAAGCTGTTGATAGATTCTAATGCATTTCGGTCATAAGGTATGAGGCTGAAGTTTCATTCCATTGCTTACAAGGCATGGTATAAATTCTTGGTTATGCTTTTCTGTAAGAAACGTGGTACCTGCAGTAAATACAGATAGTAGCAAGGTTTGAGATTAGGTTGTCAAGTGTGGATAAGTTTTACACCTAAATATCAAATATGAATAACTTTGATATTTAAATGTGAAATATGAGCAAGTGTGATATTTAAACGTCACATTTGGATACATTTAAGTGTTGAAGTGACAGTTACAGCCGAGATCGGTTTGGTATGAGCGAAGCAAAGTTATCTTCTAATGAAAATCTGGAAGCAACTATGACAACTTGACTATTTAACGCAAAGTCCACTTGTTCAAATCAAAGTTTTCGCTCAAATCAAAGTTTTGTTACGCTAAGCGAAACCTAACGTTTTTTCTTATGTTAAATGGCAACGAAAAACGAAAACTGATTATAGATGTATTTGTTCGGGAAGAAACTTTCAAGTTTATAAGTAGAGTTTTTACTCTGCAGCAAGAAACTGATATTATTAACTGACATAATTAGCGAAGGCTGACATTTACGGAAATGGTGGATGACGCACAGAAAATGTTTTTCAGCGATTTCGGTAATTTTAATTTTGTACCACTGCTTTCGAATATTTCATTATTTTAGAAAAAAATTAATATTCGAAAATACGCGTCAATATAATTTAAATCTATCTTAACAGATGAAGTACAAATAATTTGAAGTGATCGCTCCATCTATTTTTATTTTATTCCGAAAAGATTATTTACGTTAAAATTTGTATGAATTTTAAAACTGGTCAAATATCTCTAATGAACAACATTCATCTACCTAGAAATACTGTTAGTGGAAGATGGCACTTTAAAAGGTAATGAAAAGAGATGAATAGAGAGGAAATCTGAAGAGTCGTAAATCAGCGAAACAGGTATTTTTAAGCATCAAAAAATTTCGAGAAATGCTCGCTCGCTTAGCACGTTGTTTAATCGCAAATATCTTAAATCACAAGTGGCGAAAATATTCCAGACGGGAAAAGTGTCGGGGAGCCATTTTATAAATATCACGAGAGTACGCCGAATCCAATGAACTGTAATTTCTCAGGAAACGTCTGGTCATAATTCAACTCTTGAGAATTATATCACACGATTGTTCTTTTAAGATAATGCTGGAAAATTGTTTGGATGTTTGTACCATTAAATTGCAATTAAAAGGTGGTTAAATACTGACGTTTATAATGCTCGAACTAAATAAGAGAGTGTAGGTACCATGTTGTTAGTTAGATGATGAATTTCCACAAGGCTTTTAAAAATGTTTTAGAAGATCGTGAATAATAGAGTGTAGAAAAATTGTTGGCGTATACTATAACTTAATTGCCATTACGTGATACAGAGTAGCAGAAACTAGGCCTCACTCACAAGGAAGTGGTGGTGACCGATTTAAATGAAATTTGGTGGGTTTGTAGACTGATGCAGTGTAAGAACAACGGTAACTTCCATAAATTCTAAATCTTTCGTTTTCGGGGGTAGAGAGCGACCAACAGCCAACCCTACCTTCCGCTATTTGCTTTAATATCTCCAAAACTATAAAACATATCAAAAAAAAAGGTCCATAGCCGACTTATTATTATTTTTTTGAGAAAGTGTTTGAAATAAATGTTGCCTCGAATCAAATTCTACACATTTTAAAATTAGTAGTACTAGATACTAACTTTATTATTTTAAATGGAACACCCTATATATTATTGCACTTTTTTGATTCCTTATTAAATTTAAAAGTCACTGTTGAGCTTACATTGAGTCTAAGTTGTATCGTTTCGAATTACGTGACGTTTTTTGAAACAAATGACATCTGCAGCGTTTTCGGTGTTTGGAAATATCTCCGTAACTGCTAAAGTTAGAAACATGCGGTTTTCAGTTTTCGTTTAATCATGAAAGAGGACACGTCTTTTATTAGAAAATTGTTGCATTTATGTTACAGGGTGATTAAATAGGGATCTGTAATTTCCCAACTTTAAAATCATGAATAACTTTTTTTTTAATGGAATGGTATAGCACATAATTAGATGTAAAACCATTATCAGCATATTTTTGGTTTCTATGATTTGATCTGTCAATTGCAAATTGTTTCTATAGTTGTATCATAATTGTCAGTGTATTACAATAAGAATAAATCCTATTGTTGCGGCAATAGAAGATGATCGCGGTCAGCGCGAAACTGCGAAACGTTGGTGTAAGTCTCGAGTGTGCAACGAGTATTTCAGTGGTATGAAGAACCTGGTCTGCTCAATCGAAGACCTGGTCCAGGACGAGGCAGGACTACAACAGCTAGAGATGATCGCTTTCTCGTTTTTAGTGCTTTGAGATACCGAACAGTCACAGCAGTTTCCCTTCGAAATCATCTACAAGAAGTAAGAAATGTAAACATCATAAGTGAGTAGACAGTTAGGGGACGACTCCATTCTGCTGGATTATCTTCTCGAACAAGAGCTACTGGACCACCGCTTTCCCGTGAACATCGAATTGCCAGGTTGAATTTTGCACGAGAACATTTAGCTTGTGCGATTTTGCCTTATGGGCTCAGATAGACATGCTGACGACGGCCAGGCGCGACATATGCTCAAGCGTGTATTGCCCAGCGACTTCCATTTGGTGGAGGTTCAATTTTGGCTTGGAAAGACATATCTTCTGACGCTCGCACGGAGTTAGCCTTTATCGAGAATGGGACATTGAATGCGCATAGATCCCTGACACAGGTTCTGGAAGACCATGTTATACCGTTCTTGTTTGTTCTTGGAGACGGCGCAACCTTCATGCATGATAATGCACGGCCCTACACTGCTCGGATGGTTACTGAATACCTTGACGAGGTTTAAATCACACGATTTGCTTGGCCTGCTAGCAGTCCAGATATGAATCCAAGTGAACATGTTTGGATGAGATGGGGAAACGTTTACAAAGACATGTGGTGTCCCCAGAAATTTTGGAGAGCTTCGCGACATACTGGTGCAGGTATGGGACAATCTCAAATCGCAGAATGTGATCAAAATCTGATCCAAAGCATGCCTCGTTGTTTGCAAGCTGTTTTCACTGCCAGAGGAGGCAATACTCGCTACTATAGTCCTTTGTGACCCTAATTTTATGATCGGCAGTGCATATTTGTCTTAACTTTTTTTATATGTCTTGTAGTTTTGGAGATATTAGAGCAAGTAGCAGAAGGTAGCGTTGGCTCTTGATCGCCCCCACCCCCGAAAACGAGCGATTTAGCATCTATGGAGGTTACTGTTGTTCGTACATCAGTACATCAGTCTACAAACCCATCAAATTTCATTTAAATCGGTCATCACCACTTGTCTGTGTTTCCTTGTCAGACCTCAAGACCATATACATACATACATATATCAAAACAATTTGAACAATAAATGGAAACATGTTTGACAGTACATGTACGTTTGTTCACTTGACCTAAGATCGGTTGTCGAGAACATCAAAACAGTAGCATCCGTGTAAAGTCGTCCAGTTTCATTAGCTTCTGCTATAATACTGTTACTTACTGTAACACCTCATATTAGTTTCTAGTCCTTGCTGTGCTTCCAAATCTGTTTTTACAATTAGTGTAGTATCCATCTGCTGTTCGTGCTGAGCCTAATACATTTCTTATCTGAAAATTTAAATTATCTACCTTTTTTTGATATCATGGTAATAGAATAGTTTTTGTCGCCTAGTGTTTTTAGTGCATTTAGATAATACACAAATTATCTAAAAGACGAAATATTTTAGTGGAACCCACCACATAAATCTAAAGTACTAAGTGGAACTAAATATACATCAAAATATATGTGAGTCGTTATTAAGTGTATAAATATTCTGAAACGGTCTTTCTACGATAGGACCCATCATCTAATGATTGAGGCTGTTAAATTTATTTAGCGACATTAAACTTTATAGCGTTTAAGTGCAATAAGCCCAGAATGGTAGATGATACACTTCAAATATATCAAAACCATAACCTAAGACTTATTTAAAATAAAAAGCAAAGAACGAAAGAATTTAAAAATCACGGAAACATAATTAAGGAAGACGGAAAAAAAAATGTAACAAGTTAATGGATTTAAACACATTTATTTACAACAAAAAGTATACAGCAAGAGCTATAGTGGTAACTTTCACAAGGAATACAGCTTTAGAAGCTGCTATAGCTACATCGTCCACAAAACAATAATAGTTTGTATATCTTCTAAAGCCTTTCGCGTTAGCACCTTACTCTAGTAATTTTTCTGTTGGTTTTCATTAATTTTTTAGTAACATCTATCCATCATGAAACAACAGAATTCC
>CM043015.1:57655735-57883700 GCA_023690525.1 Holotrichia oblita
CATCTTCTTAGCTGGCCGTACTCCAAATTCTTTCGTCTTCTCTCTATACCTCCACTGTCTGAGAAATATAATGTTCTGTTTATAAGCCGGCTAAAGTATATAGAATCTAGAGTGCCTTTGCCGCTGCTTGTTGTGCTTTTGTTAGGATAGCGCAAGTAGATTCTATATATCGTTCATCTACAAACCTGCATTCATACATCATATAGGTTATGTATGTATAAGAGAGGTATGTACTCCTTTTCCTGTTCTCTAATGGATATGAACGATGCTTCATTTCATTATGTCATTTATCTTTAAAATATGCTATCATCTGGGTAATTTAATCCCGTTGAAATGGGGTTGTCGTCATTTTAAAATATGCATGCATGTTTGTTGTGTAGGGTTGAGTTAATGCGAAAAAAATTGTATGTTGTGCGATGAACGAAGAATTAACCTAATACTGATAATATAAAAATTAATATCGCATTTTTTAATAAACAAATAGTAAAGATATCGATTTATTTGAAAACAGAATTGGAATTCTAATAATATTATACTCCTTTTAAGTGTAGAAATATTCAATCAAACATATTAAATAAATAAAAAATATGACAATTTATATGTATAAATACAGATAAGCTGTAACTCCTGTGGTTCGATTGATAAAGATGGCGCGTCACATAGAAACATCAATGTGAACATGTGAACGGATAAATAAATTATTTAATTATTTCTCTACCTCGACACACAAGAACGTACTTCTGAGGATTGCTTTTAAATCATTGTTGTTGTGAGATGTGAATAGATTAAAATGCTAACGACTAATCTGTGAATGACAAGGACATAATTTCAACTTCAGTCTTGAAAATAATCAGCAAAAGTGCTAAATGGTTCAAAGTACAAGACCATTTCTTATTTTGATAGTATGTATATAAGAATTAAAGAGAAAATATTGTTTTTCAAAAGATGACTTGTTTATACAAGCATTATAAACGAAAAAGTAATAAGGAATAATAACAATTTAACAAAAAAAATTCATTTATTCAACGCAGTAGTTATCAACATCCATGGGAAATATTAGCTGCAGACAAGCTCTGCAGCTTCCGAAGTAACATAAGTTTACAGTTCAACATTTTTTAGATATTCTATCGTTATCTCGTTACCTGTGACGTTGGATATTTTTGTAACGTAATAATGAACAAGTGAACGAATTGATCCCTATTACTAGAACTGTGATTTTGTTCTAAATTATCTATATTGTGCAGCGATGATGAAGAGCTTTCAAATATTAATCTTTTATTTTTACTTCTATTTTCTTAAAATAGTTTACTTGGATGCTCAGCTTCTATTTATAGCGTTTCAGATATTTCCATTAAACATGTTACAGGGTGTAACAACAGTGCGATATTCTTCTATATTTCCATTTTTATGCAAAATACAGCAAATATTTAAATACAAAAGTTGTTTAGTTTTACGAAATTTATAACGTCAAATTATTCTACGATATACAGGGTGTTTAGTTTGCCCGTATCCTTCAGTATCTTTACATTTTTAAATGGCACACCCTATATATGATCACATTTTTGAATTGCCTTGGGAATTTTAAGGCAACTTTATACAGGATCATATTCAATTATTTTCATTATTTTACAAGATATTGACATTCGTTTGAAAATTTTGACAGTTTGCTCTTTTCAGAAAAAAATGCCATTATTTTGGTAATGGAAAAATGTAACATTATAAAACTTAACATAACGAAGCATCGCTTTGATGACAATAAACAGATGATTAAATACGTTATACAGAGTGTTCTAGAAATCTGTGTCTTTTTGAAATGCGAAAATCTTTATTTTTTCAAATTGAAACACTATATTTTTATGGGTTAGTGGAAAGCGAAATTAAATTATCTCTTAGTTTGAATAAAGCATGTATGTAGTCAAAATTAATGATTTTAAATATATTTCAAATTACATATTTCTCATTTTTGTTGCTATGTAGGCGTGTTCTTAAAAGAAAGTTTAGTGACCAAACATTGAATAAAAATGTAAACTTTGAACTTTTTTTACTATTTCTCTGCTGTGCTCACATTTTTGTAAATCTACGTGCGTTTTAAATTTGTACTTATATTTAAAATATGAACCTTTAGTCTTTGAAAGACTTCGGGATCGATTTGAAGCAACTTGTCATGTAGAATATAAATGAGCCAAATCAGCTACAAATGAAAATAATAAATTTGCCGTATTTGCTATGTCAGTCGATGATCCCTATACTAGTACAAGACAAATTGGATCACAATTAGGAATAAGCTATCTGTTGACTTCACGTCAACACAAATTTCATGACCATATTTATTTACAGGAATTCTCTGGGAATGATTTTGAAAGTCGTCTCGACTTTTACCGGTGAATTTTAAATAAAGAATGGAAAGAACCAGGTTTTCATAATTTTATTTTATTCACGGTCGAAGCGACTTTCCATAAAAGCTATTACGTTAATAGACACAATTTTTATATTACGACCGCGAAAATCTTCATTTTAGAACCGTGGATTACCAACATCGCTGGTCTTTGAATGTATGGAGAGGAATAATAGGCAACCAGTTACTAGGTCCATATTTCTTTAATGTTACAGTCAGCGGGGAAAATTATCTAGCGTTCCTAAAGAATGAATTAGAAGATCTTCTAGACACCCTCCCACTTAATATGATAAGGAATTTGTGGTTGCGGCAAGATGGGGCACCGTGCCATTTCTCTAGGAATGTCCGAAATCATCTAAATAATGTACTTCGTGATAAATGGATTGGCAAAGGAGGTCCAGTGCATTGGCCACCAAGGTCACCCGATCTAACCAAATATGATTTATTCTTTGGGGATACATAAAAGAGCAAGTTTACCGAACAGCCCTAACACCACGAGAGAGAAACTTTCTTTTAAAGAGCACACTTACATAACAACACACAGAAATGAGAAATAATTTGAAATATGTAGCTCTAAAACCATTAATTTTAACTACATACATGCTTTATTCAAATTAATAGATAATTAAATTTCGCTTTCCACTAACCCATAAAAATATAGTGTTGATTTGGAAAAATGAAGATTTCGTAGAACTAAACAACTTTTGTATTTAAATATTTGCTGTATTTTGCATAAAAATGGAGATATGGAAGGTTATCGCACTATTGTTACACCCTGTAGATATCCACTTCTCTAATTGCTGTCATAGTATCGGCTCTCGAAGTTGATCCAGTGAATAAAAACTTCATTGTGAAGAAGAAGCAATTGAGGCCGAAATTCTAGAGTCTCGAAAACCAGTTTGTATATTTACTAGGCTAAACATCTGATATATTCCCTACAAGTTCTGCTACATTGAATAATGAGATGGGTTTACCAAAATATGTTTGGAACCAATTGTTAGCGGCTACATTATAAAAGTATTTGACAGGTCCAAACATCCCTCCATCAAGTGGCTGTAATTTGTAGCTTGTGTGCGGATAAAATGTCTAGATTACGAGGTATACTAGACTTTTTAGCAAAATTAATAGTTTCACTATACATATATAGTAAGATGGCTATCATGAATGCTTGTTGGTGGACCTTTGAGCATATGTATGAACGCACCCAATTGTGTTTTTATTTATCACACGTGCGAAGATCAATGTATTACAATTTTCATAAGTTAAATGTCAATTTGACATATCACGGTCATCAAAAAAAGTTGCATTTAGACTTTCAATACTCACGCTAATGGTTATATCGGCATACATGTTGTGAGAACTGTAATAACAAATGAGAAACGATTCTAATACGTCGCAAATTTAACGTAACGACTGTTTATGACTTGTGTCGGAATTTATCGCAACTCTGTTCTACGTGATGTTCAACATTTTCAGGACGAAATATCGGCAATTTGAAAATTTCACAGGAGTACTAAACAAATTTTGATTAAACATAATTAAAAAAAATTGTGTTATATCAGTAGAAATCATATTTTGCGCTAGTAAATCTGATGCATTTACGACGATTTCCCACCTTGTTAATCAATTGTACGCGCCATGAAATTAATTAACTATACCTTTCCATTACATCCCACGAAAATAGGAAGTAAAAAAGCATGTCAAAAGATATTACTACATGTTTAGTACCTATAACAGTATTTTTCTAACTGAAGCTTTTATTGATCTCGGAGTACGGAGAGAGAGGAACAATCCGCGTTCTAAATAGGAGTTGAGAGTTCTTTTTTCGTCGAAATCTGTATAACTACTCCATAAGGCCCCGCTGCAAGTCCCATTCCCGTATAGGTGTGTGTGATTTTATTTGTGTTTGAACTCGAACTAGTCAACTTTTATGTGGGGTCATAACTCATGAGACCATAAAGTGGTCGACGTTCGAGAGAGTAATGTGCGCTGAGATCTACCAACCCGTATCAAGTAGTTTTGAGTGTATGTAGTATAAGTGTGTGTACGATAATATAGAAAAGTTCTGCAATAGAAAATTTGTTAACAGAAGTATATTTTGTATGTTAAAAGGATTGTTAAGAGCGAAATAAGAATATGAATATTTTATATTCATAGGATTCTGATAACTCCCAATCTCCCATCGTCAATAGAGAATTCAATGGCAAACATTTCATATTGTTTGACATATGTTCGCATGTAGGCAACTGAAAAAATGAAAAGTATTAAATTAATTAAATATTCGTAAAACCTGACTTTGCTATCTGATCAGTTGTAACTTTGTCGAAATTCAAACTGAGCTTTATTTTAGTGAATGCACCAATCTCGTTTAATGTAGTAACAGATTTTACAAAATGACAAATTGTCGCGAGGGTGGTGTTTGCCGAAACCGCAATAAATTTAGCCAATTCTACATATTATCGCGAATGTGTACACGCAATTTGCGTCACATATTTACAACGCAATTGGATAACTCGCCTTGTCGTCCAATTGTCCATTTATTATACCAGCTACGGATAACATTCTCGTATACAATGAATGGTTAATACTCTGTTATCGAACGATACCCTCATACCTAATTGTATCGTTTAATCGTGCCCCTAGTGTACGACCGGAGAGAGAATTTTCGATCGATTTTATTCATATATACTACATGCATACTTTAATGACGTGACATGGAGAACAACGGCTTTCGGAATAATAAAAAAAAAAAGAGAGTGAAATGTTAATTTGCTGTCATGGGATTCGGAAGCTTGTTATCCGAAAATTCATTCATGTCAGAGAACGATGAGTGGAGGCGCTTATGAGGTTTTATTCTTTTTTGAGGAAAATTTAATTTTTAACGAAGCTATTCGTCGTTTTGTGGTACGAGGATCGTTTAAATAATAGGTTAAAATATATAACGAGAACTCTTTTCCAATAAACATTTATGACTTTTGAAGTTTTTGTCAATATAAAACAATTTTAATTCATGCAATGTGAGTACATGTTGATAGCTTTAGGAAGTTCATGATCACACCTGTTGCAAGCGATTTGAATTTATTATTTCCAGAACAGGCGTAGTAATTTTTTTTGTAGATCTAGTCGATAAACTTCACAAATATGATGCTTACGAATGCTTGTTTTTGAATCTGTCTATAGTTAACTCTCCACACCGCCCTCCGTCGAAATTTGATGGTTTGAAGCTTGTTTTTAGGTTGTTTTAGCTGTGTTCCATCCGTTTCAGTTTTGCAAAATAATATAAACAAAAAATTAAAAAAACAGAAAAACCATTTTCTTGATCAGCTAGTTTGAAATTCGAAATGTTGAAATTTGTTTCAAATTGTTCTAGCTGCGTTCTATACTGTTCCACAATTTCCACTTACTCCTCCAAAGTTTCAGCCTTCTATCATACATATTTCTCGAAATAATTGAGGACAGCAAAATCTCAGCAGCTGCTTTTTTTTGAAATTTGAAATTTTGAAAATTGTGTTAAGTTCTAAGTTTATTGCTAAATTTTTTTATTGTTGAAAAAAACCAGCACACAATAGGAGAATTATAATCCAAATTATCAATAATTATGGATTTGTATTTAATGTTTGTATAAGTTGTGCTGGGTTTGGCAAAATTAGTACATGCAAGAAAGCTAAAGTTTTGAACAATATAGAACAAACGTTGAACAACCTGTAACAACTGTTAAACACTGGATTTTCCGTAAAAAAGACGGGTGGTGGGGTTAGTAAAGCTTTGTGTTTCTCAATTATTTCACGAGGTATATGACGATATAAAACTAAGAACAATAAAGAACCAAACTAAAAAAACCTCGAAAAGTTTAAAAAATTCGATAAAGAGGGGATTAACTTCATACAAGTACAATTTTGCGTTTCCCTAATATTGCACGGTATAAGTTAAAACTTTGAAACGATATAGAACAAAACCAGAGCAATCTGGAACAACGAATTTCGGAGTCTAATAAAATTTCGTTATTCCTAATTATTTTATGAACTACACATCCTAAAGGGCTAAAAGTTTGGAACAATGTTTAATTTTATTGGAACAATTTCTAGATTCTACTTGCTTTTCCGTAAATGAAAATATATAAAAAAGAAGTAATTATAGCTCAGATAGTATAAATTGGCGAAATAATTTATAGGATCCCAATATGTCCTCAGAATGAGCATTCTTTGCAATTTTTTCTTGAATGAATAAATGGATGAATTGTTTGTATTCCATTTTTTTGACTTTTCGAATGTCTCCTGTATAATACAATAAAGGTTCCTTCACTTTATCTCTTTCATCTAACGCACGCAAGCTCTTTGAAACCGACAGCCAACATGAAGGCTATTAAAATTGCTCAACAGACTCGTACGCCTACTGGCAACAATTTACTGAATTCAATTTTTCAAACATAATTATTAAAAGAAGAGAAATACAACTATACTGGCACTCATCGCTGAAACTCGTATCGTGTATTACGTTACGCTAAATTATTTCCTGTTAATTTACACTGAAAAGAAGAAAAGAAAACTGTATCAAAACACGTGTACCTACGCGTAAATCTCGTTGACAGCGTCAGACGTACAACTTACACATTTCAAGATCATTTATATTCTAACGCACACACGCCCTCTAAGCCTGGGCAATATCCAAGTCGAGTGAAACTGAAATTTCATGTGTTGTACATTTTTTTTTCGAGACAAACCACAGATTTGTATGACTAAGTATTATTTTCAACTTGTATAGACTAGATCTGTGGTGAAAGAATGTCTGCGTCATAAATATTTATATAAGCTGCTAGTAAATCATGTTATAATACTTGTCGTAGGGTAAATGTTATATCGAATTTAGCTGTCAAAACAAATTAATAGGCATTGTAAATCAAGTGTTAAGTATATATCTCTAACACTATTAAGATAACGTAATTTTTAGATAGCTTATTTCTTTTAATTGTTGTAAACAAACACTTTAATAATTTCTATTGTAGTAGGCTGTATTTAAGTATTATTTTAAGATCAACGGATATAATGTAATTAATGCTTTTGTCACAAGTTTGCGATTGTTATATTTGCAATCATTTTTAGTATGTATGGGTACATATTATCTGAAGCAACCTTTCTATCGGAAAAGGTACGAAATATACACAGCATGATCATAAAATTCGGTATGAAAGTAATAAGTATGTTCTGAATCACCTTGATCTACTTTTTCTCTTGTGAAGGTTGAATCTAATATATCTACTAGCTCAAAAAAGTTATACACTCAAGCAAATACTTTTTAATAGAATAGCTTATATGAATCCAGTTTTGTTAATACATTTATTGTAGAATGTCATACATATATCCATCTTTAACTAGTTTTAAAATATGACATTAGTTCAAAGTTCTTCACTACATCTCTTGGTGCAAAAGTATAACACTAAACACTTCATCCCAAAAAACTTAGCCTTTTCGCCTTATCAGCTTTTAGTAAAAGGTTTTTTGGTGTTTAGTGGATTGATGTGTTTAGTACCTATTCAACATTATAGTTCAATGACTTTTTACGTCCGATTAGTCATAAATTTGTAAACGCATGTCTGTGCTAAAATTATGAATACATATAAGCTATTGATAAATGAAATGTCGTTTTAAGTGTCCACTTCTAATATATTTTTTGATATTTCAAATTATACAAGCTCTCTTGACATTTTATAGGCACTCTGTTTTGACATTTCATGACATGCTAGTCAAAATATTGTAGAACATGGTTATCTCTTATTTAGCAAATATTATCCATTGATAAAAATAGGTACTTACTTTCGTATTCTGGGTATTAAATTAAATTAAAAAGAGTACTCAAACTCTAAACTTTATGGTTCATAAAAAGTATACCTATAAAGTGGCACAATAAGGTTACATTTTTCCAAGTAAATGCCGTATGAAAACAGGAATATAACATTTACGCTTCTAACACAAGGAATGTGTTTGCTGCAGTAATATGTAGATTTGTAATCATTTAAGTGGGTGTACTTTTGTGACACAATAATTTTTTATATGTAGGTATCCTTCTAATCCGGTTTCGAAAGTAGATTGTTTAATAAAATACAATTTCTATTTAATTTAAAATTTAAAAATTAATTAATTCAATTTACTTTCTCAAAATATGGGATTCCACCCAAACTTCAAATTTCACAAGCATTTTTTCAGATTATGTACCTCCATTGTTGGTCACTATTTTCTTGCCTTAACATTGTGTTAAGGTGAGGACATGTTTTGCATTCTAACGTACGCCCAAATTAGTACAGAAGCGACTTCGTGGAATCTACAGCGAGAACTGGTTCGCGTCTCTATCTAATTCTAGATCTACAATTTTTGCTCTTCATAGCCTGAACTGCTTAATTTATTTCTGTTTGGAGTTAAGATTTTGAACGGTTTGGAGATCCAATATACCAATAGGATGGAAGAGTCGAACAGCTCCAAAGAAAAAGAGAAATTTTTCAATTACTACTGTGAGACGTTAATTAGAAATGACTCTTGAGCTCTTTTAAAGTGGGTATGGTTTTAACATTGTCCAACTGGTACATGCCAATTAGGTCTTGATTTGGAAACACTAAAAACTAGTAATCAACAAGCCCCTACCTTTACTGCGTTACAGACCACATCGGTAGAATTCTGCATAGACAAAATATTAAACCCATCTTTAAAGCTTTATACAAAATCTCCCAAATTCTTCTTTCGCCCAAAGACACTAGCTATGTTCTCTTCCATAATGGAAATTACAAATTTCCTTGTAATTGTAGTTTAGTATACATAAGCAAAACTAGGCGATCAATTCAAATTAGAATCAAAGAACACCAACGGTACGTTAAGTTACGTTCTTCAGCACACTCAGCTTTAACTGAACGTTTTCTCGCCACGTTGTAAGCAAGTTTCTACACTATTACCCATGAAAGGAAAGGCAGCTATCGAGATTGATGTGATCGTGATATTGGTTACCCATTCTCCAGTATTTGAAAAGTCAATTCCGCTTCATTGCCTCGTGTTCACTGATCCGCTTCTTTGCACAGTTGTGTATATGTATACCCTCGCACGTCCACCTTTTCCTTGTCAGAAAAATTTCGTCTCTAATGTTGTTTACACGTTGAGTTACCCTGATTTTTGACGCCGCCAAAACCCGGTAGCTCTCAGAACATGAGACCGGGACCATGGAAGCCTTCGATATCACTTAAAGTTATTATCCCTAAAAATTTGGTCACAAAACAATAAAAAAACTTTTTTGTAGTTACTTCTCTACAGAAAATTAATCTAATAAAAGTTTTATATCAATTTTAAAAGTAGCTCATTTCAAAAAATCTTTTAACTGGTCTTTCTGCCAAGCTGTATACTTATTAAGACAAGTATCTATACATTGGGATACTAAATGTGCAACTGTTGTTGCGAGCATGTTAATAGTTGAAACTATTTTCTGGTTTGATAAAGTTTATACTCTTTAAGTATTGCTTTCGTGGTTGTAGATACATTCTATTGCTGTGAACTTCCAAACACAACAAACTTGTTATACTTTACTTAATTTTTTAGCAGTTTCAACAGCAAGTTACACACAATTTTGTAATATCTCATATTTCAAAACATTTTTTAGTGCCATAATGGCAGTTTTACCGCGCTAGTGGGGTAATGAATTTATTTTCCGGACTAATGCGGTAAAGTGAATGAATATTACAAAAGAATTCTTCATAACTACATATTTATTAATATAAAATACACAGTTTGAAACATTTTGAAATTTAACTCCAGACACTGTTACCAAAATTAACCAAATTACAGGTGAGTTCTTCTTCTCCTGTGTATGTGACGTTACTTGTAAAAACTACTGCAACTGATGAGCCCACTATTTTCGTTGCAATTCCCTTTTTATTTGCTGTCGATGTTTCGACATATCCCTCTGCAATACTATCAGATTTCCAGCCTCCATGACGCTTGAGAGTATGCATTTCTGCTCCTGAATCTACCAGCAATGATGCCGATGATCTCCGAAAACAATGTCCTGTATACTTTGCTGGTTCAGCTAATCCTACTACACAAGCGCTTTCTTAGGAATTCCTCCGACTGTATTCACTCCAACAGGCTGCTGAGTACATTTACCTCTCCTATAGTTCAGAAAAAACGATCATGCTTGGTCTGACTAGGACGCAAGTTCATATATTTTCGAAATAAATCCAAGAAACTTATTCCTTGAATGTTCCTCTCTGTTACGGAAACTTCTCGTATAAGTTTAGTCTTTGTATTCGTCGTGAACGTCTCGTCTCATCAAATTTGTGATTTCACGAATTTTCTTGACTTCCGTCTATTCTTCAAAATATTTGTACAGTATCTGGTACCGCTCTTTAGATTTAGCAGGAATTAATGTATTTATAGCAGATTCAGCAGCTAATTCTGCATCAGAAGGCAAACTTTCGTCTGAATCACCAATTTTTGCACAACTTGCTGCATTTGTCAGAACGAAAACAGGTCCGCGAAATTGGCACCACAATGTGGTAAAAAATCGACAAAAATGATAAAAAGGATTGACCATTTATTGACCACTATTGACTATCAGCGATTTCGGTTGACCACATTTTGTTTAGGCTACAGCCGCTATACCCATATTTTGAAGTCTAATGGCGAAAATGCAAAAATTAGCCAATATAGACATTTTATTCATCGGATACGATTGATCATCGTTTGACCATGTTTGACCACCTTTCACATTTTCAAAATTTAAAAAAAAAAATTTTTTTGAATTTGTTTTTACTACAAACAAATTTTTTTGCAGGATAGGATTGACCAACGTTTCACCATGATTGAGCAGCAAGTAATTTTCTTGAAAACTTGACAATAGTCGAAAAAAAATGAAAAAAACAACTTCATATCTCCAGTAGAATGGCATCAAACCCAGAAAATGTCACAACTTCTTGGATCGTATTTTTCACAAATTTTGAGAGGTGGTCAAACGTTGAAAATGGTACAACTTATTGTATCGTGTAGTTTACAAAAAATTGAAAATCAACTTTAATTTTTATCCGATGTATGTAACTTCAAGATCGGATAAAATTTAACCGGGGGGTAGTCAAACGATAATTTTTAATTTTCTGTGGTTTAGAAACACCATACAGTAAGTTCTATTATTTTCAGCGTTTGGCTACCTTTCAAAATTTGTGAAAAATGCGATAAACTTTGAAACTCTTATATGTAACTTTAAGATTGGATAAAATTTAACTGGAGGGTGGTCAAACGAAAATTTTTAGTTTTCTGTGCTTTGGAGACACGAGACAATAAGTCCTATTATTTTCAGCGTTTGACCACCTCTCAAAATTTGTGAAAAATGCGATTCAAGAGGCTGTGACATTTTCTAGGTTGGCGTCATTTTACTGGTGATATGAAGTTGTTTTTTTCATTTTTTTCGACTACTGTTAAGTTTTCAAAAAAAAAATACTTGGTGGTTAATCATGGTCAAACGTTGGTCCATCCTATCCTACAACCAAATTTTAGTGTTTGTTGTAAGAAAAAGTTCGAAAAAAAATATTTTTGGAAATTTTGAAAATGTGAAAGGTGGTCAGACATGGTCAAACGATGGTCAATCGTATCCGATGAACAAAATGTCTATATTGGCAAATTTTAGCATTTTCGCCATTAGACCCCAAAATATGGGTATAGCGGCTGTAGCCTAAACAAAATATGGTCAATCGAAATCGCTGATGGTCAATAAATGGTCAATCCTTTCTAGCATTTTTGTCGATTTTTGACCACTTTGTGGTGCCAACTTCGCGGACCTAACTAAAACTATAGAAACAAACCTGTAATACTGAACGTACTTATTTCACCTCTAATTTGATCTACATTTTTCAGTATGTTTCATCCAATATTTGTTTAATGGTGAAATCAGATAAAACGTTGTAGGATATTTGTATCGTAATGTGTCTTTACGATACTTGATGAATTTTGAACCGAAACTTGAATTTTTCGATCGCGTATGATAAAATTTCACATGACGATACATACATATAACGTAAATATCTATTCTATCTATAAATATAAGCATTAGTAATCGACGCATAAAATCGATACACCTTTAAACGATCCGTGCTTCCATTATGTCAAATTTTGTAACTGTACATCGTAAATACAAAATAGAAAACGATGTGATAGCAAGCGACAGAATCAAATCGAATGCACACATATTTTGGACCAAACACGTATTTCTCTGAAACCAGCTTTTCGGTACCCATTTGAAATAGTCACTTGTGTTTACAATTTCACTAATTTATTATTCAGTTCTTAAGTAATTTTTGTTAGTATTGTATGAAAATATTAATTTTAGAGCATGTTAGTCAAATTGAGAGTATAATGAAAGCTCTTTCATTTGATGATTTACAAAAATGGTGAAAATTATGTGGTTGTAGTTTTAGCTCGTACTGTATACAGTTTTTAGCATCTTAAAAGACTATTTTTTCATTAATCTTGATCAGCATCTCAAATTTGTACTAAATAATTTTCATATAAAACCTACCATATTTTCTACACAATACACAGGAGAAACTGATTTCTTTTTATATTTAGAATGGAAAAAAACAGAGGAATTTATGTAACTCATGAAATATATGTTCCATTAAGAAATCCAACTTTGATTCGATGTCACACCTACTATTTTCAAAAATAATTTTAAAATATAATGCTGGTGATTTCTACAATTTTCTCTTAATGTTTTTTTGTATTTCTTTACAGACAAAAGATATATGGATATTATCGCATTAATGAAACATTCTGTTAACAGTTTCAATTTCATGGCAATTTTTTATTATACCAGACTTTAAATTTGCGTTTTCGAATAAGAATTTTGCAGCATGTCAAATAGATCTTAATGTTGGCAATGAAAATAAAAAATCCAGTTGTCACATAATGAAATTTTATTCCGCACATATGTTTTGTTGAAACTTTTATATCATTCGTTAGTTACGTAGTTGCCAACAATCGTATTAGAAGACATTTAAATACAAATTCTTAGACAGGAATTCCTTGTAATCTGAGACGCTGTGTATAATGAATGGCAATTTTCGGCCATTAAAAAAAGAGAAAAAACTTAATTTGTTTTCGGAGCACATGTTTCTCCCGCATCAGTGTTTAGTTTAATACGGATCATTAGATGGACAAGGAGTAAAATGAAAAATAAAGTAAGGTCGAAAATATTCTAGCCTACATTCCAGACACATCTCTTCATTAATGTGCACCGCACAGTAACTCTGTTTCATTTTCTCCTTTATCGTTCGCTCTTGTTGTGTGCTGATGTGTATGTGTGTCCATGTGACTACTAGCTACTAGTCTTAATACGCGCCCGAAGAAGAAGTGATGTATTATTGTTTCCTACAAATTTATATCTGGACTATGGGGAAATCATTCGCCTTGTCTCGGTAACGTATCAACACTGTCAGCTTGCGGAAGAGATACAATTTCTCCTGGAAAAAATATGAGAGGGGCTAAAAAATTCATTAGGGTGGATCAATAAATAAGGAAACATTTTTTTGTCATTTTCCTTTCTGTAAAATTTACATCATCGCTTTTAAATCCTAAAGAATTATTTCGTATATAGCTTTCAGATAGTACTTTATTTTTATCTTAATGAATTTGTAATTATTCGACTAATTTGTCTCAAAAGAATATTTTTAAATTCCATCTTACGCTTGGTCATAGAAACGAACGGCGATGAATTACTCAGGAAAAGAACTATTTTCGTCTATCTCTTTTAGATTGGAAGGCGATATTGGAACGTCCTTCTTGCGGGGTTATTTTAAAATCAACTCCGGCATCTTTTACGGAAACAAAACGCCAATTAATTTGGGATTTTCTGGTAAACGTTCAACGGACGGACGAGGCGTTATTTACTTAATGTTATTACTAGCGGTCGAGATTCTTTTAATTAAATTAAATGATGGCAAGTTATGCAAGGGATCACAGAATGAATGCGAGAATTACAACAGTAGTTTGTTCAAATTATGGTTGGTATTACAGGAATCTGCGAATTAAGTTTGACGTTTATAGTTTAGTATATCAAATTTATTTATTCTGTATTCTGGTCTTATTATGAAAGTAGATCCTTCAATACGAATGTTATACAGTCTATAGTGGCCTTGTTATGTTATGCCAATTGGTTTGAAAGTTTCACCGAGTGACTCTAAATATTTCAAGCAAATACATATGTATGTATTTAATTTGGCAACTCTCTGAGAAATTGGTTTGCCTGGTCTTCTCCTTTAGATTGGATTTATCTATTCGGGTTAGAATATTATTATGTATGATGACGTATGGTTCCTTCTAGTAAATTCATAACTCAACTTCAACTTATATCAGAAGTATGTGTTGTACAAAATGATGCTTGAAACAAGTTTTATGAACATTCAAGCAGATTTATAAATATTTTCATAATTAGTTGTCTACTCACTACTACTTCATAAAACTGATGGACTTTGAAGTGATATGAGAAGGCAGATATGCGGCAGCTATTAGCTTTGCATGCACGATATAGGGAGAAGTCAAGAATTCCAATGCTCGCCTGAAACAGCAGGGGCATTTGTCGGAGAAGATATTATTCCACCTGAGACAATCCTAACGACTTGAATCCCTTCTTCTTTAGAAATCATATTTTTCCTATCATTCCTTTCGAATATTTTCCGGTTTGTTTACTTGTCAGTGTCTTCGGGTGCATCCTGCATCATCGGGAGAAATGCACGAGCTCCCTTTTGCATCACATGGCAGCTAAGATGCATGCTTAGCAAAGACTATAGTATAATTGGACCGTTGGGGATTCATCCAGCTACATTGTGCGTGTAAATATTGAAGAATATTAGACTTAGAGGGTTTCCATAGGACAAACCTAGGTAGGCTATTCTCGTGGCTAATTCCTTATTGTGTTTCAATTAAATGTTTTTTTTTTCCGATAACATGTTGAGAAGGGCAACAGATGATTTTGGAGGTCTTTATAGACGTCAATAGATCTTGTCTCGCAGTAACGGAATCCTGTTATGGTCTTCGGAAAGTTTACTAAACGTTTGCACCATATCCCTAGTCTGTTTTAATCAGGTTTTCAAATATTTTTAAAGACATAGGTTGTAGCTATTAACGGAGTGGGGTCGACGTTTCCATATGTTACGTCAGGGTAAGCCGTAATTGGAATTCACCATTGACTGCCTAGCAGATCGAGACATCTACCGGAAATGACAATCCACGAATTGTCCGAGCTAGATCGGTATCTGCTGTACCGACTTGTGAAATGTAATGCGCTGCGGTGTGCTACTTCCCACCCTGTCCATTAGAGGGGATTGGGTTGGAATTAGTCCATTGTCGGAGGTATTATACAATTAAAGTCATGATGTGGAGGGAGATGAAATTAGATCTTGCCTTGGAAGTTGCGCTGACGAGACCTGGAAGGTCGAAACCATGTGGTCCGCTTCTAATGCTTGATCTATTTTCATTGCATTCATTCGCAGGGTAAACTCCAACAATATACCATAAGCGCCTATATTGTACTCCTTCTGCCCAAAATATGGTATACATTTCTTTTTTATATTTGTCTCAAATTATGGTCAGTATACAAAGCTTTGGAAAAATGCTTCATTGTATTTATAACACTATATAACTCAAGCTGTAACTGAAAAATGGTCGATTTTGGAATGTTAATTGCAAACAACAAACTCCGAATTGTGCCACGACGATTAAGTGGAATTTCTTGGATTTTTTCCAATATTCGCCAAGCAATTCTTACGCTTTCGGTCACAATTCCTTTTCTTAGAAGCCACATCGGCAGAAAGATGTCCTTCGCTGTACTGTTCCTTCGCCCTATTCCAAATACCTAGGCAGTTAGTAGGCAAACTTCATTGCAGCTTGAGCAATAATACCGCGCTTCAATTTGCTGTCGGTTTTGTGTTGTAACAAGAACTGTAAAATTCCATTACGCTGTTCATACGTTAACTGCTTCGATTTTACGTCCCTTTTGTACATTTTCAGTAAAATAGCTTCGATTGTTTTGACACACCGGGTATCTTGTTATTTTTGAGCAAACTGTCATTTCTTAACTGACGCATGCGCAAAAACTGAACTGTTTTTAAACATAGCCGCCTTATATTTCATTACAAACACCTCATGTAGATTATATTAAATGCATAGAAACTCGTTAATTTCCAAAACTTTTCTTAATCCATGAATGTTAGCGGAATGTATACTATAATTTGGGACAGAGGGAGTAGCATTTTTCGTCGTTTTTACATCTTTTAAGTTTTGAAGGTTGTTTTGATGCAATATATCAATGTATATGATCGATGACGATGCACGTGACAGGTCGAGAATCATTTGACAATCCCAAAAATGACTGAGCTAAAATTTTTAACCGCGAATCTACAAAATGTTGGCGAAGTCTCAAAATCATAATGGCTCGTCTATCTGAGTGAGAATATGAAATAACGAATTAATTTTTGCACAGAACACAATGGACAACAATCTTAAAGGTTTCAGTATTTTTAAAAAAATACAATAAGCAAATGCATTTATTAAGGTTCTATTTAATTCGTACGCCAAGCTCTTGTTTATGAATATATCCTAACGAAGTGCTTGTCAGATCACTACCAACGTTATCATAAAACTCAATGCCACCTACTATTCTAGTCTTATTGGCTCTTGTACTATATCTACATATAATTGACTGCTACGTATTACGAAAGCTGCGAACGTTTTTAAGAAACAAAGTTTTTAACGGTATTATTTATTAGAAACGGGGTGGTAGATATGTTTTGTTTCGTTTTGTGATATTCTTTGACATGTAATCTACTCTAACAAATTGGAGTTAAATTGAAACCTTTAAGCAATATTTCTGAAATAGATATTATTCCTATTAATTATGACATATATTTCGGGATAAATCTATCATTTTCTCTTAAGGATTTCTAATCATAGTTATATCTCGTTAAGCCCTCTTGCGATCGTGGTGTTTTAGACTAAAATTATCCGAAGGCGTACGCACATCGAATTTACATACACTATGTAGGTGGATATTCAAATGTGAGCAATAAATACGCTTAAAGCGTCGTTATTAATAAATTGCCGTACCATCTCCGCCTATTTGGAAAGCTATCGATGCGTAAGTGTAATCAATAAGTCATACGATCATTGTGGAAGCAGTTCTCCAACTAGAGGGAAAAAAAGTTAAATGTGGGTGTTGGTTTTAATTGGAGATTTCCGTGTCAAGAACGCATATTGGAAAGTATGAATGAATGAACACCATGAATCGTTGAAGTTTCCCTGCGTGAGGTAATTAAGAGACAGATAGTTTTAGCATGTAATGGGGAGTTTGTTTTATGAATGGATGGTAAGATAGACGCAAGAATTATTATATATATAGGTAATTCTTTAATGCTTATTGCTCGAAATTGTGTATTTTATTTGAGTTAAAGGTTTTCCAGATTTACAAAGCGTTATTATTTTAAGAAGAGTGCGTGGTATTGGTTGTCAATATGCCGCTACAGCTAACTGTATTTCAGCTCGGCTATAGGTAATGTTACGCTGTTAATTGTTAATAATTCCAATACCGAACGGTAGGTCAAGCTAATACTGATCTTCTGGGATGGTGCTGCAAGCTATACCAGAGAAGATTCGACCCGGTACCTAGCGGACTACCTTTATCCCTAGTCTCAATTTAATCGCAACGACGACGATAGTATTTATATTTATAATTCTAATATTTTAATAATTAGCGTTTGCCTTTATTCTAACTGGCAATTTGCCAGCATACGGCATAGAGTTCATCAAAAAGGTTAACAATGATTTTCCGGTACTTACTCGGCTAACTTGAGGCAAATCTGTAGTGTACAGGGTGGCCAACTAAGAATGTCGCTCGGCCATATCTCAGGAGCCGTTTACAGTACAGCTTTGGGAAAAAAATATTACTGACTAAAGTTACCCCGAGAAATATCTGGAAATTATTTGGAAAAGCGTAGGATGACCGCTAGAGGGCGTAACTGATCACCGAAAATTTCAATTCTTATTTTACGCAAAATTTATCAACTTAAGGTCTATTATAAATATGAAAATCGGAATCTACTGAAAATTTTGCATATTTTACATCGGACAACTTTTTGTATTTAGTCAAATAAGGAGAGGGGAGGAGGGGAAACTTTGTATTGAAAGAACGCTTATAACTTCGGTTCTGTCGAACCGAATTTTGCAAACTTAGTCTCTTGTAAACAGCATTACTCCTTCAATCTAATCCGTACAAATTAGAACCAATCTAATAAGTGACATGCATGCTAGAGGGCGCTGCTTAAATTTTTTCGGAAATTGTTTTTTTTTCTCGAAAAATTAAATGGAAACATACATTTTTGACAACAAATTAAAAAAGTAGGCTAAATTACCAATAAATCAGCGAAAACCGGGTATCGCTATCTTTTACCAATCCGAAGATATCCGCAGAAACGATCTTCTATAAATTTAAATTATTCTGCTTCCCGTCAACGGAATTTAGCAAATTTGGTCTTATTAGAAAGGATTTTCATTGGGCTATGTCTCGTAATTCAAACTGTTGAAGATTGTTTTGTCCATTACCGCGAGAGGGCGTTAAAGAAATTCAAATACGTAAATTTTGTGACTTTTGAAAAGAACAGTACGTGTAAAGTTATATTTATGCTCATACTATAAAATAGTGAATTGAAAGCTTAAGATTTTAGTAAAGAGCACAACCGTATAATACAAATAAATAATGCAGAAAAAAAACAACAAAAACTAAATCTTGAAGTTGTCTCCTATTATTTTCGATTCCAACTTTCACTCTACAACGAGAACTACTGTCTCTATTTCTGTCTTAGAATGATACTTTGAACGATATTTCCAATTTCCACAACCAAGTTGTTATAAGCGGTAGATCGCGTTGCAAAAATAAGATATTTTTTTTCGACCTAACAAATAAAAATCCCACCAAATCAAATTTGGGGTCCTGGGTGGTCATGGAAATAGACTGGCGCAGCACATTCATCATTTGGAAGAGCATATTGTTGCAAATCCCAAGAGACATTTCTTCTATTCTGTTTTCTTTACCGCCCTCTCGCGGTGACAGAAATAAAGAAAATATTAAACAATTTAAATCACTAGCTTTTTTTGGCCGCCAAGCATTCCACGCACTGTTCTTTTCAAAAATCATAAAATTTACGTATTTAAATTCCTTTATCGCTCTCTAGCAGCGACGGGCAAAATAAAATTAAACAGCTTCAATCACTACACATAGGACAATAAAAATCCTTTCTAATAAGACCAAATTTGCTAAATTTCGTTGACGGGAAGCAGAATAATTTAAATTTATAGAACAAATTTTTACCATTTACACGTTTCTGAAGATATCTTCGGATTGGTAAAAGATAGCGATACCCAGTTTTCTCTAATTTGTTGGTAATTTAGCCTACTTTTTTAATTTCTTGTCAAAAATGTACGTTTCCATTTAATATTTTCGATAAAAAGCAAAATTCCCCAAAAAAATTTAAACAGCGCCCTCTAGCATGCACGTCACTTATTAGATTGTTGATCACTTGATAGATGTTTCCAACGAGACTAAGTTTGCAAAATTCGGTTCAACAGAATCGGAGTTATAACCGTTCCTTCAATACAAAGTTTCATCTCCTCCCTTACCCTTATTTCACAGAATACGAAAAAGTAGTTCGATGTAAAATATGCAAAATTTTCAGTAGATTCCGATTTTCATATTTCTAACGTACCTTAAGTTGGTAAATTTTGCGTAAAATAAGAATTCAATTTTTTTGTGTCACTTTACGTCCTAATATTTTCATCCCAAAGCTTTTCTGCAAACCATTTGAGATATTTCTCGAGCGTTATTTTAGTTGGCCACCCGGTAACCTATTTTCATCAATCAAAATTGTTGTCGTTTATTATTTGTAACAAATGGCCGATACCTAGATTTGATTGAGGCCAGGGCATGTATAAATTAATGGAAACGAGAGGTCGGACCAGTTAGCAAAGTAAGGAAGAACAACCAACAGTTGAGACTTCTTTGGATGTCTACAACTTTTACTGTATTTTTCAAAAACAATTGCTTTCTGAATGGTAGTCATGGCGAGAAATCATTGCAAAGATTACAGAAGCGAATCTGTTTGCTATAGAAAATCATGTGTGCTTGACATCTTGACGCACAAAGTTGCCTTAGATATGAAGACAATTTATCACACAGAAACATATTTCAACACATACGTTTCTGCTTTAACGATCCAGAAGATTACTTTTCAGACAATTTCCTGAAAAGAATTAGGAGAACTCTCATTTACTCTTATTTAAACTAAACATTATTCGTTACAACGCGCCAAAGAATTGAATTGCAACTATCTCGTAATTTCACATTAACCGAAAATGACTAGCATACTTCGCACTATCCACCTACTGATAAATTCTACGAGTCGTTACCGGCAAAAATATCGTAGAATCTTGTAAATATGACAATCGAGAGCGCGAAAGAGGATATAACAGAAGCCGTTAAACTTGGAAGTTTATGAGCGTCCCTCTAAAATATTCCAGTAAACAATGTAATTAATTCCGAATATGAAAGCGATTTGTGTCAGATGAGCAACTTCTACAGTTTAGCATAACGCGATTTGAATATTCGCAGAGAATTGCACCAGATCATTCCCGTATTCCTCGCGTAAATCAAGGTAAACGCTTTTATATACGTAAAAATGCCCGGGTAATGTGTTGGATGAGCGTGCCACGATGATGGTGGGTAGTGGCTCGTATGTGTGCGAAAAAAATGAATATCCAGTTGCGAAAGTGGCAAAGGCCGTTCTTCATTTAAAGTCTTTACATATTCATAGGGTTTGATGCGTTCGGTGTTGTAATTTATTTGTCTGCGCACACCCCTCGTTTTTAGAAATAATGTCTGTGTTAAAATTGATGTTTAAATATTAATATCATGGGGCAGCACGCTGTGATGTGCGGTTTAGTATGTAGGTTGAAAATTTAAATTCAGGGCAAGCAATAAGCGATATACCGGGTTCCTTTAAAATGGTTAAATAATGATTGTATACGGGGGTGTTCTACAAAAATTTCCCAAGGCTATAACGTCTTTATTTCTTTTTTGATTTTAATGATCTATAGATCAAAATGAAGGGTTTCACAGAGACTACATACCGGTCGATTTCAGACATAGGATAAATAATTGCGGAAAGGGGTAAGGGGTACAAAAATTCGCTAAGAAGTGGGGTCGCGTATGAGTCTATCACAGCGCTGTAGAGTAGACGAGACTAGACTGTGATTATTGCATATTATATTTCCCCACTGTTGCCGATGATGTTACAAACTCTGTTTTTCCACGATCGTTATTTATAAGGTGGAAAGTCTTTTGGTATTTAAACCAATAATAATATTCACACATAATTCACGGGTTATCTGTGTCAACTTTTTTCTCAAATTGTACGATATGTATATTTTTTTTCGATTATTATAGGTAAAATAACAAATCTAGAATTTTTGTAGTGTGTAAAGGTACACTCACTCGACCGTAGCATTTAGAATTGACTTGACCAGAATTGGCATTAATAATTTGACTAGAGCACGAGAGCTTTAGCTCGAGGGCCTTAGTCTTTAATTATTAATGCCAATTTTGGTCAAGTCAACTTAGGAAGCTTACTAGAAAAATTGAAACAATTGTCGACTACTTATCAATCAAGTTATATTTGTTAAGATTATTTCCTAAACCAAGTTTCATAGTAAAAAATGAGCAAAATAAGCATATTTTATTATCTGTTAAGCCAGTTCCACGAACAATAAATTGTTTTGAACCAAAGTTAAGCACATTATTGTCGTTGTCTTTCACAATGTTGCTGATGATGTTACAAACTCTGTTTTCTCACGATCGTCTCTGATGAGGTGCAAAGTCTTGCTTCCTGTCCTGGTTTTGTATCCTTCGTACCTAACTGATTCAAAATTTGTTGGTGATGTTGTAGGTCCATCTGTACATAGGGCTGAATCCTAAAATTGGCATGACCAGTTATTTTTATTAATTGGTGTTCGAATTAACTCCATTTGGCTAATTGTGACACAGCAGGTTGGTAATTTAGAGATATTTGGTATTTAAATCAATAGATTTTACTCCTTGTTTGGTTCATTTCGAAATTTCGTTCTTCCCAATAGGCGAACTGTTTGTACCAGAAGGAATTTTTTTACTTTTTCCAAAATGGATTAGGCGTCAAAAACAGCCGATAATGTTTCGAAAAATTCTGCAAAGATCTGAATTTTGAATATTTGGCGTCAACCATTTTGTCCGCGCATTTTCATCTTTCCTCTTTGACATCTTAATAAAAAATATGGGATTTGTCTAATCTACCCGACTCAATTCCATCAGATTTAGTATCAAGTTTGAAGTGATCTACCAAGCAGTTTATTGGTTGAATTTCCCCTTCAGTTGTGATTCCAGAAACTAAATTTAAATTTTTTCTGAAGTCCATTTGGCGTTGTCTGATTATCAATGGTTTATTATGTCAAATAAATTGTGAATACTTAAAGAGGTGGTACTTTGCTTTCGTTTATCTGGAAGTTTTTGCAGTACTCTTCGCTTGCTACTACGAGCATCTCTAGAACTTTTGAATTCAATTCCTTGAAAAGGATCAATTTTAATGTTGTGCTCATAATCCGATTATTTTTTGATTAAAAAAATTTTAAATGATAATATTAAACGTAAAAATTGTAAATGTCCCGACGCGGCCTTGTGGATTTATAGCAACCTCTAGGGTATACGCATCTATTACGCGCGAGTTGTGAACCATCGGAAAAGGTTAGCTTTGTAAATTCCTTTAATTTTTCAAATGCTGCATAAACTTTTGCTATTTTCTGCTTATAAATTTTTATGTTAAGGATAACTAAATTTAAATATCAATCCTGACGATAACCCGTAATTAACAAAGACTGGTTAGATTTTCCATTTCTCTGAAAAAAGAAAAAAATGGAATATCCACTATCAAAAAGAGACGTCAAGCACTAGTTAATAGGTTACATTTTGACTGACAGGTAACTCTTCCATTGCGCGCCGATAAAGATACGCGAGAAAAAAAGTAAAAAAACGTCGTTACGCTGTTACGTCACAAATACGCTTATGTGGACTCACCATTTCTCTGAAAAATTGTCAGTTAAAAATCCACTTGCAAAAATCTTTATGTTCTCGCATTTTTCCTTATCTAACCGTGTTTTTAATCGTTATAAAATTTTCCTTCTTCGTGAATTATACCGAATATATACCGATATAACCCGAATCAAAATATCGAAAAAAGTCAGGTAGTCCCATTTAAAAATCGAAAATCAAAACCATTTCCGGTAAAAGCGGAAGTGATAAGAATGTATCGACTATGTCAAGAAATGTAAATTAAATCCCCGTTTTAATTCCCAAATTTTGTTTCTCTATCTCAAATATTGTAGAAATTATAGGGGCCAATTTTCTTTGACACCCGGTATATAACAAAAACATAATTCGCATTACAGCATGTCATTGTACTTTTTTAAATTATTGTTTAATTTCATGTATAGATCATTAAAATCATATAATAAATAACGACGTTATAGTCTCTGGGAAAACTTTTATAGAACATCCGGTATATCAAGTGGTTAGAGTTTTTAGTGTCTTATATAACATATAGTGCGTTATATTATATACAGTCTAGTAATTTTTTATGTGTGGTGGTTGCTTAGTTGCTGAGAGTTCTTAAGCTGTATTGCTTGTATGACTATGACTGCAACTCACGCTGCGGAACGGCGTTGTGACAGCATTATACCGCCTTTTATAATGCCGTGCTGTTAATCACTTTGCTCCCAAAAGTAAATGGTATCGTGGTAGATCGGAATTCAATTCTCCGAGAAAAATGTCACCGCCCTTTCGGAGAATTGAAACCCGCCTCCTATCATTCTGCCACAACGACAGTCAGGCGTCTAACCATTGCGGCTATCGACCCATTAATAATTGACTTTGTTCTAGTAATGTTCTAGTGCGGTAGCCAACTTTGGCAATTGAAAGTGCTTCGTTTGCTTTATATAACTGACATTAACACACACTATTGTCATTTTATGGCTCATTGTCGGTCATTGTGGATCCCATGCAAGCCGAACCAAAAAAGTTCAGATAAACATGTGTCTCAAAATAATTTATTACTGCGTTATTGTGTGTTAAATTCTGATTTGTTTATGCATGATAGTGGTTCAAGCCACTGTTGTCATAGGTTATTGAAACACAATATAGGGTAACCGAAACGAACCTATTCAATAGTCCCTACGATCTCTCGATGTAACACCGCTAGATTTCTTTTGTGCAACTCGCTGTTTATTTATTCTATCTATTGGTACGCAAGATAAGCTTAGGAATAGGATCGTAGAAACCGCAGTAGCTATTAAGAACCATCCTGATACTATACGAACGTAGTACTAACTATGTACTTGAATTGAATTAATTAAGTAATTAATTAATAAGCGTAACAACAAAAAGCATTTTATCAGTTTTTCTAAAAATGTCAATACTTTACTATAAAAAATGGTATTGTAAAGGTATCCTAATTGGTCGGACAAAACTTTGTCTACGTAAAAACACGTATCTATAGTAGCTACTTTAGATGAAAGGTCGTCAGGACGAAACTTACGCCGAAAGTATTCAGTTAGATGTTAAATTTCCATGTTTGTGATTTTGCCGTGATCGCTGCTTTTGAAATTACACGGAGAGTAGAACCGCAAAAATTATGGATTTTGTTTGTTATATTAAACATCGTACTTCGAAACAAAAGTACATCGTTGCTATTAACGAAATGAAAGTACTCGTGAATCGCATAATGTTTCTCTCCCTCTCTCTCTAAAATTGTTTGATGCAGTAATTCTTAAATAAAAAAATTAGGGTTATTTTAAAATTCGCGCGTAATAATTAGTTCAAGCCGAGCATTGCAAAAGGCGCTTCAATTTGTATCTACTGACATGTAGTGAATTGTACGTCTATCAAGATAAGGAGGGGGGGAGGGGTAGTCTGTTATAAGTAAGGATATTGCCTGTGTAGTTACCGTATAAAATTTGTGAATTTTTCAAGCAAACCTCGTATTATAAGCTTCTTGTTCTCTCATCAGCACTAGCTTTCTTTCCATGCAGCTGCATATGTTAACACCATTAGCTCTTTCGTAGTGTAGATAACATTAATCTTACTACTTATTGCTCTAGTTAATAGTATGACAAGATCTTCTTTTCTTGCGTTTATGAGTATTAAACCATCAACAGCAAAAACGAACAGAAAGGAACAGAAATACGTATAATACGACGTCGGGATCATATCGGATCCTCTCTATTAAATTCATTACATCCCTTCGCGGCAACGTTGAATTATTCATGATCCTTAATTAAAGATATTTCAGTTAACAGCTCGAAAACCATGAAAGCTAATTAATTAAAATCCCTTTTTTCCAGCATCCGTGGAATTTTGTACGACTACTATTACGATTCTATGCGGCTCTTATTGAATACAAATTAATTAATATTTATGACACACGGAACGAGGTAGGCACATCAACAAGAATGGGAGGAGTCGCCTCTTGTACGGTAGGTGCCTACCGGTTAAATTAGTCACGGCTCGAGAAATCGAAAGAATCGCCCGTTATTAGGCGGTGCATGGGTATGGCGTTTGTGTTAAAATCAATGCAACACAAAAGGATTCCTAGTTCGCTGGAATTTCTAACTAACAGTAATGTTGTTTGCTTTTTATAAGATGTTGACAATGTCAAAACAAATAAATATTTGCAGATTATTATAAAATATTTAGGTCTGTCGGTAACGTTATCTTTACATTGGCAATTTCATTTGCATATTTAGTATAGAAACAAGCTTTTGTAATTTTAACAAAAAAATTAATTTGCTGCTAATGCTGTTAGTTTCTTCCGAAGTTATTGTCGAGATATCGTTCTTGATTTAATAAAGTATGTCTCTCTCAACTTTATGGTAACAATATGACGTATGTAAACCTTCATGCATTAAAAAAGGTTTAACAACAGATTTTACGCATTGTGGTGAAAGCTGCCAATTTCATCTGCAACATGGAAAACAGTCTGTTGTATGGATGAGTACATTACCGTGTTGGAGCTATCCGGATTGTTAAATATTATTCGAAATGGCGGAGAATTAAATATTTTGAGCACAACAACTAAATACTGGTGTCAGTTTAAGAGAGGAAAAAAATCATTATAGACACGTTCCACTTAGGTTTTATCATGAGATAAGCGTAGAACTTCAAACATATATGTACAGTGACCTTCAAAGGTATCCGGACGACTAGATAAAGAACTACCCTCGCGCTCAATACTTTATTCCAAACAACCGTTACCTTGAGTGTAACGATTGTTTGTTGCTCTTACACTAACATTGCATTATATAAACGCATATACGTAGACATAGCATAAATTAAAATATTCCAACTAAGAAAATTCAATCTGTAGCGTTGTGTGTATGAGCATCTGTCAAATAGTTGTTTTATATGACACATATTTTTCGAGTTTTCCGTTTTACTAAAAATTTATAAATATATACTTACTGCATACATATATGACTGCTTTATTGAAATGTAAATCATTTAATCTAATATGAAGAACAACATTGATTGAGGCCCTGACATTTTTAATAAATTTGAATAACAAAATATGTACTGTCAACGTACTCAGCTAATCATTACCTCACGATCTGTCAGATAGTCATCGTTTTAATTATTTATTAAAATAAGGCAGTCGAACATAAAATTTGGTATATAAATAATAACCTGTATGAATAATGGCCAGTATGAATAATGACCAGTATTGATACATTATCAATACTGGTCATTATTCATACTCCACTATGGATAGTGATCACTATGAATAATGGTCAGTATGGATACTGGCCTGTATGAATAATGACCAGTATAAATAATAATCTGTATAAATAATAACAAAAATGACAAATGTCACTACATGTTGACACTTGATGATGTCGCTCATTTACTGAATGCATAAAAATAGTATAATTTTACTACAAGGTGTTCCATTTAAATAATATGCGAAAATAGTGTGTTGAATTACACACAGTAGGTACACAGTTTTCGCAATATTGGCAAAGTATAGCTTTGTTATAAAACTGTACAATATAAAAAGTTGTTCCAGTACAAAAAGAATTTCAAGCTGTTTCGTGTGGAATACACAGGACGTTGAACACGCAATGATTTTCAGACAAAATTGACCATAACCTGGAATACCCGGTATAACGGAAGATATGCTTAATCTAAATTTGAAATAATATATAGTGTGTCCCATATAGGAAAATGTATGTTTGGTTCACCCTAGCGATATGAAACACCCTGAGTATATGAAAATAATTTTAAAATATGTAGCGTCAGACTGTCTATGGATTTTTGTACCGAACGTTTGAACGATGAATGGATATATCGAGCTTTGACGCACTAATGCCTCACCCTGTATATGCATTTGTATATTGCAATGTTATTGTAAGAGCGACAAACTACGGTTACACTCAGCAGGTAGTAAGCTGTCCCTGCTGCTCTTTGGAATAAGGTATTGAGCGCAAGATATTTCTATATCTAGTCGTGTCCGGATACCTTTGAAGGTCACTGTACATAGACATACACATTTTTATCGCCCTTCTTGTACTGTCATTGACGTCCCTTAAAATGGGTATCCAAACCCTTCTAGCTATTCTCAAGTCCAGGTTATTTGACCTCTTCTGTCGTTATTCTTTTTTTTATCTCTATTAATTTTTTATCATAATAAATAATGACGTCGGTAATAGCCTCTTTAATATTTATGATAGAATCAAGTAACTTCTGTCAACATCTAGTTTACAGGAAAGGTCAAACCTTTGGGCTTTGATTTAATCGCTCCGATGATGATTAGATCATTTTGCTTCAGTGCTCTAATACAATGGACATGATTTTAAAAACATAAAATCGTCTTCTAGCAAATCTGGAGATAATTAATGAGTGATCCGCCAAAAAGTAGAGAAAAATTACTTTTTTTATACTTGTAGTAAATTCAACGTTCGGACCATCATATAACTTCTCTAGCTTTTTCTGTCGGTTATTGATTTATTTTTCTTCGGGTAGGTCTTCTACTGCCGTGGTATACAACAAACCTGCCCAACAATTATAATTCAGATTGTAATTCCATGCTATTTTGTATGTTTTGAAGTTAAATGAGCTCATTATCGATACCACAACCCGTGTTATAGCTTTTTCTTTTGCATTTTAGGCGTTTACTGTATTCTTTACAGTTAGCGACTTGATCAACCTGGAACCTCTACTAACATTTTAATTTTTGAAAGATTATGGGTTAGTTAAAAGAGTGAATAATATGGAACAAACCTAGAAGACACTGGAACAATTTCTTCTAGGTTAGAAATCTTATTTATAAAATGGTTGATTGTTCACATCTTAACAACCGCGAGGATTGAGTTCTTGGTTCCAGCATTAGTGTTTATAATTTCCCGATCTTTTCCTCTACCAGTTGTGAGAATAAATATATTGTCAAGAATACCAATGGAACATCCCTATAATAATGTAAAGAAAGACCTCAGTGATGTATTTGTAACAAATAACAATCGCCAGAGCTGTTTCTGTTTGTATATTTAGTGAATTATTTCGTGGATTATTCATATACATTTGCATATTCATTTTATCTTGAATTGGCATTTTTCTGTTACACAATTAGGTATATGATTACTATTTTCATGAAAAATTAGTGAAATAATTTAGAGAATATTTTTAGAGTCTGTATAAAAAGTGTTAATAAGCTATGTAACAAAATTGAAAAGAGTATGTCTCTATAGACCAGTGTTACCATTGAACTTAAATATCTGTTTAAATGTTTGATGCTAAAACGGTTGCTTAGTGGTTTAAAAAAGAAAGTATTGTTAAAATATTGAATATGTCCTGTGTTATGTCTACACCTACGGTGCAAATAGACAGTTCATTCATTTAAATCTGAATGTGTTTTATTCTTACTAACGAATATCGTAAAGGTGTTATTATACATATGAGAGAACAGTTGTTGACCGGTGCTAAAATTTAAAGCGTTTTAATCACAGTTCCGCATTACAAGCTTTCGGGATGGATTAAAATAGAGACGACGATGAGTCGCTTATTATTAATGTGCCCGTACTAGCTGTGATACAAATAAAGTTCTTTTCATTAATGCATTTATGACTTTTTGGCAAGCTCACACTCTGACAAATGTTTCCGCTTGTACTACATCTATTTAGTAGGAAAATAAGTGGGATAACTAGTTAAATTCGACATTTTCTTAATATTATACGTTATCTACATCCATCGTTGATATCAATTTGTATTAGTTTCGAGCTTACTTTGTTGTGCTCTTACAAATTAAATTTTGCAAAGTTCTAGACAGTTATTTATTGCTAATAATTTATTGCTATAAATTGAATGATATTTCGCTTGTAAAATTAATTGCTAAATAAATGTGGATTACAAGTTTTTCTATGACAATCATTAATGTCCTTTCAGGCTATAAGAGTAATAGACATAGGAATTTAGACGCGTCATTTTCCTGTTTAATTGAAATTTTAAACTGAATATTCATCATTTACTGTGTTCTAAAAAGAAACTAAGTTTTCGTGAGAATTGAGTTAAAATTGATTCTAATTAAAGAATAAACATGCGATGATAGTTTTTTCAAAATTATGATTGTGAATTGCGAAATCTTTATTTATACTTCCATACTTCTTGTGCAGAATGGGACAAAAGTATCACTCCCTCTCAAAGTATTTTCAAAAATCAATGCTTGTATGCAGTACTTTAGAAAATAAATTGCACTTGTAAATTGTTTTTCAAAAAAGGCGGGCCGCTTTTGAAATGAAATAAAGTAAGCTTTGTGTGAGGTATTAAGTTCTTTTTTATTTTAATGGCCCATGTATGCCATTATTTGTCGAATATAACCTTGCTCAAATGTCCGCCGCGGCTTCTCACGGTGGCACGGATCCGAGTAGTCCAATTTGCAATAATTCTGTCGCATTGGAGATTGGGCTGGATTTGAGCGACGATTTGGGTTATCTTGACTTTAAGGGCATCGGTAGATTGCGGCTTATTGGGACAAGAAAAAGTCTAGCGAGATCAAATCGCTTGATCTTGGTGGCCAATTAACTTGCGGGAACCTGATGTCGTCCATGTTCATATCGTTCAATTTGGGCCAAAAGAAATCGGTTGTCATCGTTTTGTAGCGCTCGCAATTGACGGTGATGGCCTCAGCAACGTCGTTTTCGCAAATATACGGACCAATGATGTGGCCAGCCTAAATCCGCACCAAGCAGTAAGTTTTTGTGTATGAATTGCTACCTGGTGAACCTTGTGTGGGTTGGTGTTGTTCTATATACAACAATTATGCTAGATAACATAGCCATTAATTAAAAAATGTGTCTTGTCTCTAAAGATGATTTTTCGCGCAAAATTGGGGTCCTCTATCAAATGCTCTGAAGCCCACTTAGTGAACAAACGACGTTGTTTATGGTAATTAACTTTAAGCTCGTGGGCCAGTTAGATCTCGTAAGGGTGCAGGCTCAAGTCTCGACGCAAAATTCGCTAAGTTGAAGTCTGTGAAAGACCGAGTTCTTTCGCATAGCGAGGAATTGACTGTCTCGAATTCTCCTGCACACTTTCACTTACAGCGACGATATTATCGGCCGATCTGGCGTTCCTTTGACGTACGACTGTTGACTGATCGTTTACCGAACCGGTTGTCTCGAATTTGGCCACCAAACATTGGAGAGTCGTCTTTGAACGAGCGCAACCTTTGTACTAACGAACACTCATTTTTAGAATTAAGTTTTATCATTTGGACGTACTGCTTTGAATAGTAAACAACAGCTTTGATAGACACCACATTTAGATGGGATGTTGGAATTTACGAATTCCTATGTCTCGATATTTTTCATAATATCCAGTATTGTGAATGATTCAATGAACTATTAAGCAATGATATTAGATGTCATTTTTTTCCGGAATTACTTACTAGATATTATATGTATGTATGTCACATGCAAATAAACACTTATACACACATAGTAATATTGACTGGTCAGGACAATTCTACGTAGAAAGGAAATAAATTATAATTTTAATTCACAATTATAATTTTTACAATGGAACTTATGTAGGTGGAATAAACTTATCGACTTAAAGTGTTGCCAACGTAACACCTACAAAACGGTAAAACGGAAGTACGGCGCAAAGAAATCATGTTGACCATTTACGTGTACATGCAAGAAAATTGCGAAGTAAGCACGTAATTAAATTAATAACTCGTTTTACTGCGTTTCAATATTTATCCTTAATTAATGTCTACATTCAATCCACTGAAGTTACAAGTCATTTTTCATTATCTCTATCTCGCTTTATCTTTTGCTAACTCTGTGTGGCATTCGTGATTTATTTCCCTTCATTACTGACACTTTCGATATCTTCTTATTTTATTCCATAACGTCGTGTTGTGTACGTACTGTAAAATGTATAAAATTAGCAAATGGGACTTGCTGCAAAGCAACAGGAGAAATTTCAAACGTTCATGAGTATTCCTTGCGCATCATATAGTTTATCTAATGAATAGTATTTGAAATTGATACAATGGTGTATTTGCGTATTTAATCGATGTGAATAGTAGTGAAGCAGAAGCGAATGTTATATTAGTCAGGATTAATGAGTAATGAATCAGAAATTGCTGGAGGGTGATTGCTTGTTTGCTTTAATGGTTGTATATCAATTAGTAATTGTATGTTTCCCTATTATTCCATAAAGTTTGAAAACTTCCTTTGCAAACAATCCGAATTATTAATAACATCAGAGTTGTTATTAAAATATAGGTACTTTAATCTCAAATTATTCTCACCTTGTTAATTTTGTAAACATTTATGTTTTTGTTTTTTTACGATTGGTTCAGAAGTATGATCGTATTGATTTATAATGTTATCAGTATTTTCTCACTAGCTAACCAATAAACCCTGTATATGTTTAGAAATACGATTGATATTATTGTGTTGCAAGAAGATTCTTGACTAAAGTTGGTGTTTATAAGCTGTTGATAGATTCTAATGCATTTCGGTCATAAGGTATGAGGCTGAAGTTTCATTCCATTGCTTACAAGGCATGGTATAAATTCTTGGTTATGCTTTTCTGTAAGAAACGTGGTACCTGCAGTAAATACAGATAGTAGCAAGGTTTGAGATTAGGTTGTCAAGTGTGGATAAGTTTTACACCTAAATATCAAATATGAATAACTTTGATATTTAAATGTGAAATATGAGCAAGTGTGATATTTAAACGTCACATTTGGATACATTTAAGTGTTGAAGTGACAGTTACAGCCGAGATCGGTTTGGTGTGAGCGAAGCAAAGTTATCTTCTAATGAAAATCTGGAAGCAACTATGACAACTTGACTATTTAACGCAAAGTCCACTTGTTCAAATCAAAGTTTTCGCTCAAATCAAAGTTTTGTTACGCTAAGCGAAACCTAACGTTTTTTCTTATGTTAAATGGCAACGAAAAACGAAAACTGATTATAGATGTATTTGTTGGGGAAGAAACTTTCAAGTTTATAAGTAGAGTTTTTACTCTGCAGCAAGAAAACTGATATTATTAACTGACATAATTAGCGAAGGCTGACATTTACGGAAATGGTGGATGACGCACAGAAAATGTTTTCAGCGATTTCGGTAATTTTAATTTTGTACCACTGCTTTCGAATATTTCATTATTTTAGAAAAAAATTAATATTCGAAAATACGCGTCATTATAATTTAAATCTATCTTAACAGATGAAGTACAAATAATTTGAAGTGATCGCTCCATCTATTTTTATTTTATTCCGAAAAGATTATTTACGTTAAAATTTGTATGAATTTTAAAACTGGTCAAATATCTCTAATGAACAACATTCATCTACCTAGAAATACTGTTAGTGGAAGATGGCACTTTAAAAGGTAATGAAAAGAGATGAATAGAGAGGAAATCTGAAGAGTCGTAAATCAGCGAAACAGGTATTTTTAAGCATCAAAAAATTTCGAGAAATGCTCGCTCGCTTAGCACGTTGTTTAATCGCAAATATCTTAAATCACAAGTGGCGAAAATATTCCAGACGGGAAAAGTGTCTGGGAGCCGGGTTACATTTTATAAATATCACGAGAGTACGCCGAATCCAATGAACTGTAATTTCTCAGGAAACGTCTGGTCATAATTCAACTCTTGAGAATTATATCATACGATTGTTCTTTTAAGATAATGCTGGAAAATTGTTTGGATGTTTGTACCATTAAATTGCAATTAAAAGGTGGTTAAATACTGAAGTTTATAATGCAGAAACTAAATAAGAGAGTGTAGGTACTATGTTGTTAGTTAGATGATGAATTTCCACAAGGCTTTTAAAAATGTTTTAGAAGATCGTGAATAATAGAGTGTAGAAAAATTGTTGGCGTATACTATAACTTAATTGCCATTACGTGATACAGAGTAGCAGAAACTAGGCCTCACTCACAAGGAAGTGGTGGTGACCGATTTAAATGAAATTTGGTGGGTTTGTAGACTGATGCAGTGTAAGAACAACGGTAACTTCCATAAATTCTAAATCTTTCGTTTTCGGGGGTAGAGAGCGACCAACAGCCAACGCTACCTTCCGCTATTTGCTTTAATATCTCCAAAACTATAAAACATATCAAAAAAAAGGTCCATAGCCGACTTATTATTATTTTTTTGAGAAAGTGTTTGAAATAAATGTTGCCTCGAATCAAATTCTACACATTTTAAAATTAGTAGTACTAGATACTAACTTTATTATTTTAAATGGAACACCCTATATATTATTGCACTTTTTGATTCCTTATTAAATTTAAAAGTCACTGTTGAGCTTACATTGAGTCTAAGTTGTATCGTTTCCGAATTACGTGACGTTTTTTGAAACAAATGACATCTGCAGCGTTTTCGGTGTTTGGAAATATCTCCGTAACTGCTAAAGTTAGAAACATGCGGTTTTCAGTTTTCGTTTAATCATGAAAGAGGACACGTCTTTTATTAGAAAATTGTTGCATTTATGTTACAGGGTGATTAAATAGGGATCTGTAATTTCCCAACTTTAAAATCATGAATAACTTTTTTTTTAATGGAATGGTATAGCACACATAATTAGATGTAAAACCATTATCAGCATATTTTTGGTTTCTATGATTTGATCTGTCAATTGCAAATTGTTTCTATAGTTGTATCATAATTGTCAGTGTATTACAATAAGAATAAATCCTATTGTTGCGGCAATAGAAGATGGTCGCGGTCAGCGCGAAACTGCGAGAAACGTTGGTGTAAGTCTCTCGAGTGTGCAACGAGTATTTCAGTGGTATGAAGAACCTGGTCTGCTCAATCGAAGACCTGGTCCAGGACGAGGCAGGACTACAACAGCTAGAGATGATCGCTTTCTCGTTTTTAGTGCTTTGAGATACCGAACAGTCACAGCAGTTTCCCTTCGAAATCATCTACAAGAAGTAAGAAATGTAAACATCATAAGTGAGTAGACAGTTAGGGGACGACTCCAATTCTGCTGGATTATCTTCTCGAACAAGAGCTACTGGACCACCGCTTTCCCGTGAACATCGAATTGCCAGGTTGAATTTTGCACGAGAACATTTAGCTTGTGCGATTTTGCCTTATGGGCTCAGATAGACATGCTAGAGTGTGACGACGGCCAGGCGCGACATATGCTCAAGCGTGTATTGCCCAGCGACTTCCATTTGGTGGAGGTTCAATTTTGGCTTGGAAAGACATATCTTCTGACGCTCGCACGGAGTTAGCCTTTATCGAGAATGGGACATTGAATGCGCATAGATCCCTGACACAGGTTCTGGAAGACCATGTTATACCGTTCTTGTTTGTTCTTGGAGACGGCGCAACCTTCATGCATGATAATGCACGGCCCTACACTGCTCGGATGGTTACTGAATACCTTGACGAGGTTTAAATCACACGATTTGCTTGGCCTGCTAGCAGTCCAGATATGAATCCAAGTGAACATGTTTGGATGAGATGGGGAAACGTTTACAAAGACATGTGGTGTCCCCAGAAATTTTGGAGAGCTTCGCGACATACTGGTGCAGGTATGGGACAATCTTCCGCAGAATGTGATCCAAAATCTGATCCAAAGCATGCCTCGTTGTTTGCAAGCTGTTTTCACTGCCAGAGGAGGCAATACTCGCTACTATAGTCCTTTGTGACCCTAATTTTATGATCGGCAGTGCATATTTGTCTTAACTTTTTTTTATATGTCTTGTAGTTTTGGAGATATTAGACCAAGTAGCAGAAGGTAGCGTTGGCTCTTGATCGCCCCCACCCCCGAAAACGAGCGATTTAGCATCTATGGAGGTTACTGTTGTTCGTACATCAGTACATCAGTCTACAAACCCATCAAATTTCATTTAAATCGGTCATCACCACTTGTCTGTGTTTCCTTGTCAGACCTCAAGACCATATACATACATACATATATCAAAACAATTTGAACAATGAATGGAAACATGTTTGACAGTACATGTACGTTTGTTCACTTGACCTAAGATCGGCTGTCGAGAACATAAACAGTAGCATCCGTGTAAAGTCGTCCAGTTTCATTAGCTTCTGCTATAATACTGTTGCTTACTGTAACACCTCATATTAGTTTCTAGTTTTTAGTTTCCTTGCTGTGCTTCCAAATCTGTTTTTACAATTAGTGTAGTATCCATCTGCTGTTCGTGCTGAGCCTAATACATTTCTTATCTGAAAATTTAAATTATCTACCTTTTTTGATATCATGGTAATAGAATAGTTTTTGTCGCCTAGTGTTTTTAGTGCATTTAGATAATACACAAATTATCTGAATATATATTGAACACAACATACACACACAAAAACTACACCGTGAGAGTTGCAGTGATAGCCAGACAAGCGATACAGTTTACGGAGTCACTGCAACTAAGCACCCACCACATATAAAAAAAAAAAAAAAAAAAAAAAAAATCTAAAGTACGAAATATTTTAGTGGAACTAAATATACTAAGACCATCAAAATATATGTGAGTCGTTATTAAGTGTATAATATTCTGAAACGGTCTTTCTACGATAGGACCCATCATCTAATGATTGAGGCTGTTAAATTTATTTAGCGACATTAAACTTTATAGCGTTTAAGTGCAATAAGCCCAGAATGGTAGATGATACACTTCAAATATATCAAAACCATAACCTAAGACTTATTTAAAATAAAAAAGCAAAGAACGAAGAATTTAAAAAAATCACGGAAACATAATTAAGGAAGACGGAAAAAAATGTAACAAGTGTGGATTTAAACACATTTATTTACAACAAAAAGTATACAGCAAGAGTTATAGTGGTAACTTTCACAAGAAATACAGCTTAGGAAGCTGCTATAGCTGCATCGTCCACAAAACAATAATAGTTTGTATATCTTCTAAAGTATTTCGCGTTAGCACCTTACTTTCTAGTAATTTTCTGTTGGTTTCATTAATTTTTAGTAACATCTATCCATCATGAAACAACAGAATTCCTAACTATCTAATCTCCAAGGACTCTAAGACGGTTCTTCCACTCTTTATAGCAGTGCTGGAACTGGAATACTGGAATAATCTACCTCTGGTCACTTAGAGCCGTTTGAATATTTTCTAGTGTTCCAAAATGTCGTCTTTTGAGGTGAAATAACGGTAACAGAAAAGAGCTATAAGGATTTAAGTCCGGTGAATAGGGAGACTGAGGGCAGGAACGTTGTTACTGTGGAAAACGTCTCTGATTGAGATTGCGGTGTATGACATGGGGCATTGTTGTTATGCTAACTCTTATTTCTAGTATTTGGTCCTAGACATGCCTCTTTTATGAATCCTTTCAAGAACCATTCGCTAAAAATATCGATTAACCGTTTGGCCTTCAGTCTGTTAAACTGTTTATGAACAATTCCATGGCTATTGCTATTCAATTTTCGCACTAATTATGATTCAACCGACAATCTGAACGTACAATATCCGGGATTCTGTCGATATTTTCAGCAATTCTTTACGCTGCGTTCATTTTCAGTCAAGTCTTTTCTTTGGAAAATGCCTTAATCCAATGAAAAACCTTGAGTCTTGACAAAGCACAGTCTCCGTAAGTCTATTAATGTTTTGCAAAAGTATTTGTTGTACTGTGCCCAAATTTGAGGCAAAATCTAATGGCACATCGTTGCTCGAAATTAATGCGAATTGTACTAGAAAAACTTGTTTTAAGATACAAATCTAATAACTTTAGTGATTTTAAACCCGTACTGAAGGCGTGCAACATGTTTACCTTCCGCCACTCCAACCCCTCCTTCTCCAGTGTTGCCAGATCGAATGCTATGTTGTCAGTTTCACTATTTACTTGACACATCCTGTAACCCTGATTACCTCCTCAAAAGCGTAAGTCTTTTTCGACATTCGCGTTGTTTTCCTACTGTGATCATCTTAGTTTTATTCTCATTTACTTTCAAAGCAATCTACATTCTTCCTTTTAACACTTCCTTCGATTAATAATTTTTGGCCGAAAATGATCTGAATCGTTAAGATATAGGTGGTGAGTTTATACGATATCAGCTACAAGTGTGGCGAATAGTCATCATCGGTAGTACACATTCACACCAGCCTTTAATCTAAATATTTACTCAACCATTCACTTCGTCTATATAGAGGACCTCTTATAAAACTCGGTTCTCGTAATTATGGAGAGATTAGTAGTATATCACAACCTATAGGGGTACAAGTGTGTGAAAAAAAGACGAGAAAAATTATCCGGATTTCGTTAAAATTTATTTTCTTAACGCCCTCAACGCGTATTTGAGTCTTTCGTGTTTAATATTACTAAGTATAGACAAAACAAATACGTCTAACGTTCACAATTTTTCATCTTTAGGGCGAGACGACTTGATGAAAAGCCGGTATAACACTTGGGAAGGGTATATTACTTTGGATGCTTATATATGTTGACGTTTTAAAGTAGAAAAATACGGTAGTTGGGGTAAACGCGATAACAAGCTCGTAATTATTGAAATCTTTTAACACGGAACGACATTTTGACACATTCGTGTGGGAACCGAACAAGGTTTTAATATCGTAGTGGGCTGCGCTTATGTTTGGAGCCGTGACTACTAGATCTTAGTAGAGAGTTTTCTATATACTCGTACATAATACGAATGTAGGATTTTACACACGTCTTCACTTTCCGTTTTTTTTACATATGTATATCTATGTATTTAAAAAGGTTGTATGTCCTACACGCACCGACAGAAATTTTCTCTCTTGATGGCCCGTAAATTTTACGAGTGCTGGAAAAAAATAAATTATAATTAACGGATAATCAACAGTATACATAGATTTTCACTGCACGAGAGTTTCACTTTACGTAATTGTATATGACGAAACTTGAAGGTGTTTCCCTATTTCTTTTTTAATTGGCATCTATGTGTGTACGAACCTCAAAAGGCGAACGGTATGTTAATGAAATGAAAATTATCGAAATTTTTTTCGTTATTTTTTCTCCTTAAAATATATGTCATTAGTTTACAAATGTTTGAATTACGCTGATATTAAATTTAATTGCTGATGTATTTATATTTTACTCGTAATAAAGCAAGCGTCAACAATAAAACATTATCCATCTATCTATCATGATATAGCTATTAATATTTTGACGGCAAAGTGATGTAAGGTTCAATTCAATTTAATTGTGCTGACATCACAATAAACATGTGTTTGCGAAGGTCCTTAAATCTAGCAACAATTTACTCTTATTTGTATAAACGTTGATATAATAATTCATGTTAGTCGCTTTATTAATATTTGCTTAGTTTTTCCTGTAAACAATCTCCAGTAAACTTAATAAATTGTAAGGATTACCGATTGAGCTTTGAAATAGGTGTATTATTAAATAAAATAATGTACATATTTGTGTTGACGTTATTATTTTAATTAAGTTTACTAACTAATAATTTTCTGTGATAAAACTTTACTGGACAGAAAAGTCTGTTTAGTTTAAAAATACTCTATCTGTCTCCGTTTTATTGCTTTTAGTTATTATGTATCAAATATAATATACAGAGTATCTGGCATAAGAATCGGTAGAGAGCACCGCAAAATATGACCGTTTAACACAACTTACTCTGTATTAAAATTCATCACTCAGAAATTAAAAGCCTTCAAGTGGCCAATATCTCTCTGTAAGATCTTTATTGAGTAGTATTAAATTTGGCACACTGTTTGAGTGCACTAAGAGTGAGATAAGTGAAAATATCTGAGGAATCGATCAAGTGATAAAATCGTTCTGTTTTTTTTAGCTGTTGTTTGGTTTGAGCACCCTGTCTCTTTAAAAGAATTCGTTTTTTCGACTGCTGTTAACAATATACCTCTTGGCGCATTTACTGATATGCAGCAGATTTAATCATCGTTTTTCAGTACAAGGCAACTTATTCCACGATGTATTTACTATTAAATATAAATAATAAGAAAGTACACAGATAAAAATACGGGGTTCTATCATGACCCTCCCTTAGAAGAGGCTCCGTTTTGCAGTTAAATATTTAATTGCTACTACTTTATAAAAATTACGCCTTATGTCACTATTTCTATGTAAACAAACCAGGCTATACAATAAATGTAAAAAAATCACTCCACAGTGGAGGACTGCGTACTTTCTTGTTATTTATATTTAGCAGTCAATGCATTAGAGATTTGTACAAGAAATTTGCTTACATGATTCTTTTGCATTGCTTGACAATCGTGGACTAACACCATTTGCAACCTTTTGAATAGTGAGTCGGGGATTGTCCATTATCAGTTTTGAACGTTGTAATTGGTGGTCCTACAGCAACTTTATCCTTTTGACCCACTTGGAAACATTTGTATAGCGTTTGGTGCATTAAAGGCAACACTCAATATATCTAAGATTGTGAGCTGGACTTTATTTTAGATCTAAATCAAAATTTCATGAAGTGTTTTTTCTCTTCCAGCAATATATCACCGAGCACAGCAAAACAGGTTCAATGTGCCTACAAATATTAATATATGCTACAGGTGTAGCAACACAACACAATATAGTTTCTAGTGTCATTTTTTTCAGTTTATTTTCGCCCGTTTCTTTTATCAAAGCCAGAAGATATTGTCAATATTTTTGCAACTTACTTTAGAAGTGTATACGTCGTTAATAATCTTAACAGTAACTTGCTTTCTGGAAATATTAATACAGGATAGGTTAATATACCGCTTATTGACGAGTTGGAATTGCGTATAGCTATGAAGAAGCTGGATAACAAACTGACAGCTGGCTCCTATGGTATTCCTAATCTCGTTGTTAGAGATTGTGCAATTTTATTGGCATCACCACTAACAACTATCTTAAATTTGGCACTAAAAAACGATGAAATTTCCCGATTTTTATAAGTGTACGAATGTTTGTCCCAGACTAAAGAGTGGATCTTCTAAGGATTTATCGTCCAATATCGATACTTAATAACTTTGCTAAAGTGTTTGAATTTGTCCTGTATTCCCGCATCTACCCACTTGTCAAAAATTATAACAATCTCAATTCTGGCCAATTTCACGCAATATACGCTGAACAAATTCGGCCATTGTCATGCCATTTATACAGACATATCAAAAGCTTTTGACTCTATTAATCGCAAACTACTGGTATGCAAAATTCAGTCATAATATGGCTTCAGTAATGCTTTAACATATTTGTTCAATTCGTACTTATCTGGGTGTATGCAATACGTGCCTTATAATGGATATAAGTCAGAGTTATTGGGCGTTACCTCAGGAGTTCCTCAAGGGACAAATCTAGCACCGCTACAGTTTCTGTTGTTTATCAATGATCTTCTTGATTTGATTGACTGTAGAAAGAATGTTTTCGCTGATGATTTGAAGATTTATACATCAATCGATTCAAGTGCTGATTGCCTGAGACTAAAAAATGAATTAAATAAAATCTTGGAATGGTGTACTGCCAAAAGACTTTACTTAAATATAGCTAAATGTAGAATTTTCTGCTTCACGACTAAACTAATACCAATCGGAGTCACTTGATATTAGTCGTCAATTATACTTAATAAAATTTCTCTACGACCTGGAGCGTAATAAGTTTGACTCGCCAGATTTACTGTCGCAGCTCCAGTTTCTTGTTCATACTTACATATTCATCAGGCTTATAACTACCATAAATTAAGTGCAGTGGTTATTGAAATAAAAGTTCCAGATTTGTTTCTTGGGTTAAACGCAAATATTTTATTATATTTGCAAATATAATATTTGCGTCTGTAGAAAAAGATATTATATAATGCTTATACGCTATCAAACGTACTGTTCTTCGATACATCGATCGATATACTTATTTTGAGCTATAAACAAACAGAAACATGGATAACTTCAAAACCGCTTTAGCATTTTTTAATCAACAAGTTACATGGTTGAATAAAATTATAAAATAGTGCAGAATAGAACTGTATAAAAGGCAATTAATATAGAAGGTTTAAGATTTAAAATTGATAAAATTTTGTTGTGTTCCATTCATTCATTAGTTAAAAATAGCAGTTTTACGATTTAATTTCCTCTTCTCAAAGTTTGCTCAGTCGAGTAATTAAGTTAGAATTACAATTATTCCTAGTGCATAACGCTGCTGTGTTGCTGAAGTGGAAATAATCTCGTAAGAACTCCTACTAGTAACAGCACTATTTTTAGTTAACAGGTGGAAGCGTCACCTGTAAAAGTGGGCAATGTAAACGAGTTTTAATGAATATCTCAAAGCATATGTTGTTAGGCAACTATATTTGCGACAATTCTTGCTAATTAAAACGTAATTTGAAAACATGCAAACAAATTACCGAATTATAACTCCAAGGAAAATAAACGTATGCAATTTTTTTTTCATATTACATACTTTATTTCTTACTGGTCGTTCAACTTGCAGTCTACTTATGTTTCCTGGAATGAGTGTATATAAAAAGTGGATAACTAAGTAATTTATTTGAAAACTAATACATGTTGTTTTTGTTGTTTATCACAATGTTATGCTAATGCACTAACATTTTTTTTTGGTAGTTTACCATTACAAAATTTTCATAAAACAAAAAAGGAAGGAAAAATATTTGTGTGAAATGTTAGGTAGTACGTATCCCTGACTTAATTTTAGAATCATACATGGAAATCATTACTCTAATAGCTTTGGATTATATGAGTGTAGACTTCAAAAGCATTTGTAGCGTGCTGTGTAATGTTACTCTTGTAAACCATGTTTAGTTTGTTTTTCAAAGAATTGCATAATTGATTCGAAATTCTTTTATGTGGTCCTATTATTCCAGCTAGACTTGATACATTAAAAATCATTAAGTCTTAATTAAGTTTAACGTTTTAGAAACGTTAAACTTAACCCTTCCGCTTATTACTAAACTTTGTGCCTGGTGAAGGGCGACTCTTTTTTAAAAATCAACACATTTTCTCTACTTCATGTGTGCTGTAAATATTCAACAGAAATTGCAAGTGTATATGCATCAGTATTGTTTTCGTACCCCAAATTTGCTTTTGTCGTTGTATATTTATTATTTATAAAAATGCGAAAAGTGATGATGATTAGAAGTTTTCCTTTGTTTCGTGATTCACAATCATGATCGAATAATAATCAATAGATGAACTTCTTTTCAAAAATATTTGCTGTTTATTGCTTATGAAGTAAACGTTTTTCCGTTCCTAACTACACTGATTTTGCCTCTAGCGTGGTTTACACATCTAATTACCATGATACTCTTGTTATGAGGGCTTCCGGGTTTTGATCGCGTCATAGTAAAGTACATATATACAATACAAAATAAAATAAAACAAAAATGAAAATGAAAAATACAAAAAATATATACAACTTACTCAAACTCGATGTTTCGCCACTAATGTAAGTGGCTTCTTCAGGAGCAAAACTAGGTGAGGAGCGCCAGAAGGTTCTTCTGACAGAAGGACTAGCGTGGTTGACACGTCGAGTTACCGCGACCTTCTGGCGCCCTTCACCTAGTTTTGCTCCTGAAGAAGCCGCTTACATTAGTGGCGAAACGTCGAGTTTGAGTAAGTTGTATATATTTTTTGTATTTTTCATTTTTATTTTTGTTTTATTTTACTTTGTATTGTATATATGTACTTTACTATGACGCGGTCAAAACCCGGAAGCTCTTATAACAGAGACTCAGGCCGTGGAAGCCTTCGATATCATTTAACTATGATACTCTTGCTCCTGAAGAAGCCGCATCAGCGGCGAAACATTGAGTTTAATAAGTTTTGTATATGTTTTCTGCACTTTTAACAATGAATTATGTATAATAGAACTTTGAATTTGGGAAATATTAGTACTCATATTTACTCTCCTCTCTGTCTTTCTAAATAAAAGTTGTCATACTACTAGTATAAAAGTAGTAGTCTTATTTATTCTCTTTCCGGCGGTATATCACTTTTGCTTGACATTGAGGATACGGTAAGTATTTTATTCAAACGAAATTGGTTATTTAGTTTTAGAAACAATATTTACATTAAATTAAAATGGAGAATGAGAACAAATTACTACATGTTGTAAGGTAGTTAAAATGAAATGAAGTTGAACTTTCACTGAACTTGTAATATAAATTTCAACATCCTTGTTCCTTTTATACTTTTATCATCAGTTTAGTTAGTAGTAATTTTCATTCAATACATTATTTACATCGGCGTCATTTAATATCTGAAAAATTTTTAGGCAAAATATATTTTATCGCGTGACTATTTTAGCTGTGAATGGCATAAGTCGAAATATTTTTCTTCTTTCTTTCACTACCTGGCCACCATCTAATTTAAAATACAATTCCGCTTGTTTCATCTAACTAATTCTGAACTAATTCACACATATCTTAATAAATGTTTTGCTGCTTAAATTTTCTATATCCTATTCTTCAATAAATCCCAAAGGTAGAAATCAAGAGGACTAAGATCGGAAGATTTTCCTCGCCATGATACTGCTTCACTGTTCGTCCTTCTCCATCTGTCTGGGTAAATTTCATATAAATAATTTGTGATTATTCTTCCATTATGAGCAAGTGCATCGCATCAAACTTTCTTTAATATCTAATCTCTTAAGAATTTTGAAGATTCCTTTCTTAAAAATTTGAATCGAATTAATTGACTTTTCATAATGCAACACATTTATTCTACCTATATTTTGTTTCGTGCAATCATTGTATAGTACTTACAAACATAAAAAAGATAGATCTACACGATAATAAAGTTACGACTTTTGTTTAGTTTTTCTAAAAACGCTACTTTAATTTTTGGTTTATATGTGTGGTGGGTGCTTAGTTGCAGTGACTCTGTAAGCTGTATTACTTGACTGGCTATCACTGCTACTTTCGCGCTGTAGTTTTGTGTGTGTAAATTGTGTTCAAATGGCTTTGTGACAGAATCATATCGCCTTTTATAAAGCCGCGCTGTTAATCGCTGCTCCCAACAGCGAATGAATGAACACTCTGAAAAAATGTCAGTGTCCCTCTAGAAAATTGAAATCTGGCTCCTATCGTCCCGCTACAACGATAGTCAGCACCCTAACCACTGCAGCCAGGTAATAATTTGCAATTTTCATATAATCCTACATATTTAAAGTTGGCGAAAAGTTTCAGTCGCCTGCCCAAACAATTGCTAATTGCTAGAAAATGATAGGTGGAGGGCTATCTAAAACTGTTTGAAAGCGAGTACAATTGCGCATCACTTTACATGTTTCGTTAGAAGAATAACGACTTTAACTTTTAAGAATTGTTATATTTCTTCTTCTGTATGGCCAGAGAATGAAGTCATTTAAACAAAAGTTATTTAGACAAATGTATGTAGTACCCTACAAAAACTTTTCCTAATGAAGCAGTCTTTTTGTATCTATTTATTTTTTTGTAACGCACTAAAAAAGACATACTGTATGTGCGGTCAGTCAGAATACTAGGTACAACAACAGAAATGAAAGCACGAGAGAAAGATCACAAAACGATTTTCTGTTTCTCAATACACAACCAGTTTCATCGTAATTTTTTTCCACCTTTTCTTATTTTGTTCTGTTTGTGCGCTGGCCTACACCGTTCTGTGTTTTTGCTCTCTGCATCCACGATCCGCTCGCATTCCTTCCAGACTGAGTGTCGCCACGGTACACTTTCGGTTCCATTAAGAATAGCTATATTCCGCGAGACGTTTCATGTCGATACAGATGTTTGTGTACGTTGCACTTTGTAGTATAGATAAATGTGTATTTGTTTATTATTGTTATCTGATACTAGGCAGTAGATTTTAGATTAGTATACGTACAGTAATACATGTAGGCATGAATAAATAAAATTATAATGGTGGTTATAAATTTTAAAATTGCATATTGTTAGCAATCCACTTTAAAATTATATAAGAATTTTTTTTTAGATTAAAATACGTTCGTTGTAATTTAAGCAGTAAACATGATAAATGTATTTATGTTAAAATTTATCTGTTATATAATTTACATTAAAGAGTATTGAATTAAAATCTGTAAACTTTGTTCTGTGAAGGTGGAAGAAAGATAAACCTATTAAAATAGTTGTTCTTGTGACATTTGCAAACCACAAGAGTATTTTGGTATATTTAATAATATGCCACAGAAAATAGGAATTTTGTCGTTTAATGAATACATCATAATTTCAGATTTTAAATTACTGATACTTCTGCCTCTCTACTAGATTTAATTTTAATCAAAATAAAGACGTTGTGAGTAACATTCAATTGCATCCCATTCATGATTTTTCTGATCATTTCTCGATTTCTTATGAACTCCTCACCATCCTTTCTAAGTTTAAATCTTTTGAAAAGTGATACAGAAATTTCAAACATTTCATATTTCGGTAGCAATGGTATGAGGGTCGATCAAATTAAATTATGTTTTCCGCACGTTTTATCTTTTGTATCCCATATATTTAATCAATCTAGGGATTTTAATTTCCCAATGTTTGGAGGAAGTCGTGCAGTTTCTACTGCTGAAGCAGACTTGACCTAAATCGTATAGTGGATCATGTCTTATTAATATCTTCTGCGTATCCTATCTATCTTTTTATCGGGATTTTGTTCAAACCCCTTAACTTTTGTCGTGCACTTGATAAGGTTAATCATCGACAACTTTTTGTAATTTTGAAATTTCTGGGATTTAAGAAAAACGTTCTATCCTTTCGTGTCAATGTTAGGAAGTTGTTTTATGTGATAAAACATCGTTTAGTGGTCTCAAAAGATTCAATTTAGGCTCTTTTGCTTGACACAGTCTAATACTGTAAGCTCCAGATATTTTTTGAACAGTGTAATTATCATCTCTACACGAATGATGTCCAAATTTACTAGTTCTTCAAAAAGTGGGAATTATACTTAGCCAATAATTAAGCCATAATTAATTAATCGCTAAACTTCATGTTTTAATATTAATGTCAAGAAAGTTTGGCTATAGTTTTTAGTAGGACAAATGATATAGATTTTATTATCAGTAGAGTGGTAATTACGGTGGATGGTGGTCTTCTAGCATTTTTGAAAACCGTTGAAATATTGAGCTGTTGATAGATTCTAACTTCACATTTAAATACTGTGTTTCTAGATGTATTAGAAGAACTTACTCTAGTCCTCGAAGTTCTATATTTTCAATGTATGTAGTTGTTTAACAATTAATTCACAAAAACCACTTCACTTATTATGATGTAATATATCGGACCATTGTTTGAATTACATCTCCGCCTCAATAATTTGGAAGAATTATAACTCGTGAATGTGCAGGTTCGTTTCTATCATAAGTTTCTTGTTATCAAGTTACCACTGTTCCTTAGAGTGATATTTCGAAGCGACGTTCGTAATGTTAATGTAAGGTTCCCACATTTTAACACGCCTCCTGGTCATAAAACCGCAATTTATTAAAGATCATTTTCGTTCAATATTACATGCATGTACAGTGACCTTCAAAGGTATCCTGACACGACTAGATTGAGACATACCTTGTGCTCAATACTTTATCCCAAAGAGCCGCAGGGCCAGCTTACTACTTGCTGAGTGTAACCGTATTTTGTCGCTCTTTCACTAACATTACATTATATAAACGCATATATTAGACATATCATAAATTAAAATATTAGAATTAAGCAATTCAATATTCTGTAGCGTTAAGCGACTGAAATACATAGTTGTTCTATATCACAAACTGAAACTTTTATTAGATTCGATTAGAGACTCTGACATTTTTAATAAGTCATTTGACGTTTGTATAAATAACAAAATACTGTCAAAATACCTAGCTGCTAATCATTACTTTACGAACTGTCAGAGAGTAATTATTTTAATTATTTCTTGTATAAAATAGGGCAGTGGAACATAAAATTATCTATATAAATAATGGCCAGTATAAATAATAACCAGTATGAATAATGGCCAGTATAATTAATGATCATTATGAATAAGTAATATCCAGTATGAATAATAATCTGTATAAAGAGTGGCCAGTATAAATAATAACCTGTAATAACTACGGTTACACTCAGCAGGTAGTAAGCTGGCCCTGCTGCTCTTTGGAATAAAGTATCGAGCGCAAGGTGTTTCTCTATCTAGTCGTGTCCGAATACCTTTGAAGGTCGCTGTACATTTGGTTACCACTTGTCACTGTATAAATTTAAAACTTCTATTAGTATTCATAATTCTGAATTCTTCAGTTTAGTTATCATTTACGGTTCCATTTTTTGTTCCAGTTTTGTGTTTGAGCTTTACTTCTAAGCAGTTCTATACTTTGCTAGAGTTAAATATTTTGTAGGATGATAATGTGCGATATATAGACTCGGCAAAAATGGGCAATTTCCAATGTTGTGCAGTGAGCAACGTAGAGGGGTAACAGTGTAACTCGAGCGTTCGTATCAAAGCACAGTTGTTCAGTATTATTCCACTGCCCGTTGTGAGTGCTTATTAATACACATATGTGTATTTAGAAAATGTCGCATTTAGGAACGTTTCGCAAATGCTGTATTCCGAAGAAACTAGAAAGGTGTTAACTGTTGCTCGACACTGTATATGCCAAACTATAATTGCTTGCCAAATGTGACAATATTTTTTCCGAAAAAAATTCATGCAACTTTTGAGATTATAAGATACGTTCTTCTTCCATTACACTAACAATTTAATAAAAACAATTTCCTTAGATATTATTTGGATATATGTATATGGTACATACAGAAATTTATCATAACATATGCCCACATATTATTATTACTTTCTCAAAGCGTGTAATGCTGCTTAACAGCGAATGCAGTTCTTCAAAAAAATTATGCAAATACCAGCAACATATAATAAACTTAATAATTTATTGCATATGTCTAGTACTTAGACGTTATAGAGATTATATTCTTATGTATATATTTGGTTCAAAGACATTCGTACATAACGTTTATAATCTTGACTGGTATTTGGCGCTTGCATATAGTCCGCGTACACTCAGAGTAAGTTTATTTTCAGTCTTAAAGCTGTAATACACATATATTATTTTGCGTCAACTACCTTTCGAGAGATCCAACCGAAAATTATTTCAGTTTATTTTGGCGTGCTGTACGTACAATTATTTAAACAACGGCTGGTATTTAAATATATACTCTTGTATTTTAGTGAGTCACTGTGAACGCTTTGACCTGAAAGTAAATATTTTCGTTAGCTCCTGCAGAGAAACCGTTTGAAATTTATTTAGAAATATACTTACGTGTTTATAGCAAAAAGATGTGCAGTTTGTTATGCAGCCTATCGATTTATTCGAGAGAGTAAATCTCGTTTAATGAACTAGTGAAAAGGTAGATCGGAATGTAATATAACAAACTTAATGGTTGAATGAGTGAATGAGTCATCATTATACTCGTATTAACGATGAAGGGTAACAAGCACCTGCGGAAATGGGCTCCCAATATACCACCATCTGAATTAATGTTATAGCTTTCAAAGTATAAATTATAAATTAAGTTGCAACATCTTGATGTTGATTAATTTTTTTGTGTGATTTTTAACTGTCTACCAAGGATATATAAATAGGGATTTTATAAATGAACAGACATAATGATGTCGGTTTCCCTAATATAGTACTTGCTTAATGGTATTTAATAACGTTAAACCTAACAACAGGAAAGAGTAGTAAGATTTTCTGTACATATTAATGTACAAAGTGGTACCGGCATCTCAAGACAATCTTTAATAGCACTTCCAGATCTTCAATATGGACATAAAGCGGTGATGTTAAAAGTCGAAATTACCGTACGAGAAGATTTTCAAACAGATGTAATATTTCCAATGAGTAATTAGCGTCTCTTGCAGCTACTATCGTTCTCAGAGTACCATGCGATGTGAATACAGTACTTAGCTTATTAGTTCTTAAATATTTTTAAGAATATACCAGCTGTGTTAAGTCCGGCGTTGTACCGCGTTCTATTAGTTAAGTAATTACATAAAATTACGTACGAACGACGCCCATTTTGAAGAGCAAAAATGATATGGTAATTTATATTAATGTTAAGTGATTAGTGTCTTACATTTGTACTTGTTGAGGCAGATGTAGTAATGTACGGAATAGCATTTCGGAACATATGCGATGGGATTATAATTAAGGGTTATTTAAAGAAGCAAGTTGACAGATATATGCAGTCTGCTATTGCTGAGATTAATGTAGAATTTCGTTGACAATCTAATGGAGTTATTCTGTAATCTTATTAACTGTGAATATGAATACATTTTCAACTACCTAGTAACAAAGTATAATAAAATGTTTGGTATATAAAATATAAATTAGAAAAATATCACGGTGATTTGCCGTCTTGCCATGTTCCAAAAAATTGTGAGTTTTTGAATGTCTGCCAAGTTGCTGTCTTCAATGGATTGAATAGTCCCTCAAACTTTTCAACGTGCATTACTGATCATATTTTTTCTTTAATTTTAGGAAACTTCTATTTTAAGTACATGAAACCAGTTATATTGGTAAATTGTCCATGGTTTTGATAAAATTCTTCATTAATCTTAGTTTGATATGTAACGATGGTAGATACACATTTTAAGGATTAAACAATGTGTCAGGCTTCACATTTTACTGTTCAGGAATGAATGATTTGCGTTTAGGCAATTCTTTTCTAATGTAGTGTTTTGTTTTTCTGTTTCTATCATCCCATTCACATGAAAACAAGCTGCAGCCTAGGAATAAGTGCAATCACCTTCAAATTATTTTGAATATTTCATTGATTTTTCGTACTAATCGAATGGACCATAGGTGCTAATGGGAATTTATTGTTGTTGTGCAGAAACGCAGCTTTGAAAGTAACTTTAAAGGCATCAACGAATAAGCGCCATTCTATTGGATTACGTTTAATACCAAATATCCTCGTAAGAGAAGAAATGGCATTCTAATACTGCGCCATTTTCTTCAGAAAAATAATTGTTAAATTAACGACTGCGATGAACACATATTTTTGTATTCTTTTAAACAAGATTCCTTCTATTTAGCCGGGAACCAAGCATTTCAGACTATTGTATCACTTTAAATCACGTGTGATATCGTTAACTTCGCCTTGGGTCAATAAATTAGACTCAACTGAATAGTTTGGTTTAAAAATTGTATCACCGAAATCTGTTTCACTTTTTTTCCTTACTTCCATCAGAACCTGAGCTTATCTTTCATCTACTGTCTCATGTTCTGGAGGCTTGGGTAGCGGCAATCCTTCGCAGTGTGGAACTGGTCTCATTCTAGATTGAAAATTGGGGTACACCAGTGTATGTTTGGTTTTCGCCCAGGTTCTTGTTCACTCCCCCATTTTACACTCAAAATAAAGTTCATAACACTTTTTTTACTAATGGAATAAGATTAAGTTTTTGAGACATCGTCATTTCATCTTTTACATAACGTCATGTATAAAGTTGTTAGGATGATTTAAACAAACTTTAGGTATTTTGTAACTACCGACGAACTAAAAGAAATAAATTAGTAAATATGCAATACAAATCATTCAGACACACAAAGCGTTCACAATGACAAGTTTATTGGTTTACTGCTATTTTGTAAGTGGCTCTGACACTGTTGTGATAAATATGTACCATACTAGTAGATCAGGTTTGTACATGTCTGGATCTGCACGACCGCCGTGGTGGTACCATTTGAGGTAACTCGATTTGTTTCATATATTTACAATGCTCTAAGAGCTTTTATTTGACAACGAACAAACGGACGAAGACAAGCGTTTTAATGTAGGATTTTTCGGGTTCAAATATAAAAAAGATTGATCTACCTGATGTCTCTGGAATATGAGTTTAATAGTATCCAAGGTACAGGATAAAGTTACGACTGTTTAGTTTTTCTAAAAGCGTTACTTTAATTTTTTGTTTTATGCGTGGGGTTGGTGCTTAGTTGCAGTGACTTCGTAAGCTGTATTACTTGTAGCTATTACTGCAGCTGTCGTGGTGTAGGTTTGTGTGTATAAATTGTGTTAAAATGGCTTTGTGACAGCATCATATCACCTCTTATAGTGCCGTGCTGTTAATCACCTTGCTCCCAACAGCGAATGGTAAGTCGATCCGGATTTCAACTCTCTGATAAAATGTCATCGCCCCTCCAGAGCGTTGATTTAATGATTTTATTTCATTCACAATTTTACCACAATGAATTGACCAAACAATTCTTTTCGAACAGCAGATTCGATTTTAATGTATACGCGCTATGGAAATAAAAGCATTGAAGTTGTGCGAGATTAATAATTTTTAATTATGAGTCAAATATATGGAGACATATAGAAGATTTAAATGTATGCAAAGTACTTCATATGGCGTGCTCTATAATGTAGAGTAAAAGTGAATTTAGATTCTAATTTTTATTTCTCAAATATTACAATTATTAGAGAAGTTGGTTTCGAAAAACTGAGCAAATTATATTATAACTTAGTCATCCTGTATTCTAGATCCTATCAACTAAAGTAGGTTGGGTTAGATCATCATATTTTGACTGGAGGAATCTATGGTATCATGTTGTAAAGACCTTTTAGAGGTAATCTATAAAAACTTGGCCGAAACTGCTCCGTTTTAGAGATAGAACCCGTTAAAGTATCTTTTAGGTAGATTTCAATGTTTTTACAATTTGTTAACACGAGGAATATTTCAGAAAATTTTAGAATGTTTGTAGAAGTTCAAAGATAAGTAAATATTTTGAATGTTGTTCTTGAAAACAAAACGATGCACAAAAAAACCAAGGAGTAAATAAAGTTGTAATAACGTGGAATTTTCTTGTAGCAAAGTATGTTGCTCTGATATGTAATACGTCCGAAAGATACTCTCATTAAGATATTAACAAATTTGAAAGTTTTTACTGAAATTCATCAAAACGTTTTTCAGATATTAATAAAAGAACTGTACCTTGGAAATGACGAGTTTTCGGGCAAGCATTTATAGAACTACTCTTCATATTTGAACTGAAGGGATCCGCTTTAATTAAATTTTATAATGGAACAATGGTTTTGAAACGCATAGGTATACTTATTATAATAAAATAAAACTTGCATGTCTAATATACCATTTGCTTTCTTTTTGTAAGTATGAGTAAGTATTTTTTGCAAAAATATGAGAACAAGAAGCACTTACTTTGTTTATAATTTAGAGCCATAAGCACAATATAGGTTTGTATCCTAACAGTGGCCAATGGTGATTCGAGAGGGGGGTACCGATTCGGCCAAAAAAGCTTAAGTTTGTCAGAGTTGTATTTGAGAGTGGATTTGACCATAAATATTTATTTTATTAGTCGAAATGACGTGTTGAAATATGTGAGTATATTTCGTACCATTCTTGTAATAAACTGTGTCAGAGATCATATGTACAATGCTTTTCTTGACAATCTTTTGGAAATATACTGAAAGATAAAGAAATTAAGCATAATGTAGCCATTTCACTACAATTGTACACAATCGACATATGCCTAGTTTAAAATATTCAAAGTTTCAACAGAATTACAGTCGACGATTGATCTTTTGCCGCACTGCCAAAAAAGCTGCTTAAATGTTCTGCACCTTAAAAGAATAATACTTTTGTGTGCTAGTCAAGTGTTGCAAAATCTTCTACTGTAACTTATTCAGTAGATTAGTATTATCTCTCCCAAGTATTGTTCGTTTGTTAGGAAAGGACTCCTTTTGCGTCTCAAATAAAATTGTCTAAGTAAATTGTCTTACTTAGGGTGGGTTTATCAATGTGAGAATAAAAGTGTTAGTTAAGTCACTGACAGATATTGCTGACTGGCAGAAAAAAATTAGCAACTACAATGCTTTATCTTGCAGATAAATTCTATTTAACACTCAATAAACGTTTCATTGTAATTATCTTACGAATTACTAATTCTAATTCTAACGAATTCTAACGACTATTGTTGTGGAAGGACGATAGGCGCCGGGGTTCAATTCTCTGGAGGGACGGTGACATTTTTTCAGAGAGTTTAATCCCGGATCGCCTTGCCATTTGCTGTTGGGAGCAAAGTGATTAACAGCGTGGCATCATAAAAGGCCATATGATGCTATCACAAAGCCAATTGAACACAACTTACACACACAAAACTACACCGCGAGAGTTGCAGTGATAGCCAGACAAGCGATACAGCTTACGGAGTCACTGCAACTTTTATCTGCAAGTTAAGTTATTTATCTTCACATTGATAAACCAACCCTTAATAGTTTACTTCGTGACTATGAGTTAATTCGACGGCCAATAATCAGATTCTGACCATTGTTTAAACTGAAGGTTTCGTACTCCATCTCCACCGGCTTTCATTTTGAATCACACAGTTTTTTATATTTCGTATAAAGTCCCATATCTTTAGCCTTTAAATATTTCACGTAAGGAACTTGAATAATAATGCTTTTATTAACGTTATCCATGCCAAAAAATGTTTGAATTGAAATTGATATGTATTTATTACATATCTATCACTTTAAAAGCTATAAAATTACAGTGTTGCAATAGTAGAAAGTGTTATAGTATAACGATGTTTAGAATATAAAAATATACGATAACTTCTCAAATCATTATCTAACGCGTAAGAGCTTAATTATAGAAACGATTTGTACAATACACAACATTTGTAATAAAACTTCATGTTCTCTTACATCGTTTAACACATAATTTGTTATTTTAACACCCGACGACCATCAACGGCGTGAATTGTCGAAATATTTTTTAAACCGTGTAATTATGTACTTGGTTCATCGTTTAAAGAACGCTTATAACATGTTTCCACACATATTACGAAATTAAAAGTCGGCTACCCGGTCGACTTTGTTCCATAAGAGGAGGTAATTTAATAGTGTAATTGGTACTAGTAGCGCTGGACCAACGTTTAATGAGGCTTTATAGGTTCTTATGTTGGTAACGATCGAGTGATATGTATTTATTTTTATGTTTTCGAATATATTGTAGTGTGGAAAGATTTGTTTCCATGTTTCTTATACAGTTGTGCTTAAAAATTTGGAACCATCTTCGTATTTTCAATATTAACCTAAAACCTTTATGCACCGTTAAAATAATGTATGTATCTTTACTGCTGCTCGTTACTTTTATCCAACAATGTATTCAATCACGTTCTGAGTGGAGTTTATCCAATCAGCTAATGAATGTTTCTGAAATTAAATTAATTTTGTACTTTTATGCAACCTTTTCCAGATTCAGATAATTACTGCTGTCGAAATTACTTCAATTCTTAATAGTATCGATACTAATGCTTCTGATTTTGATATTTGTTTAACTATATAACACTAAACTGTTGTCAACTGTTTTGTCATACTTTCTAGTACAACCCCAGAGGGCGGCGGTGTATGTTGACAGATTACCTATTTTATTTGATTTAGCTTTCGATATTATGTGTCATCAGTTTTTTTAATTGTTAAGATACATTGCTGGGGCTAATACGAATAGCATACAAATTTTATCCGTTGTCGTTTGAGATTCTATTCTAAGGTCTCTTCTCTTTAATTTATCTATTCAAATGATATCTTAAAGGCGGTAGCGAAGCATGTTGTGCAAGCTTACGCTCACGGCAGATATTTATTTTATTCGTTTCGTTACGAGTATCAAGAACAAATAACCCATAATCTTATTTTGAATTCTAACAAATTAGGGTGTTATTATGTGGTTAAGGTGATTGTGCTGACTAATGAAATACGCATTTGAAGAATCTGCGATTGCTTTCGGATACCCAATTTAATTAAGAAAGTGTATATCGTGTATATTATCATTATTATAAATTGCTTGTCAAGACTATTATTGCAGCCCGTGTTGTATAATTTTTTGTGTACATGTGTTTTAAAGATTTTGTTGCAATATAATTTCGTTATAAATAATGTAGCGCTATTAATTATGTTCTGATAGTCAATGGTAGCTCGACCAAACTGCCGATCTAGCCAGATATGTTACAACCGTTACCGGCTGGACTTGAATTCCGGACTGTGTGTACTGGCCTACCCATAATCAGTCGCTTTAACCTCTGTGTCTATAGAGACCGTTTTTTGTTTCATTCTTACGTAGAAAACTTTTCAATTTTCTTTCGTATTACAAAAGAAATAACGGAGACATGAGATTTTATAATAGTGTAATATCAGTTTGAATATAGTAAGGAATGCAATTTAGGTTTAATATTACCAAGGATTTAACTTCTTTTCTTATATATTTTTCGTCTCAATCTCTTTACATCAAAGAGAACTATTTTGCAATAAAGTTTTCGTATTTATTATTTTAAAACGTCGTATCTGAATATACTAAATGAGTAAGGAATGTATGGAACATAAATTATATTTATATAAATTCTAACTACGACATTTATTGGTTTTCTGGAATACCAATGCAATGAATTTCTTTAATTAAAAATGGTATAAAATATCAGTTTACTTTTACTTTCTTGGATACTTTGAATTATTTAGTCTGCTTGCATGTTGTTTATTTTATGGCTATATCGCTATTTGAATTTTAAATTCAACTCGCTGATGATATAATTTGTTTTCTTTAGTAACTGAAGGTATAAAATTCAATTCAAATTTTCTTAATTATATTTTATAATGAGGAGGTTTTTCTTGTGTGTAGAGGAAACAATATCATAAATACTCAACACCGTGTAATTCACAAAAAATTAAGGATTTACTAAATGGTAAACTTGGGCGATCGGTAGCCAGTTCTGTCCATAAAGTTGTCATTTTTATATACACTACTCAGACGTATAATACTCGTCTCATGGCGTTCTGTAAAAACAACAATAGAGAGTGTCTACCTCGCTGTCGTTATCTTGGAAATAATGAAAACAACAGGTACTACATGCTAGGCTTACCGTAGCGCGAGATGTTTATGAGACAATATTTTAGTCGGTTTTAACGTGAGTAGAACGCACAACGTATTAAGCAGATTAAGATATTTATTACCTTGTTAAAAATGTATATTTCAAAGGGGGAGATGTTTTAATTTCGATTCGAAAACATGAAGGGTGTTGTGCCCTAAAACAACTCGTTACTTATTCCCGGGTATCAGAATTTATAAGCTTATTACTTACGCTGTTGTTGTCACTGTCGTGTTAAAAGTATTCATATTTATCGTATATGAGCGGTTATCCAATTTGTTCCTTTTAAAATATAGATTGTACCGTACACATGATTCAGGTAATTTTCGACGATTGGCTGATTTAAAATCGAATGCATTTGCAGTGCATTACATCTTTACAGCAGTTGTTTTATACAGAGTAATCGAAAATTTTGAAAAAGGAATCACTTGATGCAAAAGGAATCAATACTTTATCATTATAGCTACAACACAGTTTGAAGAGTGTCAGGGCAGAGTAAGATAATATTTATGGTGTATATTTAATACACGAATAAAGTGTTATGATATAGGAAAACTTGTGAGTGGAGCAGTGTGTCAGGAGAATGAATTTTATGAACCAAAGTTTGCTAAGTGTAGATTGCGACAGTTTTCCATGGTCAACCTAGACGAACCACAAATGCTTTTGTATAGACACATCGAAAAAGATCATAATTAGAGTAGGCTATGTGAATGGATTGTTACTTTAGCCACTTTCACATAATGACATTTATTCCTTGAATATATGTAATACTTCTATATTGCGGGTCTCCTATACCAAGCCATGCAGGCAGTGTTCGCCAACAAAGAGTGATGGAAGAGGGGGTTCCATGTCTCACCGCGTTCTGAGGTCTTTATACGCAGACGCGATGCGCTTGTTTGGAGGCAAATTTAATTGGAATAAAATTGTTCATTGTCATTATTGTAATAGGTATATTTTACAAATTATCTACAATTCTCTTAAAAATTTTAACAAAAATATACAAAATTAGTGTCTAGACTAAACTATCGTATTTGTTTGCTCTACTAAAAGTACACAAATGTGCCCAAAAGTAACTTCATGACAAAAAAAGCTTTTGTTGAATCTGTATTATTTTGCAATCTTTATTTAACTTAATGTATTTAAATAATTGTTTTGCAGCTCATGACAGTGAAAAAAACACGAACTTATTTTATTGCACTATCTTCTATTGACCTACTAAATAGATTTAAACATTTTCTTTTACTATAGCAAATGTTTGAATGTTTTGATTTTACAAATAGTTCTAGCAATAAAAATTGAACGACAAATAGTTGGTGAAACATATAAATGTGATATAGTTATAACTATCGGACTGGGTAAAATAAAATACCCGTAATATCCCGTATCACATTTTATTGGTTTCTAAATAAAATTAGGCGATTATATTTTTGTCGAATATTTACATCTTTTGAAAAAATTAAACGAGTTTCGTGGAACGACTAACCTACAACATGAACATAACCACCAACGATTCACGCGATTTCATTGGCGGACATGACGGGCATGCGTAAATAGACGCTAGAACGTTATTTTGAGAGGACCGATGTGTTATCTCGCTTTGATGTCTGAATTTCTCCAGGACGACCCGCAATATAGAAGTATTACATATATGATTCCTTGACATTTAATTTGAGGTTATAAACTTTGGTTACAAGAAAATGTTAAATAATAAATGTCATTATGTGGTAGTGGCTAAAGCAACGATCAAAACCATTTACATAGCCTACACCAATTATGTTTTTTTCGATGGCACGTTATATGGCCAAACTTTATGGAGTTGTATGACAATATGTTTTTCTATTTTACGTTCATAAAAACGCTATTGTAACACGCTTTTGCGTATCGAAAAGTGCTTCATTGTGATACGCCTTTTTTCATTTCTATAGGTTAGCTGTATTGAATACATTATGACAGAAAGCAAAGTTGACGTTTAATGCATTTTTCTTATACTGCTTTTGATTTTTTCGGTAATAAATTCGCCTGCGGCTCGTTTTCTAAACTTGAACTCGTGCGACAAAATCATGCCTTATGAAACTCGTTCTTTAATATACTATTTTATTAGCCGTGTTCCATCTGCGTATAATTATATGCCACAGTTTTTAATGAATCTTAATCTATCAGTAGTGTATATGATAAAAGGAAATCGATCAATTATGGAGCCTTGAGGTACTTCTGCATTCCATCTAAGTCATGTGATACCTCACCATTGTACAGAACTCTTTGTACCCTTTTATACAATTAAGACGAAATTAATGCAAAGGAATTAGGACATAAGCCACAATATCTCAAGTACACTGTTCAAGCATGAGTCAACTTTTAGTCATTTAGTCTTTAAAACAAGTTCAGAGTTGTATGGTACTAATTCTTTTTTAAAATCAACTCGATTAGATAGGTACTTATTGGAAGAAAAAAATAATCGAATGGATTCAGAATTCGCCTTAGGAAAAATTCTGATTATTCTTGAATTAGAAAAATGATTAGGATTGGGAATTTTAGGGGCAGGTAATTCCGTGCAACTAACAATACAATACCTCAAAAAAAAATTAAATATATATAAATTGCTTTGTCCGAACTACATGTCTTATTTGAAATGGAATGAAATTCGTCAGGAGTGACGAGCTTTAACTAAAAATTACAATCTGGATCAAGTGTCGTAATATTTTAATAATCAACAAGATCATTCGCAATTATTAATAACTTATTGAATAAATCTTGCAAAACAATTCGAAGGCGCAATTTGTTTGAAATGGGATAGAGGACGTGGTAATTTTGAAAATCTATAGCCATGTCCTTTTATGAATCCTGTAATCACTCATTTTAATATTTCATAAACATATAAACTTTTTTGTTTGAAATATCTTTAAAATTAGATTTCTTGAGTTTACAGGATAGTTTGTGTGGCTAGTAACTAGATAGATTAGAACTATAAGAATGACATTATTTGCATTACGGTTAAATATAGTCACTGCACGTCTCTAAATAGCCCCACATAAATATGTCAGTAGTCATTCGTAATGTTCTAATTATTACAAAATATACGTTTATAATTTGGTCGGTAAAATTCATATTGGCACATTGCCAATGTTTACTGATACGTTGAAAATATTACAATAACAACAGTTTAAATCCGTGTCTATATCATTTTACAACTTTAATTTATTTCACGAATAACGGGACATAATGTGAAAATATGTATCATTTTCAATGTTGTTTTATCGGATAAACTATACTATTACGAATAAAATATGCTGCTATATAAAATGGACGATGGTAATAAATTAACTACTCTACAAATTTAGTCATTGCAACTGTATGTTAACGTGACTACACCTAATTTGTAAGCTTAGTGATTGGAGATAATATTTTGTAACTATGTAGATAGTGCTATATGATACATGTATAATATTACTTCAATTTCTGTACAAACATATTTTGTAAATAAGTGCGCTTCTGGTGACATTCTTTTCTCAGATATACTTCAGATAACCACAACTATGTACTTCATTGTGTGTATGTATGTATGTAAGTACGTATACATACATGTGCGTATATCTACGATCTGTCACAATTCATACCCTGTATTTCTTCTTATGGTTATGGCCGCATTGTTTCTGTTTTTATTTGAAATTTTATTGTATTCCTCGTTTTATTGCAAGGATGTCGTGTGGTTATCTATATAAATACATGCCCACTAAGACGAAATAATTAGCTCCTGACAATTTGTAGTTTGTTTTTACTGCTGTGTGGTAGAATTAAATTGATTCTTAAATTTTATACAGAGTGCTTGTATACATCTCCTTAAAAAAAATAAAAATCTTTATCAATTGAGCTGAGAGAATGATTGGAAAATGCAACGAATTTTTGAAACTTTATCATTTATCTTGGTGTTATTTATTTTTCTCTCCAACCAACGTAAAAATTTGGAAGATTCAAATGCAGTGAACATAGTGGCCAAGCTATCGGCTCTCCACGACTAATCCAAAAATTAGTAAAAGTGGTTTTTGATTAATGTCGAATATATCTGGCCCATAGTTCAGCGAAGCCCCATTGTGCATAAAAATCATTTGTTAGTGAATATCTACTGGGTCTTCTTCTAGAAATTCTTATAAGAAGATAAAATGTAACAATGACTTATCTCGATAATATATTTCTTTAGAATACATGGATAGACTTTTAATAACCATGTTAAATTTCTGTGATAAAAATACTAGTTTTTAGCATTGATCTCATCACTTCTTTTAAAATAGTTATTTTCCATTTCTTCTCGTGATTTTCAGAGGTTTTGTTTTACCGTTGAGCCGACTCAGTAAAAATGTTCTGATCTCGCAGGCCATTCTATCGTTCCTCGACTGTCAATCCAGTTGATAGTAAGCTAATTGTCTAGAATATCTCGTTGACTTTCTGAAACCATTTAGTATTATCAGAAAGATCTGTACTTTTTGCAAAAACTGAAACTGTTGGAATAGTTAATCCTGTTCTGACATTTAATATCTGCCGGTGTTGTGTATGTGCCTCAAACATCTGATGAAGAGTGTCCGGATTCCAATACCTGTAATTTTCACGGATCACTGTGCTATCAGGGCAACGGTAGCTCCTCTGGAAAATCTGCATCACACAAATTCAGTGACCGATCGGAGTTGTTTTTCCTACCAGAGATGAATTTTATGCAGACGTTATATTTCCTTCCTCTTGGTACCTATCACTCTTGTCTGCCTTCATTTTTAACGCAACCAAATGCGATAATACATCTCGGGCAGGAAATTTACCAAATACTTAATTGCAATAATTTTCCGGTTGAGATACTGAATATACTTATTTGGAAAATAATAATGGAGAAGTAATAACTAGGCGAACTAAGAATTTAGTTATATTTTCATTAAGTGTGTCATATGTTTTAAATCCTTATGGTCCTTATTTAGAAGAACCAGGTGCTAAAAGATGCAATAGACTGTATTCTAGGATATTGACTAACCCTTCCATAGAAGGATCATTTAATAATTCATAATAATTCATGCCTTAGCATCCCCCAACAGCTTGCGCCAATTACAGGGGGCATCGACTGGCCATGAGTTATTATTACGCCTGCAGCTGTAGACCGACTTAAGATGTAACCTTTCCGCATTTGCCGTGGAATTTGGAAAACTACAGAAAACCAAACTCAGAAAGGAAGCACCGGGGTTCGAACCCGGTACTTTTTTTTTTTTTTTAATGTGTGGTGGGTGCTTAGTTGCAGTGACTCCGTAAGCTGTATTACTTGTCTGGCTATCACTGCAACTCTTGCGGTGTAGTTTGGTGTGTGTAAGTTGTGTTTAAATGGCTTTGTGACAGCATCATATCGCCTTTTATGATGCCGCGCTGTTAATCACTTTGCTCCCAACAGCGAATGGCAAGTCGATCCGGGATTAAACTCTCTGAAAAAATGTCACCGTCCCTCCAGAGAATCGAACCCCGGCACCTATCGTCCTCTCACAACGATAGTCAGCCGCCTAACCACTGCGGCCATCGACCCGTTCGACCCGACTTAAAACAACTAAATATCAATCGGCAATCTAAAGTTGCCCAAACGAAGAACGTAAAAAGAAAAGCGTTAGATTAGCCAAGTGAGAGTTCTACTTTTCAACAGTTAACACGAAAAAATAGTTTGCAAGTTTTGCTATTGATTGAATGCTATTGAAACGATTGACATATGCGTTGTACTAACACGTTTTGACAAGTATAGACGACTTGCTTTCATGACAATTGGTTATGTTTTGTGCTCTGAAAATATTTCAATTAACCAGGGCTCTTTAGGATTGTTTGTTTATAGAATGATGATAACAAAGCAATTCCTAACGGTTGTCAATCTAGCACCGGAATTTAAATTTGAAGAATTTTGGCATGACATTGACATAGATGTGGTTGTAGTTCCACCAGAGTACAATTTCTTGAGCGATGAAGACAAAGAAAATGTTGATATTTTAGGTTTGGCAGAAATAAGTGATACTCGCGGTAGTTTAGGGATGCAGGCTCACTCAGAAGAAATTGATAAAATTGTGATTGCGCAAGTTGAACGCAAGAGACCTGAAATTGAGAAAGTTGAGGAAATGGCTGCATGTAATGGTGGTGATACAGCTTAGGTTAGGTTAGGAGTGGGGTGGCATGCGGGCCTGTTTCACCGCGACCTTTATAGGTCTATTGTGATCCCCTTTACCTTAGAGAACGCTCTCTAGTTTCGCCTTCTTAACCAGACTTATCATTTTTGAGAGCGGCTCTTTTGTGTAGCCGTTGGCTCTACCCTCATTACTAGAAACCTTGTCATCGCTAGGCCGTTACAGTAGCACAAAACATGAACTGGGGTTTCTTCTTCCTCTTGACAGAATCTGCAGAGAGCATTTTCTGCCAGGCCTATGTTAAACATATGCCTATTCAGTGTGCAATGACCGGTCATCAGACTTACTATCATTTTGACAGTCTTCCTGTCTTTACTCAGTAAGTCTTCAGTAAACTTCTGTTCCCTTAGGAACTCCTTAGCCTGTCTTTGTCCTGGTGATCTTTCCCACCATTCCTTGGACTTGTTTTGTGACCATTCGTAGATGGACCTCTTAATTTGTGATTTGGTAGTGCCGAAGGAAGGGGCCGCTCCTATGAAAGGCCTTGACGAGCCTCGTCTGGCCAGCTCATCGGCCGCCTCATTTCCCTTCACTCCCATGTGGCTGGGGACCCAGGCCAAAGTAATTTTCCTTAGGGTGCCCGCCTCATTTAAGGCTCTTATGCAGTCCCAAACCAGCTTTGAGTCAGCACTTGCGGAACTAATCGCTTTAAGTGCTGCGTGGCTGTCATAGTAAATAGCGACGCTTTTTCCTGGTTCGGCCCAACTGTCTACTTCTCTGACACAGTGGTGAATCGCAGCAACCTCAGCAGTGGTGATACAAGGAGCAAAGAAAACAAAACTATCAGAATTGTAAAATAAGTGTAATGAGCTTTAGGGGACCGAGATTGAAAGACTATAAACAACTTACAACAATTACCTATTTGCACAATTTGATGGCAAATTGTATAAATATATTTGTTGTATAGAACAATTCGCTGTACAAAAAGTGCTAATCCTTATTGAAAGTTTGATATTAAAATGGATTAAAAATCTGATATTCTGTTGAAACCATTCCCATTTTGTAGAGAGGTTATTTTATTTAGTGCCATTTTTATAAGAAATTAGGCAAATGATGGGCATTGCAATAACCGTGTAAAAATCGTAAATGAGGATTTCAGATTAAAGAGAAAATGTCATAGGCTGCACAAAGTGTTGGTTTCGCTTCTATTGAAAAAAAATTAAATCGTATTGAAAGGAAAAGTAGACTTGACAATACTGGTTAAAAAATAAGAAGGAATTATTGGCTCCTATTAAGAAAATGTTGGGAAGAAGGTGAGACAATGTAATAAATCAGGAAAGCACAACATGCAGACTATTAGTAATTGCTGGCACAAATTAGGTTTTCTAACTGAGAAGGTCAAATTAGTTAATCCATACAAGAGCCAATACTTGAGGAATTTGGAAATGGATAGTGAAAGTAACCGTTTCATTTGCAATGTCCACATTAACGTTTAACAATTTCCGGTTTTAGTATTTATACAGACCGCTGCGTCCAGCGAAAAAAAAATACGAGACCAAATGGAGAGCAGAAATAATCGCATAATTATACAAGATTATTTTCTTAAGAGAGGATTCACGCTTCAGGTGAAGCACACTAAAATTACGGCGATCAATAAAATTAATGGGAACTTCAGAAGCGCAAGGTATCTGGTATACATGTACGGTTATACAAAGAGACATAATTTTTAGCTATTAAGTCCACTTTGACGATGGATTCCATGCTCGTACGTTTAGTGCTCCTTTTAGAACATATAATGAAGCACTTACGACAATAATAAGTTGACAATTTTATTACTTTACTTAATAGTTCTACGTCAACCGCGATCACATTGAATTATTTCCCGCGAAGCGTATATAATTCAGGCATGCATCATTAAGATATATTTTATCGTTAGCAAGAAATTGATTTTAGGAAATTGCGTAAACTCAAATTATGTCGTGTAAATTCGATGTTAACCTTGAAAAGGCAGTAAAATAAAATTGCAAATAATTGCCACAACTAGTAGCAAATGTCTTAATAGATGTAATGTATCTTAAGTAAAATTCTACGTAACTAACAATTATGTACATTGGTAGCTGCTCCAGAAATAAATTTATTTCGTCGTAATTTTTGTGAATTAACAGCAATTCTATCACATCTATGAAAAATTACAACTTTTAATACAATTAAATTTACGTCAACAACGTCGAGCACTTACTTTCCATTAAAAACACATTAATAATATAGTCCTATTCATAATTGAAATAGAGATTACTATGAAATCTTAAAGCATTAAAAGCACTTTCAGTATGTATGTAATGTTGTGATCTATTATTAACAATCATTAATCTGCTACATTTTAATGGAACGTTGGCACGTACCAGGATAGGATTCAATTTTGTTTCATTCGAACTTCACCATCACTCATGTTATGCCTCAACTAAAGTTCTATTTTATTTAATTGTAAATACAGATTGTATGTAATCTCTCATCTTGCGATTACATTCAACACACAAAGCAAATATTTTACCGATATGAGGTTTTGCTAATGTCTATGTCCATAGATGTCTCATTAATTCAATCAAATTTAAACTATTTCAAAATAACTAATAGCTTGTTGAAAATGAACCGATTTTTGAATGAGATAAATAAGATAAATGCAACTTAATGAAGTGTTTTAATTTACTTATTTTGTAAGGTCACCAACAATTCGCGTACACAGTATGCCAGGAACTGAATAAACCAAGAACAGCAATATTCAGAAGCCGTAAGTCACGTTATTGAATTTCTAGAAGTCATACATTGGCACCAGATGATTATAAAGACTATAGGATTTGAGATTGAAGATTTCTGTAAAGAATTATCGTTTGAATGTGGATTTTCCTTAAACGATGTTTTCAATATAAAAATGAACATTACCGGTCGATATACCAAATGAGCAAAAATTATTTAGATAAGGGATTGCCATGATTAAAAAAACCACTGTCTTTGATAGGTTCAGTTTTTTGTTAATGTTAATTAAATATTAGTTTCGATTTAAAACTTTCCTCAACATGGTATTCTCACAATTACATAAGTGATTCATCATTGAATCTTATTTTCGTAATGGAAATCTTGAAAATGGGGAATGGAGATACAATACTGTCGCTTATCTGGTTGAATTTCGACAACAGCTTCCTGATTTTGTGTTCTTGGCAGCTAACTTTTTCAATGTGGTCCGGAATTGTGTGCGACTGTTCAGAGAAACAAGAAGTGTAACACATAAGGGCGGCAATGGTAGGCCAACTGCTCGTACAGAGCAAACTATTGAAAATGTTAGAGAAATTATTAACGCAGCACCAACAAGTTGCTAAGAGTCATACAGCAAGTTTCCGTATCATATGGTTCATGCAGAACAATTTTAAGGAAGACATTGCTTTATTGCCTTATAATATGCAGGCGTATCATGAATTTTTACCGCCTTATAATAACAGGCGTATGTTATATTGCCAGTGGTTCACCCAATATTTATTGAACAACAATGACCACTTGGATTTGACATTTTTTAAAGATGAGGCGTGGTTTCATTTATCAGAATATATGAATTCACAAACCATGAGAATGTGGAGTGCTGAAAACCCTCACATATTTCGTGGCTTTCCCCAGAAAGTTGGGGTGTGGATTGGTGTTTCTCTCAGACGATTGATACCCATAATCTTTGAAGGAACCATAAATGCTCAAAGCTATCGAGACAATATCTTAGAACCCTTCATAAACCAACTCCACAAAGACGAGCTGCAACAGGGATACTTCCAACAAGATGGTGCCACTTCTCACACGACTCCGCCATCTATCACTTATTTACGACAATTTTTTGGGGTTCGTCTGATTAGTTTACGTTGTGAACCTGAATTCCCCCCAAGATCACCAGATTTGCCTCTCCTAGATTACTTCATTTTTCCACATTTGAAGAACACTATACTTAAAATACCAGTTCACACACTTCCTGAGTTGCGAAACCGAATAATTGAAAAAGGTGCCAATATTACGCCCGAAATGCTTCGGAACACATTTGAGAATATGAAAAGGCGTGCAAATTTGTGTCTGCATGAGAATAAAATAAATTGAAAATAAACCCACAAGTACAAAACATTACATTTAAATAACTCGACGACATAAGTATTGTTACTATTTATTTTACAAGCCGATTGCCTTACATAACCAATATAATTTCAACTACTGACGATGACTTAAAAATGGTACGTTCAGGATTCCAAAGCAACCTTTTATCTAAATAATTTTTGGTCATATGGTAGGTGGTTATTGTCGAAAGACATTTAATGTTTGAATAGACCAGCATAAAAATGCACTGTTGTTGTATTTTGAGACGTCTACTGGTAACAGGAGGGGGCACCAGATTACAATGGGAGCTTAGCCTCCATTTTGTTAGTGCGTGGTTTCCGCAAATCTGGATTTGCAAACAGTGATTTGTTCGTTGGCCAGCTAGGAGTCCAGATGTCTGCCATTTAGACTATTGCCTGTGAGGTTATTAAAAAATAATTATATAAAGATCTACCACATGATATTGCAACTTTAGAGTAAAACTTAAAGGCATCGCAAAAAGAATGACCCACAGAATAATTTCAAAAATGTAAAGGAGAATCAATGCGTAATAAAAATTGGAAGAACTATACGAAGTTATAAACAAAAACATGAAGCGAAACCTTAAAATAAAAAGCAAATATTAATGTTAAATAGCAAACAAAGTGGAGAAAATCAAAACGCAAATTTGTGATATTTTAGAAATAATTTCGCAGTGATTGCAAAAATAAAATGTAAAAGAGTGAGTGTTATTTCACCCTTTTACAAGCTAAGAATTCAAAACACGTAACATCTAGTTCCAATTTTGAATTTTCGTTTTTCTATGGAATAATTTTCGACAAAAAATCTTTTTATTTCCACAAAAGGTTAACCAAAAATGTAGCATAAGTATTTCAGTTTTGGCAGTGAGACATACTTACACCTGTTGTGACCGTAAAAGTTTCCATGACAGTTATTAAAATAACTACGCTTGCGGACATTTTCAACTAAAAGGCACCTTTAAACTAAACAACAGAACAGTCATTTCGACGCACCAGCTTTCTATTTTACAAATGCAATTAATCACAGCCCGCCTAGAGTACACAGGCCGAATTACCAAAACCGAGATAACCAAGCAGTTAGTATTACAAGGAGCATGCAAACTCTTCGATATACATACATAGGGACATGGGGAAGGGTTAAGACAGCGTAACGGATTTTCAGGTAATGTAATAGGTAAAGTTTAACTTGCCGCGTAGAGTCGTGGAAGCTTCGGTTATCGTGCTGATGCTCCGTTCCTCTCCACCTCTCTCGTTTGATGTTTTAATTAGCGGCACAGTCTGTTGGGAATCCTTTCCCCTTTCGCGTTGCAACCTATCTCTAGTCTGGTCTCGCCTCGACGTCTCCTCACGTTAATTTTGATCAGACTTGCCATATTTACGCATCCATTGATCAATGATTTAACTACAGCAGCGCTACATCTCCAGATAATTGAAGGTTGTTGAAACAATGAGAGGTGGTAGTTTGTAGAGGACTGCATGTATTTTAACTCTCCTCGATTAAAAACGAATTCTTATTATTATCAATTCACACTTCAAAATTGCTATCTGAGGAGTAGAAACTAAAAGAAATTGTTATAAAGTGATTAGGGTTTTCAAACCAAGCCATAGCTAAGAAAATAAGACGATCCCATCATATTATTAACAATTTTATAAAGTTGGGTAATTCTTACGCTCATAGATAGTCTCTTCTGGTAATGTAATCGTGCGACAACTAACTAACAGACATCTGCAATAAATTTTATCCGGCACTAAACGTTTGCTGTGGCTAAAAAAGGTTTCAAAACCACCCTTAAAACAGACACAAAAACAAGCAAGACTGAAATTTGCGCGCAAAATGATATGAGATGAAACAACGTCCTATTTACTGATGAAAAGAAATTGAACTTGGACGGGCCTGATGGTTTGAAATATTATTGGCACGATTTTCGGAAGAATATTAAATAGTTGAGAGTAGATTTCCACGATCGTTGTTTACTATGTTGAAGTCTTCCGGGTGTTGTCGCGTAGAAAAGTTTGCACTTTACGTTTCACTAATAATGCTGTCAGCATCTTCAGAAGGTTTCTAAAGACTGATGTTGAAGTTACTTGGATTCTTCATAATTTTCAGTGATTCCCGTATCAATCTTTGATGGTACTGCGTAGTTTTGGCTAAAACTTTAACGTTGTCATAATTAATGCCCCTAATCTTGAAATAGGTGTTCAGCTACTGCAGATCTTTCCGTATATCCACTTTGGGTACCCCGTCGGTGTTCCTTAATTCTGCACTGGATGCTCCTTCCTGTCTGTCCGATGTAACTTGACAGACTCTTAACAACTTGGTCATAATTTGTCGATGATATTAAGAAACCTAAATATTCTATAAAAATTTTGCCGAGTGTATATACATAAAAGCACTTGTAGCTCTTTTCATCTTGTAATCATGAAATAATACAATATACACGAGACTAATCTGATTTGTTATACTTCTAACTCTTATCCAACTGCAGGTAATAGAATCAGTTATATCTTTATAAAGAGATTAAAACCCTATGTCCAGCAAGCGAGCAGTTTGTATTACGTACAATTACCCATTTTCTCCGCACGAGTAGACAGTTCTTAAATACCGCGCGACCTTTCATCATTGTCTTTCGAAGATAACTGTATCGGTGTACGTTGGTAAGAACGCCAGATTGTTGGGTATAGTTTAAAATGTCGTCGTGTTTGTGATTGATCTTTCTTTGTGACTACAACGAGGAAATATAGTACGAGATTACGGCGTATAATTATAGTCGTAAATTTAAAGTTTTTTCTTGTTTTTCACCGTTTATTGGCTGTGGGTAATTCGTGAATCGTAGCTTTATAGACAGTAATCGAAAGGGAATGATTTAAAGGTTTTATATTCGAAGAAATTGCTGTTTTAACCTTTCGAACTGTATACTAAAGAAGTTTTGCTTATCCGTTAGTATTATTTAAATCTTATTACTCAGGTTGTGCAAATTTTACTTCGTGGGTGGTCAGGTTGTGCCACTATTTTCGTGATTCTGTAGGATGGAATTGTTGTCTTGAATAGTTCTAGTTATGTTTAAATTAATTTAGGTTTGGTGTGTTTATGAGACATTTTTTAAGTACATCTTAATTGTTTTCAATTACGATATCTTAAACCTTTCGAGTTTGGTAGTATATCCAACTCACTCGCCCAAAATACTTTGAAAAGGGTTTCTATAGGATCAGAAAGTTCAAAGTGTCAAAGTTTTCGAAATAATAAAACATTTTAAAGTACAAAAATTTATTGTCTTTCGTTCTTTATAATTTAAAATTTTTAATTTAACTGTATGCTGGATAAGCTTGAGTAATAAATCATGGATCATTTGTCTCGATATTATATACTGCGATAACCTGTTGTGGATGTTATATAAGGTATTCGTCCCGTTTTCATTAGACATCAGTAGTAAAAGTTTTTACGGCTTTTTGAACAAGAATTACGAGAACTTGGTGCTTGCAGTGTGGTATATAAAGGAAACTCATAATACTATAGTTTATGGTTTCGTCTGCAAAAATTGATTAGTGGTCGAACGAACATAAATGCGGTGTATATTGGCAAGTGTTACGCATTGGAAAATAATTACCTTCATCGTCAAATAACAGTTGTTTGAATTAGGTGTTCATTGTTACATAATGTTGGATGTGTCGATGGCATTTGAGTTATATTTTTATCAGTACATATATTGTAATGTTGTTCTGTCAAGCGTTGTTGCCCTCTTCAAATTGACGCTTGACAGATGTGGGTCCACATAGTAAGTAATTGTAAAAAGATAAAATTATTATTTATTAATTATTAATTTAGTAAATACAATGTTACAAAATTATATAAAGTACTTTCTAAAATAATGATATTAATTCAATTTTCTTATTAAAATATGATCTCAATATTAGAGACTGATAAACTTTTCGAGTTGCTATCATTGAAGCGAATGATTTATCCGCATAAAGTCCGACCAGCGACAAGGACAGAAGGATGTTAAATATACACCATATAAATGTCAATAATATGTTTTTAAGGTAATTAATTAAATTTATGTCATCAAAATTGTACAAGAACACATTTAATAATATAATAATAATAAACACATTTATTATAGCTAAATAGTAATTTGTATTGCCAACAGGATCATCATCGGCTTATCCTAGAGGAATCGCTGCTCTTCCTGATGACCCAGCAAAAACATTTTATAAACAATAATAGACAATAATAGCATGGCACCCCACTATAGTGACAAATGTTAATTCAATTATAACATCACTCCCAAATTTATTTGTTCTGCTCAACAAGAAGGAGTCCTGTAATAGTTTTCTTAAACTGCAGCAGGGAGAGCTCTTTTACGTGGCTTGGTAACCCGTTCATTTCCTGTGCACAATTATAACTGAAACTCCGTTTATAGTGCTGAGAACGATGTGCAGGAATATCTATAAGATCCTTTCTCCTGATATTAATGTGGTGCACATCAGTCCTGAACTTAATTTTTCAACCAGATACGGTGGGTTATTCAATTTTAAAATTTTATGAATAAAGCATAGAAAATGCAATCGTCTACGATTAGACATGTTTAACCACGACAAATCACCTAACTTATGAGAAACATGCGCCCGTCTCCTAATACCGAAGATAAACCTAAGGCACGAATTCTGAACAACCTGTATCCTATATTTGTCAATAGAACCGAGACACGCTTCATATATGGAATCACAATAGTGGAAATGTGATAACACTAGAGCATTACATAACAGCGTTTTATTGAAAATGTTTAAGGTATGTCTGTGAGGATAAATTAGTTTCAAGTTGATATGTGCCCGTTTAATATTTGCAGTAGTGGTATTCCTAAACCGCATCTCGCTATCAAACATGAGACCCATATTTCTCGCAGAATCCTTACGAATTAGATCTGTACCATCCAATCGAAGCTTAACGAAATTATTACAACGTACTCTATTTACAGAATTACCGAATACCATAAAACAACACTTATCTTTATTAAGACTCAAACAATGACGTTCTGAAATTTCAGAAAACTGCCGTAAATCGATATTAATGGCATCAATAGCTGCATCAATTTCAGAGAAAGAAAACGATGCATAGAGCTGAGAATCATCAGCATAGAAGTGATAGGAACAAAAGAATTTATGAAAGAAATGAAAATGAGGAGTATAAATTGCATACAATAAGGGACCCAAAACAGAACCCTGTGGAACACCTGATTTTAAGAATACGAGGTCTGAGGTACCTTTATCAATGTAAACTTGCTGAGTTCGATGATCCAAATAACTTGAGATAAGTTGAACGGCACAGGCATCTAAACCGATGTAATGCAATATAGATAATAGTAGAGAATGATTGATTTTATCAAAAGCCTTAGAGAAGTCTAATAACACCAAAACCGTAATATTACCTAGATCAGTGTTTTTGAGAGAATAGGTAGTAAACTAATAGGTCTGAGATCTGAAAAAGTCGTGGGATTACTATTTTTTGGTACTGGTATCACACGTGCCTGCTTCCACATTGTAGGAAAAATAGAATGAAACAAACAAAAATTGAACACATGTGTAAGAATGGGAATTAAATGAGGACAGCAATATAAAAGCATTTTTTAATTTATATTATCACAACCACAGGAATTGGACGACAACTTATTAATTGCAGCTTCAATCTGCAAATCCGTTACTTCAGCAAAAGAAAAAGCAAAAAAAACATGAGATACTCATCGTCCGCCACTGATTGTTCACAGGATGCTCTACCAAAATGTGCATTTAATGCGTTAGCATCAAGTAAACCTTCAGGTAGTGTCACAGTTTTCTTACGATAAATATTCAGATAGTGTAAATCTTTCCAAATAGATTTTTTATTAAAACGTTTCATTCTAGATTCAAGATAGCTTTTCTTTTCACGTTTAATTGTAGCTGTAGTATAGTTTCTTAAGGATTTATAATAGTTCCAATCGGCAAGTAAGTTAGAACGTCTAAATTTTTGAAGAGCTTTGTCTCTTAGAGATATTAATAATTTAACATTATCCGTAATCCAAGGCGAAGAAGGGTGTGAAAATTTACAAGTGACAAGAGGAGCATGAATATCAAAAATCATAGTAATATATTCATTGATAAACAAAATTTTATCATCAATGTTATCCAATAAAAAGACGTCATACCATGGAATTCCTCTTAAGTGATCGAGAAACAAATCATAATCAAAATAACTGAAATTACGAAATGTGCGTACGTGAGGAATAGGCTTAATACTATCAAGTGCTAAAGTGCAACAAACCAAGGAATGATCGGAGAGATCATGAGTGTCAATTACATTACATAACGTATTATTTAATGAGGCAGAGATCACAGCAACATCCAACAAAGATGAGCCAGCTGCAGTAATACGTGTAGGTTCCTTGACCAATTGCACCAATTGAAAAGATTCCAAAGTAGAACTAAAATTAAGTGAATTATAATCTGTTAAAGCTAAGTTAATATTGCAATCACCTAGAAAAATTAGTTCATTAGACAAAAGATGAACATCAGCCAAGCTCTCATTCAAGCAGGTAAAGAAATCCGTGATACTAGTGTTAGGTGGTCGATATAAACCACCAACTGATAACGATATATTTTTAGAAGTAATACTTAGCCTGCCTTGCTCAACAGCAGCAGTAGATTCAATAGAATTCTTTTGAAGTTTAAATTATTACGAATGAAGAAAGCACCGCCACCTCCGCGACTCACCCTATCTTGCCGAACTAGATTATAACCTTCCACTGCAAGAGCCTCACTGCAGATGCTAGAATGTAGCCATGTTTCAGTAATTGCAAAAATATCAATATTTAAGGATATAATAAATTTGAGATTTCATCAATTTTATTTAGGAGCGATCTAATATTCAAATGAGCTATTTTAAGCATTAATAGACAAAAAACAAAAAAAAACAACAAAAAAAGTAAAGAATATATAAGTTAATAGAGGTTTTATAAGACAATAATAGCGGCTTCCACTACACAAAGCCAAACAAAACAAGGGGCTGCCATTCTATCTCCCCGCACGTTATATCGAAAAAAAAATGAAAAAGAGAGAAGACAATATACATATGTATTTGTATGTATTCGATACATATCAAAAATAGAAAATGCCGTATTTACCTATTATACAGCAGTTCTTCAAAAAAAAAGCAATAAATATAGGATGTTTACGCAATTAACTATTACAAGTAAATAAAAATCAGAAACAATTCAGAAGTAAGCTAATCATATTAGCAAAAGTAACAGAAATCACAAAAACCAAGCTCTGTAATAAGTATTGCAAATAAATTATACATTAATTCTATTAATCATTATTATACGTGTACAAGCAGGAGTTGCATAAGTTTACAAAATAAATGAAGACTACTTAAATACTGTAACAAAATTACACCATTAAACTAACACTCAAGACGAAGAAAACAATCAAACAAAGGATTTTAAGAAGCAAAAAATAGGTGGTAATGTAATCAACAGTTCTAAGGTAATTCTGTATACTAGGAATTTTGACCGGACCTGTAGAAAATTAATCCCGAAATGACGGTTATAAACAATCGCAAATCACCAACAAGTTTTAGAGGATTATAGAACAATTGGCAATCAACGGCTACATAAACAGCGAGCTTGCACCAATTATACCTTATAATAAAAATGTGTTCTAAATTAAAATATTAGAAGATAGAAAATTTTCTCATGAATTAGAGAATTTTAAGAATAAACTAATTTGTGATGATTTCCACAAAGAATAAAATATTGTAAAATATTTTTTTACGAAAGGCTTTTTTTGAAGTTAATAAATTATATTTTTTTTTTGTAAAAGATCTTTCTGGCTTGCTCTGATTTTTTTTTTGTGCTTTGTAAATTTCACCTGGGTATTTTTCCACGTAAAATAAGCTTTCGTATTTTGTTCTCTATACACGGGCTGTAGAGTTAAGAACTTAAAGAACGAACGCTGAGATTAATTCTTTTTAATTTAAACCCCAATTTTTACTTAAAAATAAAATTCTATTTTCTTAACTTTTATTAAAAATATTTCATTACAATATGTTATTGATTAATTCGCATGTCCAAACTAAAATAGTATTTTAACGAATAGTTTTGCTTTTTTGGTAAATTTAAAGGCTCGTTCATTAATCACTAGTACAATTTATCACTGAAAATAAAGTTTACAACCTACGAAGCTGTACTAGTAGAACATCAATATTAAGTTCCATTAGAATGTCTACGATACTAAATTTAGTATCCAAAATCTAAAATTACAAAGACTATGAGCTTATAACAAATACCAGAAAACACAACACTCAAACAAATGACTAAACCAAATAAACAACTGTCATGTATTCCAACTTTATGAAAAGTGAACTTACTAACAGTCGTAACTGCGCACGCATCAAATCGTACATGGATACAGACTGGTGAGATTAATTCGATATGCTAATTGCTTGTTTATAGATGATAAATTCAGTACTGGATGTACAAATAGATGGGAATTTATAGAAGCACCTATAAGATGCTTTAGGGAGTTGTTGTTGACTCTTCAAAATAACTCTTCGGTGAGTCACGACATATAAACACCATATCCACCTAAATAGTATGCAATTTATTTCAATACATAAACATGAAGTATATTTATATGTCGAATTATAAAAGAAATAATACAAACCTTGGAACGCTATGCAACGGATGCAGTTACCAGAAATTTATATAGACGCACGATCTGGCGTGCGTCATTTAAATCAATCAAAGTAAAAAGAAGAAATCGTTCTCAATCCCTGCGTGTATATTTTGAAACAGAATAATAAAGATCAGACAGACATCGTATTGTTGAAGTTATTTATGAAGTTAGATTTTATAAATCTCTTCTTCTCAAGTAATTTTTTTTAAGGAGAATTGTATAAAATATATTCTTCTTTCGTTAGAGATGTGTTTCTATCCTCTTTGGAAAAGTTTTTTTATTACTGAGATTCTTTCCAGACGGGTTCCAATACGTTCGTCACGTATGATGGAAAAAATAGTACACAGATAGTAGCTATCATTTGAATTAACAACACTCTGAATACTAATTTTAGTTTCAAATTTTTAATTTTTCTGAAAAATTCTGTAATTTCTGAAAAATATTTTGAATTTTAATTCAATAATGAAAGGCGCGTGTAAGTGACGTCACCCGTGACTCAATGCAATATTTTATCCCTAAAAGTCAAATTTTCAATTGTTTGAAGTTGCATTTCATTGCTTAACATTACTTTGCTTAGTTGACTACGATATCAGTTCCGACGTTTGTTGATATAGGAAAGTTTTGTCACATTGGAAACGGACCCACCTTAGTCGCGATATCAGATTCAGAGAGGTAATTCATTTGATCAAACATGATCAAATATGGTCATTTGTCTGAGGAACCATCCTTCTCTAATCGTAAACATATGCGGTTCGATCTGGAATTGGTTAAATATGTATGTTGATGTATTAAGAAGCAACCAGAATTTTAAATTTCTGTGTAGTTGAACTGCAGTCATCCGGAAAGCGGTCCTTATTTGAGTTTTTAATGCTATCCATTTCCGAAAATAGTCGAATGCATCTTTTAGACAACTACACTTGTATAGAATTGAATTCCAAGTTTCCACAGTTTTATTATTGACAAATTTCAACCCAGTGAAGCTACTATTATCAAATATAATAGGATGTTAATTAGTATTATTATTTGTAGATAAAATAGGTCTTTTTGTGTTTAACTTTTACACCAAGAGAGTAAGAAACATTGTTATACATTAATAAAGCATTGTACATATGTATGTACACTCACGGCCAGATAAAACTTTCCGACCTGAAACCGAAAATTAATATATTTTCAACGTTAACAGTGTAGTCGGCTGCGACATGTGCGAACGGAAGTTTATTGACAAAATATTATGGATAATACATAGGTTGTTCGTAAATGCCGACAAACATCTGTTTGTTTGAAAGATAGATAGATATATTTTCTCGCTGCTGATATTTATGTGTCTCGATAGAAATTAAGTACGATATTATAATATGTATACCTATATACACCTATATACATATGTATAATATAATATAAATGTATTCATATCTGCTTTTACATGCAATAAATGTTTTACAAGGGAAAGTGTAAGAAAAATACGTCGCTCTGATACAAAGGGATATTTATCTAGAATTTGCGGTCAGAATATTTGATATATAGCATGAAGCAAAGTCATAAATAAGCGAGAATATAAATATCTATAATATAATGCATGTATTGTTTTGGTTGAGTTGTATGTATATTTGTGTATTTCTTTTCTTTTAATGCACCAAACTTCTTTTGCGGAATTATAGTTTTTGTTATATTTTAACTTGTATATATACATATATTACTTTTCTTTCTACGAACTCATTGAGATGTCTGAAATATGTTATACAAATTTCGAACACAGTTATTACGATTACCTATAATTACTATAAATTATTAAAAAAAAACAACTATGTATGTTTTCACGTATTTTTTTCGGCCAGTTCTCTTTACAGCGGTACATTTCCAAAAATATATCGATATCGTAGAGCTTCGCATTCGAAATCTTAGTCAAATAATCTCGTAACATTGAGGGGTGGAGCGAATAGCGAATGTAAATAATATGAAGGGAAGCGACACCGCAATAACTCGACACACATCTTTAGAAACCTGAATAACAATCATACAGATGCATATCAAAATAAGATTTATATCACAATTGACAATCCATAGTTACTGCAATATATTTACTAACATACAAGAAAATAGTCGCTACACAGCATTTCTTTGTAGTTCTTTGTTGAAGTAGTGTTTTCAGTAACCTTTTTATACGCAAGCCCGCTCCCATAATGTAAACAACAGCGGCACGCTTTAATATCGTATGCTGACTAGTATAGCCGTACACTGTAAAAATGTGGTTGTACATTGGAAACATTTATCTGGCCACGAGTGTACATATATACCAAGTTGACTTCATTCAAAAAAGCGTAAAATTTTCGATTATTTAAAGCATATGGGAATATGATTAACTATTTTTATCAGTGTCGAGAAAATTGACTTTGGTTGGGGGTGGTGGCTGTCATTTCACATGGTAGAATAAAAATTGACTGAATATAGCAGTCCATTTATGATAGTCAAATTTATTTGCTGTTGACAACAATGATAAAAAGATGAACTTTTCCTCTTTATCACGGACAAATAGCTAAACAAGCAGATTTAGTGAAATCTGTAGTTTCGTCAAGTACAGGGTGAGTAAGGAAACATCCCTATCTTCAGAAGGCTATTCCGATAAAAGCTGAGATCGTAGAAGGGTGGGAATAGACTTTAGTGATGCAGTAGTTCGGGAGATTCATTCTCAAAAGCTCAGAAAGCTCTAACTTGAGGTGCGTACTCGCTACAAAATTCCTCCGCGAAGTACAGTTGGGTGGATAACTTCTACAGATGTGGGAATGTTGCAAAAAAGAGAGTTGTCACACAGAGGACCAGTCGAACATCGAGACCGTACAGCGAGTAAGAGAGTTCATTCTACAATCGACTAGGCGCTCTTTTTATTTTTTATTTTATTTATTTTTATTTTTTTTATTATATTTGGAGAACAAACAGGGAACATCCCCAACAAAAGTTCCCACATCTAATGAATACTATAATATATAAAATATATACAGTGCCGAAAACAGTCTTAAGAGTATGAAACTAAAGTAACATGTATCCGAGAAGAAACAATGGAGGCGACAATGCTACCACGAGCCAACCACCCAACACGACCGGAATTGAAACTATTGTAGTCAAACATTGGAAATTAAAAGTCGAGAAATAATTAACTAAAAATAAAATGATTCTCACATAATCGTATCACTGACAATGGCCTCGATCACTGCTACTCTTCTCGGAAGCACGTGATCGTCCTCAACTTATCTGGCCGTACGGTACGTCGAATTCTTCACATTGACCTTCATTTCCACCTTTACAAGATGGTCGTTACTCAAGAACTATCACAACACGTTTGTAATAATCGAATACAGGCATGTCAAAATGTGATTGATAATCTGCCTGACGACGCAGTAATTTTTTTCAGCGACGAAGCGCATTTCTATGTTTCCAGCTGTATAATAAACAGAATATTAAAGTAGATTGGTAGATTCAAGAAAGGTCTTTACATGGTAGCGGGGTAACAGTTTGATGTGCAGTCCGCAATGAAGGCATCGTCGAACCCTACTTTTTTGAGGATCATGATCGTGTGATTAGCACTTCCGAACGGTATGGAGCTATGATCCAAGATTGCTTTGCACCACATTTCGAACAGTTGGATATGGGAGGTGTCCAACAAGATGGCGCCATGTACCATACACCCCATAATTCAATGGAGGTTATAAAGAATCGGTCCGTTTGATGTTCAGGTTTGGTGACATTTCATGGCCCCAGTACTCGTCAGATTTAACTTATGTGAGTATTTCCTTCGGAGTTACCTCTAAGCTGAGATGTACAAACATCGTCCTGACAGCATACAAGCCTTAAAAGAAGCAATACGCTTAGAAATACAAACTTCAATATCCGACAACGACAATGTATTTATAATGAAGGCAAGATGTTTTGTTTAAAACAAGAAATAAAACTTCCAATATTACTTTTTTTAAATAATAAAACAAATTTCTTTAACCTTTTGTAGTTCCGTTTTTTTTTTATCTTCAAAGTTAGGAATGTTTGTCTGCCCAACCCTGTATATGAAGAAGAACTGATATCACAGTTCTATTGTTTGAAGATTCTATTACTATTTCTTGATAGAGGAGTATCTTTAATACTCTATGTAAATATTTTATTTTTATTTGTGTAACTAGACTTTCTTCAGGAACTCTCTCTTGCAGAAATGTTTAGAAATACTTGCTAACATATAAATAATCATATCATATCATCAATGTCTTTGATTGCATATACAATGAATTCATTTTGTTCTGGTTAATTTTATTTTGAGCAAGAGATTTGTAATTTGATTCATAATGGCGTTTTACAGGCGATGTTCTACCCACCATTGTCCCGGAGCATAAATCACACAGCGTTTTATCGCCTGTATTAATCAGGCAATATTTCTCAGTCCACCAACTTTGAAATTTTCTATTAAGTACTCGTAGAGAGAAATGTCTAAATTACTGCACTTCCTAGTATATTGAAATTATCTTCATCCAATTTTTTTTTTATGTTTGTGAGAATTTGTTCCACGTCTCGAGAATCTTGAACATTCTAAAAAGTTTTTCTTACTTTAATCTTTTTTATAATTTAATCAAGAACAGAAGTTATTTAAAGTGAGCTATTTAATCTGTCCATGGTATAGCTCGGTAAGACAAACCAAAATGAAAATTATGATAGTGGTAACTCTATATAATCTGGTGGTTGAGAAGCTTATAGGAGCCGGTGGAAATAAAGTCGACTTAAAGTTATTTAAATACGGTAAAATAAATTTGATTTCGCCATTTTCAACTCTTCTCAAAATTAAAATAAACGAAATTATAGTAGTCAGTGTAACTGACTCATTTATTACTCGATCGATAATATAGGAATTTTGAACAGTTTGGAATTCTTCGTGCCAACAGGAAACGGTAGGACATAAAATGAGAGCTTGATACTTGCTTCGCTTTATTGAGGTCGAATTATCATAAAATTCGAATGATGCTGCCAAAAAAGCAGAAAAAGTTAGAACCCGGATTATTAAACGTGGTTCGTTTACTTAAGATATCACGTAAATTTTCGATTGACGTATAAATGCGTCGTGGGATTATTAAGTTCACCTCGTAAATTTGTAGAATTATATTAAACGCGGTAGCTCGTTTGTGTTTGTTGTGCGCGACTATAAACGGAATTATGAAGGAAGCATTTATTACATTACTGATGTATTTTATGAGATGGGGGTATTCTGAATTATGACCAGGTAATGGGATATATAATTCTGTATATATGTGATGAAAGTAAAGGTAAAATGCTCCGTTTAGCTTTAGTCAGGTTGTGTAGAGCACGTAAAAGTCCATGAGTATTTATTGCTTCTGTTGAAGTTATACAAAGGGTCGGTATCAAGTGTAGAAATCGGATTAATTTTAAATTCGTTTATATGAGATATATTTGAAGATTACATTTAATATAGGCAGGCAAAACCTGTTTAATACAGTACCTTAATTTAAATGAAATTTGTTGATTAACAATGATGAAAGGTTTAAAGTAGGGTACAATGAAACTTAATCTGTGTAACATACCCTTTTCAAATTAACCTGATATCATGAACTCTGACTCTTTGAAAGAGTACAAATCTTGTAATTCTAACCTTAACCTTTGTGTTAAGTGGAAAATCGGGATTCGAATTAGCTCGTACTGGAAATTATGGCATTTTACTTTGAACATTCTAGTACACCACTTTATTCGCCATTCCGTGTTGAGATATAATTAATAGCGCTAAACCATTCATGATGAGTTGCAGCAGAAATATTAGCGGTATCTTTGGCGTGTAATGGTTCAACAGTGGCTCAAACGCTTTAGAAATTTTTTGAGCAAGTACACGCGAGTCGCCAATCCCTTAAAAACCTTATATTATGTAATAACTGGATGTAGATTGAAGTTTTGAAACCCGTTAAGGTCAAAATTTGTTTTTTGTAGAATATTGTGTTGAATCTGTGTTTAGGCTGCTAATCTTAGGACCTAAGGTGTGTGCAGTATATGAAGATAAAACTAACAAAGTCGTTTATATTTCAAACAATAACAGGATTGTATATCTCTTATGTACCTATAAAAATCAAAAACATATTTTCTTGTTTAGTTGCTTTCGTATATGCACATCTATTGTAGGTATCTAATTTGGTTTTTGGTTCAATTTTGTGTAATACTGCAAGTTTGAACATTGTTTAGTTTAGTAATTTGCTTGCGATTTTTTATTGAATAAAATCTGGGAATTTACCAATGACGAAGACAATAACGAGGTACCAATATATTGCAGTGCCATCACTTTTTGAATTCACGCTCTAGCTCGTAAATGGGTTTGGACTTTTTCATTGTATCGACAAATCCTATATTGGAATTCTATCCTTTTACTAATTTAGTGCAAGAGTATCGTTACGATTTCTAATGAGAGAAACATCTCTTCCGTCTTTCCATTTCAAATAAACAAGTCCATGCTTGCTAATTTTCTAGTCAGATTGTCCTCTTTCCATATTTTTGTCTTCTTTTATATTCAAAGGTTTGTTCTTTCGTCCTATCTTTGCTATACCACTTGCATAAATAAAGTCCTTCTACAGATATGTTTGAAAGTTGATAGAATTAAATTATTACTAATTAGTTGTCAAAATATAATTGATGACATTTCCTTAGCAAATTCGTGGTCAAATCTTTGACAACACTGGCTACCCAATTGTTTTTCGTTACGTCCAGAACCTTCTCAATGTAGATTTCGAAGTGGAAAAGCTTGCTGACCCTTACCCAGCCTGTGTAACCACATTTAACTCGCTTTATTTGCATATATTGACATAATAAACCGCAGCCTCTGTATTTGATTATCAACTTGTGTCTTACTTGATGTTTGACTGGTTTGTAGGACGAGATAAAAATACCATAACGTTTATTCGTCAATGGCTTAATTAAGCCAATGACGAATAAACGTACAACGTTTCAAAATTGTTTGCACGTGTCCTTGACTGCAAAGTGTTGTCGCTGAAGTGAATACTTTGTCAGCCAAATAAAGCTACCTTTGGACATATACGATATATGTTTCCCTGGATTCCTCAGGTCTCTTTTCGAGGACCAATAATCTGCTATACTTCATAATCGTTTTATACCCAGTAGCAAATTTAGATCTAAAAAGATTTTTATTTCTGTGGGAATATATCTAGTAGATCTAAATTTTCTGGAATATACGGTCCTGACTCTTCAGTGAAGGATTTCTGGATTTTAGCTAGATTGAAGCACTCACTTGGCGATGCTTTACAGTCGATCTTATCACTTCAGCTACACTTTTAATTAGAATTTTACATTTAAGAGCAATGGAAGTAGATAGAGAAAAAATACACAATTTTATTAAGCATTACCTAGTGTCCATATATACAGGGTTATCCACGGAACTGGTTTGTTAGAACTTTACGATGTTTCTCTGATGATGTTTGATCTGGTCTCATTGGCAAAATTATTTACGCTTTTGTAACACTTCAAGGTCACGTCAACTTTTTTAATTTAAATAGCATGGTATTTGAAAAAATTGAATAACTCAAAAACAGCTGATTTTGGGTATAAGGTACCTTAATAAGTTTTGATGCAGGATTGGATGAGCGATCTAAACTCATAAAAAATATACCATGCTATTTAAATTAAGAAGTGATACAAAAGCATAAATAATTTTACCAAAAAGACCAGATGACACTATCCGTAACTACAACTTTTTAGAATTGTAGGATTTCAGGAACATCGAAAAGTTCTAACGAACGGTTGCGCGAATAATCCTGTATATACTAATAATATATTGAGGAAGAAAATCTTTCAAACATATCCAATTTAATCCATAGTATTATTTAAAAAAATATTTTGGGCATGCTGAAGAACATGCAATTTTCATACTGTGTAAATGATGCTGTTATTTTGGGTTATTTAGAGTGAAACCACCTGTATATTCCGGGAAACGGAATTCCTTATGAGGCGTTAATACAAATTTACATAACATATGTTAGTTTAAAAACGTGTTCTCTGTATCGGAATGTGGCTTGTTTTATTAGTGAAAGAAGATTACAAATTAACGTTTCGAAATCCCTTAATTACGTTTTCATCAGAAATATAATATGAAAATGTTTCGAGTTTTTTTACCAATTAGTACAGCAGGTATATAATTAGTCGAAAACGTCAGAAACAATGCTTGATCTTTCATTTATCGACGAGTAATGAATGTGTTCGCTGTTTTTTTAACTCACTAATTAATTATTTCATAAAAAATGGTGATGTTTTTAAGATATACAGATTAATGGAATCAAATATAATGAGAAATAATTATTATATGGTTCTGCTTTTGTTATTTAAATAAAAATATGTATTGCTAGCAATTCATATTACCTACCAGTAAAAAGCACTTCAACTTGAAATTCGGAATTGATTTAAATTGGACAGATATGCATGTTGTCTCCAAAAGAGATAGATGGATTTCGAAAGTTGAAGAAAGCAGTCGTGATCATTATGTAAGTGCTTCTATGGATTTGCTGGATTTTACTAAACCTCCCGACGACATATGTGTAGCTGGCTTTCTGAAAGAACAATGTTTTTATACTGTAGAAAAGTTATGTTTAGAATATTTCGATCTAAAGTTAGCTCTTATGTTTATTATTAGTATTTAGTGTTAATGTATACTTCAACTATCACATATTACATACACAAGTTCTTTTTTAGAAGGCATATAATTAAAAATAACATGATAATTATTAATTTGGTGATTTTAAAGCTATATAAATTAAAAATCAATTTCTTATTGTAAACAAATTAGTCTTATAAGTAAAAATAATTCTTTCTAATGTGTGAGCCCTTTTTTGTTAACTGCAGCTCAACTCATTTCATCAGAAACCGTCTAAATTTTCAAAGAATCTTTCGAAACAAAAGTTTATGGTTTCACGCAAACTATCATAAAAACATTTCTAATCTAATATTGCCGTTCCCGTGAACTTGTGTATGCAACGGAATATAATATTTATAACCGTACTTAATGGTTGCGTCATTAAATTGTCCATAGTTTGCAGTTCCAACATTTAATATAATTTTAATATAATTTTTTTTAAGTGCTTCATCATTTAGTTATAATACTGTCAAATTATATAACTCAATACCAAATAGTGTTAAGAATTCGGTAGCCTTTGGACTTTCGGAATTACTTTCAGGTATCATTTGCTATTATTGCAGTAGGTAGTGCTGTGCATTCAATTAATCAATTAATTTATTTATGATCAGTTATTGATGCGTTTTATTTATAATCCACCGGTTGAGGATTAATTTTGCTCTTTTGTCACTTTACATTATAATAACGTACGTGAATTCGTTGGTAACCTTAATAATCAATTTTATTAACTTTTCAATGTATGTACAGTGGCCAGCTTTTAAATCGACACCACCGCAAGCTAACGTCGACCTTATCTACTAATAATAATATCTACTAATAATAATATCTACTATAAATCCTAACTGAAGGCCACACAATGTAACCCCCTCTACATTGTTATTAAGGTTTAGGAAATTTCGTAACGGTATCGATTATGCTGCTGTCCACTGTACATCGTGTTAATCATTTCGGTTATTAATGTAAAAATCGTACATTGTTACTGAAAAGTAGGCATACGTAACATTAATGAATGAAATTATAAACGTGATAATCAATAGTTACATATTCTATTAAATGTATTTATAGAAATTATGTACAATTTCATTGATTTCATAAAGTACAGTAGAACCTCGATTATCCGTGCTGGTCGGGAACCAAGCCCGGAAAATCGAAAAGCACGGTTAATCCGCACCTACTTCTTTTAGTCAAAAAAGTTGTTCTACAAATTATTATGACTACTTACCGTACTACGAAAAAAATATCTAACTTGGAATTTTTTTTTTAATGTGTGGTGGGTGCTTAGTTGCAGTGACTCCGTAAGCTGTATTACTTGTCTGGCTATCACTGCAACTCTTGCGGTGTAGTTTTAGTATGTGTAAGTTGTGTTTAAACGGCTTTGTGACAGCATCATATCGCCTTTTATGATGCCGCGCTGTTAATCACTTTGCTCCCAACAGCGAATGGCAAGTCGATCCGGGATTAAACTCTCTCAAAAAATGTCACCGTCCCTCCAGAGAATTGGCACCTATCGTTCTCTCACAACAATAGTCAGCCGCCTAACCACTGCGGCCATCGACCCGTTTTTATAATATAATAAATATAAAATTAAGCTGGTAAAGTTTATTATGGCAAAGAAAATATCAAAAAAAACAATATAAAGTTCTCAAAAAACATAAAAAAATCAAAACATGCTTTTCTTATTACAATAATTGTGTAAAAAATTAAATCAAAACTTAATTAAGAAAAATAATCAGTTAATTTCATTTGTTTTTTTTTTCTGAGTAAATTCATTTTTATTTATTCATACGAGTCGATCGGAATGCTTCTTCAACTTTCATTGACAATTGAATCGAAGAAAGTTTAGATTTCGAAAAACTTCCAGCGACAAATTTGAAGATAGAGAACTACAGAAGTTTTTGATGAAAAAATTATTTAGAAAAAGTTAAAATTGTAGGAGATATTGCAAAACGATTCAAGGCGTTAACGTGGAAAGCAGTATAAGTTGTACGATGTATACGATGAGGGTACGGCGAATTGACGTGCACCGTTTGTACTAATTCGCATTCTACACGGATAATTGAAACCCGGATAATCGAAGCTGTTTGCTAACACGGTTAATCCGCAGCACGGTTAATCCGCACACGGATAATCGAGGTTCTACAGTATATCCATTATTTTATAGAACTTGTTTATTATTAGAGCTGGCTCCCAACTGAGCAATTTTTTTAAATCTGTAAGTATTGAAAACAATGGCTGTATTCACCATGAAGCAGTAAATTTGACGACTACCATAATATTTACTCCAATTTGCTTTTTAATACTAAAACATTGCAGAGTTGTGATGTATTACGGGTACGTTTCTTTCATGAAAAGTAGCAAATTCTATTATGTAAAGAGCATTTGTTCCAGTGTGCATATTTACGGCAATGTGAACCAGGAATTCCAACCGTAATCTGAAAACATGGTCAGCTCTATTTATTATTACGTATAATCGTTGTAGATTATTTATTCAATATTATTTATACTTACCTTAGATGCCTTACTATAGATCTAAGAAATTATACTTACTGTTAAATCTTCTATCAGCATCCCCATTGATCGAAGATATTCGGATTTTACTCGTATTGATGTCTTTCAAATTAATACGAAGAGATATAAAATACATTTGATGTTCATTATTTTAAAGGCATTTTTTTGTATTACTCAATTGAAGGAATAATTTTGTTAAAATTCTATTCTGAAGCTGTTGCAAATGTTTTTTTAATAATTTTTGTTAATAATTTAAGATACGTATATTACTAAAATTATTTACTATACATCAGTATGTATAGTATATATGTACAGTTTTAGGAGGATGCTAAACACGACACGAGGACGACTTGCCGAATTCTTCCCTATGCATTAAATAGTGGTCCCGTTTTGCTCAAACATCGCAGGTGCAGATCACATGATACTTTATTTATTAGTTTGGCCATTATAATAGTACAAGCTTTTATTCATGCGATAAACACCTACATTTATTCAATGCACAAAATTATTGGGATATATAATATATATTTCATTAGTTCAACGAATGATAAAATCCACATTCATTACTCCCGCTTTCGGTTACAGCTGAGTTAGCATTTCTATTCGTTTCCATATAAGGTACTCTGGTTAGTGAATGCTCTCTTACATTGATACAACAAAATTATTTTATAAAAATTCTTCTCTGCCATTCGTAATTATATAGATAAAAGATACATAGCTTTGATAAATATTTTGTCTTATTCAATGTAAAATCCGTATTCATTGGCACAATTCTCGACGATACATCCACTCAATGTTTACGTTATTGGCTAATAACGAGTCTTCATTATATTAATGTACGAAATTCCTATATTTAATTAATTTTTAGTCTATAAACAGCATTTATCAATATTAAGAACGATGTTTTTCTCTATGTAGACTTTGTCAGGTCCCCACTTTTTATTTTGTCAATCTCAATAAAAACAGTTTATTATTATTATTTGCAAAAAATCAAGGATCTACTTCAACATCAATTCAAGAAAATTATGTTTGCCCGATCACATGCATTTGGTATGTTAAAAGGAGGACCAAAAATCTGTTTCAAGATAGATGCATAATTGCTTCAACATACAAGAATTGGAGGGATAAATTCACGCGTCATTTTTACCATACTTTCACATCCTTCATCAAAATTCTAGTAGACAAGTTAAGATTTTTTATATACGATACAGACATGCGTAATAATAGTTTGATAAATGTAAAGCGGATATAAAAATGAGCGTCGAGACTGCAGTGCTTCTATACCTTTGCTTGAGATACCCTGAATCGTAACTGCTGAGGTACATCTCTATCTTTTTAGTATGCCGAGATCGCTTCTTATATAAAATGATTCTTTTTGTTATATATACATACATCCGCAACATGCAACTTCTGCCAACTAATATTTATATCGGCGGAGAACGTAGCACCATCAACTCAATTCGAATGGAGGTACGTTTACGTATCTTTTCCTGTTACATCCTTCACGAACAGCAACGTTTTTGACCTGAAACTTGCTTATAGCTTCCATGCAGGTGGCTATTTTTCATACAATCCCACAGATTCCAATTCCATCAAGCAGAACTGCATACAATAGCCGGTTGATCGGGCAAAAATCCAATCGTAACCGGTATCTCTTATTCTTATATATGTACATATATGTGTGTTATTATTCGAGGCGACATTCTGGAAAAGATAAATTTAAACTTTTGCCAGACGTTGATTGCGAGTTGTTCGTCCGAAAGAAATTTCAGCGTGCACAAACGCGTTCGAAAACCAATCTATCACCTCTATACATCTTAACGTTGCGTCGTGCATCGCGAATGAATTAGAAACGAGAATGACATAAAAAATTTAGTTTGGAGAGAAGAGAAGAACGACTTGTAGAAGGAGATGATCGTTCTCTTGAATCGAAGGTAAATGACATACAGGGTAGAGTAGACACACACAGGCAGGGGTGTGAAATGGAACCATGGGTGGTCAGGTTGGCCCACCCACCGGCCGCTGTCAGTACTCATCTGTAAACCAGTCTCTCACTCCGGCACATCAGTATTAACAATGGATCGCTAAATTTGTATTGGTAATAAACTAATTTTCCTCACTAACGGCTTGTAATATGCATCATTGTGTCAGTTTCTCAATGGTAATGTGCTTTTGTTGCTTCTGCTGGAGCGATTGTTTTTTCTTTTGTCATTACTCCTGTCAAAATTTGCCGAGGGTAATAAATAACTATTATAATGGTATTATACTACTCGTTGCGGTACAGTTCACGATATTCATTTAAAAAATGAAAAAATTAATAAAGCTCTCAGTTTTCAAACTGTTGCGAAACCTTGAAATACGAAAAAAAAACGGTTGGCAAATGGAAAGTAGTTGTGTGTAAGTGTTGGTATCTAGTATGTACTGATATTTGATGAAACTTGATTCTACGTACATATATTTCTGAAATGTTTCACACATTTCTTTGCCTTATAATTTAAAAGTGCACCGGAAATACTCAAGACTTCACTTGAGACTTTTTTCCACAGGACCGGATTTTCATCTTTTGATCACTCGCAGGATTGGTATTTTCTTGGGTTTCCGACTAAATGATCATTGAGGCTTTCTTATGTTCTCCAAAATATCAATTGCTTGCTTTACCTAGATAAAGGTAGGTGGAGCACAACCACTTAAGAAACAAAAGTTCGTAAACCCCCTGGGTCTTGTGGAATATCTCACTTTAGCTTTTTGAGTGACGCCGAATGTGTGTCTTGCGCACACGTCCAGTCACAACAATTCAAAGTATGCCGAGCGTCAAAACTTGTACGATGTCGGATAAGTTTGCGAGAAGACGAGGGTGGACATTCTGAGGAAATAACGGATCCTTTACGTATTTGCGGATAACCATTTTAAGACCGTGTTGGCCATATTTCGGTCCTAAACACTCCATTACCGAGATGAAAAGCATATCGAGGTCTCGATGGTGATGTCATCTCACGTTTCTTGATTAGAAATCAAGAAGAGAAGAAATCATAAAGTTTGCTGTCTTGTACAAAGCTTGCAAGTAGTGATAAAAATATGAAAACAAAGGTTCAAGTTGTGCAAATAAAGATATACCTTAAATAAATGGATGACGACAAATCTGAATATCAAAGGACGAAGAAGATCTAGTCAAAGACACAGAGTGGATCGTATTAAAAAATAGCAAGAAGAGAAAAATGGATACTTCACTAACTTTGTGGCAACACCAAAACTAAATATTCAAGCTGAAAAAATTTAGCAAAACTAACTGGTATCATTACATAGGGCGTCTAAGAATGAAATTCAATTTTAGAAATAAAATAGCTCATGGATTTTTAAACGTTTTAATAAATTGAACTTACAAATATAATTGCTTACATTTGGAAATTAAACCTTAAAAATAATGTCATCTAAATGTTGCTCTTAATATCTTATACACTCATCTAAACGATGATTTAGAATAACGCGTTGACACAGTGCTACAGGGATGGCGATAATTTCTTCCCATTCGGTCCTATTCGGTCTTTAAGTTCACTTACATTACAGCTGCTTGCAGGCCAGTCAATGTCACCTGTACGCGAAATTATTTTTTCATGGAAAACCTTTGTTACTGTCTCTAAAGCTTCATTCGAAGTATGGCTTGTAGTGCTGTACTGCTGGAACCATGTGTGATTATCAAACCTTTCAAATGTTTGTAATAGTGGTCCTAAATAATTGCGAATCATCGAAGAATATCGTTGTGCATTTACTGGGATTGATTGTCTTTGATTATTCTCACAAAAATACGGACCAATCTCTCTGGAAGACATTGCTGCCTATACAGTTACTTTTGGAGTGTCTTGCCTCAGACTAGTACCGACAATTCTGTTTGTTCACGTACGCGCCTAAATGAAAATGTGCTTCGTCACGAAAAAAAATATTACCAAAATCATTGAAATCCTGCATCAGAGTAGCAAACTTAAGACGGCTACGGTGATAATCATTCTTCAAAACTTGAACCAACTGGATCTTATAAGGATGGTAATGTAAATCCTTTTTCAAAATTCTATGAACACTGGATCGATTTAAATGTGGATTTTTCCGTACAGCAGCACTTACAGCTTCGATATTGATTTCATTTCTGACAGGTCTGCGGCTACGGGGCTTAGAACAAACTGTAGAACCGCTCACTTGAAATTTGCGTATCCATTGCTTAATTAAATTAGCCGATGGACCTTGATTAGCATACCAAAAATTGTAGTGATTTCGAAACACTCTTTAGACTTGCACGTAAGAATGAACATTTTCGTAGAATGCCTTTACACAAAAATCACGTTGTTCATCTCTAAAGTGTTCCATTGGAAAAAAATCCAGAAAACGATAGTTCGAATGACAGTTTGTCCTAGATACATAAAACAAAATTGAATTTTATTCTGAGTCACCTTTTATATGACGTAGAAAACTAACGGCGCTTATATGAAATACTGTATCAAAAAATAAACTTTGATCCAACTGTAATGAACAATGGCGCATACAAACTCAATATTGTGAACAAAGGTGCAGCCATGTATTTTAATGAAGAGCAAATGAATTGGTAACCACACTCTACGTCAATGCAAAAGAAAGCTGGATGACAATAGATGTAATACACTTTTCTCTCTAGATACAATCCAAAAATGCAAAATTGTCTGATTCGCGGAAAAAAAATTGCTCGAGAATCTAATTTGCAACCACAACAAGAAACTAATTGTTGCAAACAATGAAGCACACTAATTACAAGGTACAGTCTTCGAATTTATTGGGTATGGAGCAACTGCAATAAACAAAATATCAATGCATTTGTGAAATATCGAAAGGATAAGTTCTGGCATTATGACAGTGAGCAAAAATATTCTTACAGTAAGAAATGAAAGCATAAAAACGCTACATTTCCAGGATCTACCAAGGAAGTAAAGCAAGAAATTAAAGCCTATATTATACTTGAGGAAGATTATTTAATGAAACAAAGCAGTAAAAATTAACTCATCTGTTTAATGCTGCTATGCGACTGAAATATGTCAAAAAGAAATATGTGGAAGTGAAAATGATGATTCAGAATCATATCTCAATTTTTGAAAAAACTGATAGCAAAGAAATTAAAATCGATAATTTCGCATTAATTTGGATTTCGAAATAGGCACTCTAATTCGAATCAAGTCCATAGAATGACCAATACAAGAGAGTAATTTTTCGTGGAAAAAATTAAGCTAACTCCTTTGATTATTCTTCACGCATAATACATTATATTCTTTTGATAATAATTTAACCGAACTTTGAAAATCATATAACAATTAGTTAGATTCCAGTAACTCTATTTAATCTTTCATGGCCTTTTTATTATGAATAGATACGGTATAAAAAATACAATATGTAATGGTGTCAATTATGTCGCATACATAATATAGCTCTTCCTATTCATGATTTTGACGATTACGAAACGTAGGTTAATGTAATTGTATTTGTTCATTCACAAAAACAAAAAAAATACGTTACGCATAGAAGACCTATATTTGACAGGAAACGGAATAATTCGTTTACAAAAACTGTGTCGTTTCGGAAATTGTGTCATGCTATACGGTACGTTATGCTGCACTTGAAACCGAACTATATTTAGCCCTAGCAATACAAACAATACACGAATACATAAAACGTCACAGTTGTGGAATTCGACACTTTAGAAATGTAACTCATACAAATAACATTAATTATTTACAGTCAGCCTGTAATGCATCCTCATTTATTCATATCTTAACGATCTTCGTAATAGTATTTATGTACACTGAAGCAAATACGCATTCTTGTAATAATTCCAAGTGAATTCCGCTGCTTATATAAATTACACGCAATTTGAACACGGCCTGCAGCAGAAGTCTATCATGGATATCATGACATGTATGCGAATGTTTATTCCACGCTAATCACACAAGAAGACGCAAGAAAGATTGTATTAAGCTGAAGTAAAAGGCGTTTAATATATGTATGCAACTATATCTATATACATACATATGTATACAGTATATACGGATAAAGCCAAATTTTCAAGCAATAAGTCTACGTGTGTGGGATACTGCTAACATTACTTTGCATATTATTTCCATTTAGTAAATCTACTCTTCGTTAGCATGACGTTCAGAGTCTTTTCAAAACCAGTATATTAGGAGCTTTTTCAGGTAAAGATTTCCTATAAAGTGTTACTAACACCTCATTTCATGGTTAATCGAACAAATAGCATATAGACAGCTTTTTATTTATGCACTGTATGTAAGTATCGAAACCAGAATAAAATGATTTTCACGTCGTACAATAAGATAATGGATGCTTATGTAAATTATTCTTGCACATTTCATGTAAACGTACTTGGAATGAAATAAACTAGCAGTGTCACTAAATAAAATGAGATTGGTTTTTATATAGTTAGCGTCTGCACTGTACGAATAAAACCTTTTATAAATAGTTGATTTATACCAAAGAGTTTTAAGGTAAAATCTTATGTAATCTATACAAAATCTTCCAAGATATTTATGGGTTTAGACATTTTATGAAATTAAATCTAAATTTAGACTACTTATCCATTAAAATATATTTTTTTGTGTTTCTCTATAATTGCTCAAGATCTTTAAAGCAATTTGTATCAATTTCGGGAGATCAGTTGTCAGCTCTTGAATAAACTGCGATATTATCCTATTCTTCTTCATCCCATGATTTTAAAGCATTACTTTTAGTCTTTAGCATTGCTTTTTTGGGTACTCCCCTTTACTTTGCTTCTTTTACTCACTAATCCTTTTAGTTGTGCCCTAAATTTGTTCTGCTTTAGAAAATCGCGTGTTTTCTGAGGAAAGATTATCACGGTGGTAAAGCTGTTCCAAAGGATTTATTACAGTACATGTGGTCACAGTTTAATCTCTTTCTCTGCAATGATTTGCTTCGGCCATTGAACGGCTGTGGTTGACGTTTTATTTTTATTAAATACGGTCGTTCTTGGCAGACTGCATCCTTCTGCAAAACAAATCCTTAGCTTACAGTGATGTTTTCTGAAATCGTTGAAGCACTGTAATACAGGTTCCTTGTATTTTGTGCAGCTCTAGGATACTTCTATATCATTCTGTTCCACCATTTAATTCCTTCGGTTTATGCATTGATCTGTATATTGTTGCATTCTACACAAGTTAGAGAATGCTTCTTTAATTCAAGTTTTTGGTGTCTAATAAAAATTTGTCTGCAATTGTATTTTGTAGTAAATCCTATATCACATGAAAGTTTTCTTTTTTACTTCTTAAAGATAAAGAATAAAACAGTTGTGTTTCATCATCATGTCAAGCTCAAAATGCCCACACAAACAATAATTTAAATGTGACTTACTTTCTTAGTCTCTCTACTCCCTATTGTACAAAAAATTACCTTCGAATCGTGAAATTGTGCCGATAAAGAATATTCTGACGGCGTATTGATATTTCAGTTTCCAGGTATGATGTAATAACTCACTTTTATTCATGTTTCATTATGGAACACTCTCACCTAAACATCTTACTTAATATTTTGTCTCGTTGTGGCAGGAGCCGGGTTTTAATTCTCTGGAGGGACGGTGACATTTTTTAGAGGGTTGAAATCCGGATCGGCTTACCATTCGCTGTTGGGAACAAAGTGATTAACAGAGCGGCATTATCAAAGGCGACATGATGCAATTTACACACACAAAACTACACCGTGGAAGTTGCAGTGATAGGCAGACAAGTGATATAGTTTACGGAGTCACTGGAACTAAGCACGCACCACACATTAAAAACAACTCTCTGTTTTTGTTTCTGAAGGCTGTCTATGGTCTTCTGTATTGGCTCAAGGAATAATATTTTAGTATAAACAAATTCGAAATTAGTATATGCCATCATGGAATCAAAACGTCAAATATATTGGGACACTTGATCCCAAACTTCAAACAACATATGTACAGTAAAGCGAGGTGGATAGTTCTCTCATTTATTTTATATGTATACGAACAGCAGACAGTTACATCCCTTACATTAATATTAATGTTTGGTGTTCTGCTTTGGTCCAGCGTGCAATGTTATACATTTCATTTATATTAATTTTTATGTTAAAATTGATGTTTGCAGGCAGAAAATTGGTTACACTTTATTATTTAATTCGAATTAAGTTTTCTGAAAACGAAAACTTCATTCATTATTATTTACATAAAACTGGTATAGTGATTAAAGCGGGATGTGCAAAATATTCTGCATTAAAAATAAGTGACTTAGTTCACTTCGTTAAATTGTCTGTTATGAGATTCTTTCCTAAGTTTTGACTGCGTCATAGTAAAGTAAATATACAGTGTTTCTCATGATAGACGTTCGTTAGAAGTCTTCGTCGTTAGAGAAAACTTGGAATTCTGAATTTTTGCATTGAACGGTTAGTCACGATTCTCTTTCATTCTAAAATATAAGATTGTACCACTTCCGGTAACACCGAAAGTCGTCATTAACTTTCTTATTTTAAATGAAACATATATTATCTTATTTTTGGATTCCCGAGGAAATTTCATGATGAGTTCCATCTAGTTTTCCTATACCTATTTTCATTCGTTTCTCAGATATCTTGATTATTTTTAAAAATTTGAAATATGTAGCCTTATTTTCAATACTGCGGCTTTTACCCATTTTAAAAATAGGTATAGGCAAAGGCATTGCGAATCGACGTAGAACTAATTCTGCATTCGGCCATGTAATAATATACAGGGTGTTGCATTTGAAAAACTGAACTTTCTCACCTTTGAAGATGATGTAATTGGTCATAAAATTTTAGATACCCTGTATGCGATTAATAATAATAATAATAATAATAATAATAATAATAATAATAATAATAATAATAATAATAGTCTTTATTGCCATAATACTGATACTATTAATAATGCATTAAATACAACATGTTAGCAATCACAGGGCGAGTTTCAGACGTAAGTCTGCTTACACTAACCCTGAAAGGAAGAGAAAGTAAATATCAGGAAAAACAAAATAATATACATACTACAGTGCATAATGTTATTACGAAACAACAATCTGCGTAATGCTCATAACAGAAAAGAAAAAAAGAAACATACACATATACATATGCCATTCATCAACAAGCGTATAAGAGATAACAATATTCGGCAAAGGAAAGTAATAGAATATACTAGTAAGCGGATAGGCAGAGTAGCACACGCCTCACTGATTCTGACTCAAGAGTTGTTTGAGACGAGACCTAAAGGCAGGAACGGTCAAATTTTTTAAGGAGCTATCGAGATTATTGTAACGGAAATAGATATTATAAGAAAACGAACGCTTGAATAAAGATGAAATAAAGACTGGTGGTGATATTAACCCTCTAAATCTCGTCGTAATACTGTGAATATCGGACCTAAAACGAATTTTTTTAAATAGATATGGGGGAGTGCGATGCAGTAGGATACCATGGAAAGTCGTCAACATTTTTAACTCACGCCTGTTCCACATATTCAGCCAACCAACCGCGCTCAGTTTATGCGAGATTCGATCGTATTTTCTGATACCAAATATAAATCTAAGGCATGAATTTTGAATCTTTTGAATGCGAGTAGCAGAAAGTGAATCAATTGCAGGATGGTAAACAGTAGAGCAGTATGTAAATTGAGACAATACCATTGCCTCACATAACCTGGTTTTGATATTACACGGTAGGGCTGTTCTGTGAGGATACAGTTTTCTTAAGTTTAAGTATGCATTTTTAATGTACTTATGTACCTGATCACGAAATCTGAAAGAATTGTCCATGTGTAAGCCCAAATTTTTAGACTTGTCCACCGTTGAAACTGCAACACCTCCAATAGTAACGTGAAAAGCATGTTGCAATTCGCTACACGTTTTTGATTTCCCAAAAAGCAACAGATGTGTCTTCAGTGGATTGAGCTTAAGATTGTACTGGGTAGAAGTAGTATGAAGATTGTTAAGATCGGCGTCCATTTTCTCCCGAGCAGATTGCCAATCATGTGGTGAGAACGATAAGTATAATTGCACATCGTCTGCGTACATGTACATCTTACAAAATTTTGCACATTTAATAAATTGAGACGTATAAATTGAAAATAGAAGTGGCCCTAAAATGGATCCTTGGGGAACTCCGACAGCTAACTTCAGTGGATGTGACACCTCTGAATCCACAGAGACAGATTGAAAACGATTAGTTAAATAATTTCTTATCAGATCCGTAGATTTTATATCTACTCCCAAGTAGTGAAGAAGAAAGCACAAAGTGGCATGGCAAACAGTATCAAAGGCTTTTGAAAAATCCAAAAGCACTAAAGCAGTAATTAATCCTTATCAGTAGCAGGCATAATATCATCCGTAATAGACAACAGAGCAGATTCACAGCTGTAACCTTTTCTGAATCCTGACTGAGTGAGAGGAAGTATATTGTTAGCTTCAACGAAATTGGATAATTGAATGCACAGAACTTTCTCAAATATCTTCGATAGTGCAGGGAGCACACTAATTGGTCGGAGATCACCGAGACTCAACGGATTTTGAATTTTAGGAAGGGGTTTAACTAAAGCAAATTTCCAAGAATCAGGCACAACAGATTGCTCAATGCAACAGTTAATAATGTGCACCGGGGTTCGAACCCGGTACTGCCGGACTGCTAGTCAAGTGTGCAAGCCACTAAGCCATCAGCCCGACTAAATTGATTGGGTATTGAAGTCTAAATATGATATATGTTTCCATAATACTTTTGGAGATCTGCTATTAGAAATATAGTTAAAGTATGCTCTTTTTTCACGATTAAAAGACGATGTAGTTAGGTTTCGAAGAGTCTTGTAGTAATCCCAGTGAGAAGGACATCCTGTATGCCGGAATCTGCTTTTAGCCTTATCTCTTAGTTTCATTAGAAGTTTAAGATTATCAGTAAGCCAGGGCAGACATTTTTTTGTAAATCTTCTGGTAATTAAGGGAGAGTGAATAAAAAACAGCTCCAACAGACTGTTGTTTAAAAAGTTAAGCTTGCCATTGATATCATCTAAAGAAAACAAGAGATGTAATGGAAGTGCATACAAGTCAGCATTGAATTTAGCAATATCAATTCGTTTAAAGTCTCTATATGTATGAAATCTATCATTTGTTTTAGGCATATACCAGGTGATATCGCAGAATACCATGTCGTGGTCTGAAAGTTCGCAAGATATCACGCCCGAGTTAACAAATGAAATACTGTCACTACATAGAACTACATCCAATAGGGACGCAGAAGTTTTAGTCAAACGAGTAGGTTGGTCAATAAGTTGTTTCAAATTGAAACATTCAATAATATCAACAAGGTATAAGCTGGATGGCTCGTAAGGTTTCAGTAAGTCAATATTAAAATCACCAAAGCAAATCACATTATCAGTAAAACAGAAAGATAGGTCTAGACAATTTTCCAATTCGCTCAAAAAGAAATTATGATCTAATTTAATCAGGTGTCGATTTCGAAAGTACCGTTCTAGTGCTTCCCCCTACCCAAGTAGTGCTTACCATCAGTCGAATATGGGTAAAAGGCGCAGTATTGAAAATAATTCTACATATTTCAAAATTTTCAAAATAATCAAGATATCTAAGAAACAAATGAAAATAGGTATAGGGAACTAGATGGACCTCTTCATAAAGTTTCCTGGGGAATCCAAAAATGAGAGAATATATGGGTGCTCCATTTAAGATAAGAAAGTTAATGGCGACTTCCGGTGTTACCGGAAGCGGTACTACTTTAAAAATATTTTAGAATGAAGGAGAATCTTGACTAACCAACTTCATTGCAAAAATTCAGAATTCCAAGTTTTCTCTAACGACGAAAACTTCTAACGAACACCTATCGTGAAAAACCCTGTATTCAATACTAAAATAAAACAAAAAAATATATATATAATAAAAATACAAAATACGTACTATATACAAAAAATTACTAAAACCCGACGTCCTAAGATCACGGTATTTCGATGTGTAAATCACGGTAGGGGCAAAGCATGCAATCAAATGTTATCAAAATCATCAATTCACGGAATTATATGGAAACAAGGTTAATCGTGCGTTTACCATAGTGCAGCATTTAAAAGAAACTGCATGTAAGCGATATAACCGGAAACGCTGTCGCCTTGAATATATTTTAATGCAGTATCAATTTTCTAGACTTGTTAATTACGTTCTACAAATTACAGTACCTATATCAAAGGTAGTAAATGCGAAATGACTATTTTCATACGTAAATTTTGTATTTGTAAATATTTTTCGTGGTTTAGAGTAAACAGCACAAGGAAGAATAATGTATTTAATTAAAAGTAGCACCTTATTCGTTGTTTCAGAACGTTGGTTTCGTAAACAAATTTTCGACACAGTAAATGCGTTCTCCATTATTTAATGTAATTTAGAAATTTAATAATGGAATACTAAAGTACTTATTAAATAAATTTAAAAGTGAAAATTCTGTAAATTTTATTAATATGAAGATAATGTATTCAAATTTCGTTCCTTTAATGATGCTTTGAAGCTTTATATAAAAATATACGCACAGTGTTTATTGTATCAGGTTGTAGGAAAATTGGGCAACTGAGAGCTTCAGGTGGTGTAATATTTACACGAAACTGCAACATCTCTTTGGCATAAACATTTGAGTTTCGAATGCGTAAAGAATCGGATTTTACGGATACGTATAGTGTGTCAGTACAGGGCGTTAAACTTACATTTTACGGCTTGTTTATTTAGCTGTAGATTATAATTTTTCGTGTTTTATTGAAAATTTATAAACTTTCGTCTTCTAGATTTGTAGATTTACAATATTCTCGGTCATAAAAAACCGTTGAAATTCTTTTTCAGATGTCAACGACTGAATTTTTAGGGAATTTGAATCTAGCATTTCTAGCATTACAATTTTATTACTGTAGGTTACATAAATAAATCAAGTAATAATTTATTTTCTTTTTTTGTTACAGGTGAGTTTCCTAAAAAAGTGTTTCCACATCTGCCGTAGAGGAATTCCTGACCAGCTAGTTTGTTTTATTTCATCGATTAATGGTAAAGTTACAAGTAAACGTTGCTTTTAATAAACTTCGATCTTTGTTATCTTTATACATAAACATTCATAATATACCAAAGAATTATTTTAATTGCATGCTTAGCCATGCGTACCAAATGCTTTTCTTCATGCTAATGTAAGTTTACATACTTATACAGTCTAAATAAAGTAATAAATTCGCAAAATAATAAATAAAGTGAATGTAATTTAAGTTGATTTAAATGAACTCGTTAGAAGTACTTTTAGTACCTGTTCAAGAGCTCGTGAAATTTCCGTTCATTACGAAGGCAAAGAAACGTGTGTATTAGCGATTTACGAACTTTTTATATTGTTGAAATATTTTTATTTTGTCGTGTTTAATATTAAATCCGAAGTTACTACGAATGTCGGAAACGTTTTACGATATCTAGTCTAAATGAACTTGCTGAAATTTCATTTCTAATGTCAGTAAACAAAATAAATGTCCACTTTGTCTATTTTAAGTAATTAGATTAGGTATCTTATAAAAAAAGTGACAGCGCGTTATTGTGCTAGATTTATTGCTGCCATTCAATTGCGTTAATTTTTAATAGCTCAACATAGTTACAGTTCTTATCCGCGTCTCTAAACGCATAAACTAGCAATAAATTTGGACGTTCTATAAACGCTAACGAATTGCATTCGTATATTAAATTTAACGCGATCAAGAAGCACGTTTGCTTAATTTTTTAAATTGCCAAAACGAGATTACTAAGCCAATAATTCCATTTACACTTGTTCCAAAACAAAGTTCATTTCGACAGACGCGCCTGCACTGATTTTAAATCATTTGTTTAGCGGGGCAATTGTTGCGGCATATACCAATCCGATGTGACGTACGTGTGACATAAACATACATCATTTTACTATCGCCCTATTGTTATTCTATATATCGAGATGTGTATGTATATCTGTGTCACAAGGCAGTTCTCCGTATATGACGACCAATTTGAACAGATGTCCGCCGCTCTTTGCGCGTCTGTGTTCACGCTCAACTGAAACGTTCGACAAATTGTAATAATTAGGATTAAAACGATTCAATGCCATATGTCACATAAACATCGATGTGTGGTTGTTGTACATCTGGAGACTTACGATCGACGATTGAATATGGTGATTGTACTATGTTGTGTTGAAGTAACGAATCACTTTTATTAGAGATTAATTTTTTTGCATCAATTTTTATTTCGATCAGCTGTTTTGGAACTAAACAATAGACTCCAGTCCACTCTGCGGTGACGTTTAGTCTATTTTATTCCTTCAAAAATTGTCCGACTGTTGGTTGGAAAGTTTTACTCGTAGCATATACCTTCCTCAAGTCTAATTTCTTCTTCAAAATATAAAACACACGTTGAATTGAAATGTCTATGGCAGTGATTCTCGACCTTTTTTTTGCTGCAGCACACTTTCAACGATTTCAAAATTTGGCGGCCCACAAAGAAAAAGATAAATTGAAAAATTATTTACTTGCCTATACCACACTGCGTAAAATAGTTTATGATAATAATTTTAAATATGCGAAATAAAATAATATGTACTACAAAAATAACAGTACGTTTATTAAGGGATTAATTACAAGTTAATAATAAAAATACTTGATTTTTTTGGATAATTTCATTTATATTTCGTCGTAAAAATGACGATGCTACTCTCAGATCGTCTTCTACATTTAACAGTCTTGATCTTTTTTTAGTTTTAATGTTGGTTAATGTTGAAAATCCGAATTTACGCAAATAAGATGTGGAAAATCGTTTAAAGCTTTTTTGGCTATCATTGGATAATCGCATCTAATGTTAATCCAAAATGAATTAATTGATGTTTTAAAATTAAATCTCTATTATTGGAAAGCAAAATGAGTTCTTCCTCTTCATTCAAAGTTAAGTCAAATACAGAAGTCTCCGTTATGAGAAATGGATTACGAACCTAATCAAATTTCTTTATATCTAATTTTGGGAAATGAACAATTCTCTCCTCTAATGTTGTCAAATGGTCAATAACAATTATATTAATAGTTTTAAAACAGTCTTTTGGCACTGACTCAAACTTTTCTAAATTGCCTTTCTGAGCTTTATTCTTCCATAAAGTTATTTGTTTTTGGAATCCCACCAGCTTATCGGTTGAGTTTAAGATATTTTCATTAGGCCCTTGTATAGGTACTTGAATTTATGTTATTAAAAATAACAAAAATGTCTGATAAGTAAGCCAGTTTAGTACACCATATTTTATCTTCCAACAAATGAACAAAATCATAATTTTTATCTTGTTTAAAAAACATTTTCATTTCGTCTTTTAATTCCAGCACACGATATAAAACTTTTCCTCTGGACAACCACCTTACTTTGCTATGCAGTAACGAGGAATCGTACTTGGCTTCCATAGCTTGGCATAATTTACTAAATAAGCGACTTTTTAGAGGTCTTGATTTCATATAATTAATCATTTTAACACATTGTTCCAGAACTATTTTCAATTCTGATGGCAAAAATTTTGTGCTTCTCGATGTAAAAAACAATGGGTAACTAATATATCCCCATTTAGTTCTTTAACATGTGCTACAAATCCATTTAGATGTCCAGTTATACCTGGAGCACCATCTGTACAAATGCCAATACATGACTTCCACGAAACTTTAACTTCTTCTAAATATGAACTACATAATTACATTAAAAATATGTTAGCCAGTTGTAAAATCAGGTAACTCCCGACAACATAAAAATTGATTAATTATATCATTTTGGTGAATAAATCTAACGAATTCAATTAATTGAGATTTTCCTGTAATATCTGATGTTTCGTCGTTTTGCAGAGCAAAATTTGAATTGGCAAGAGTTTTGCAGTATTTTGCTCAATATTTTGCGACATATCTTTAATTCTGCGATGGAGTGTGTCATTCGAAAGTGGTATTTTACAAATACCAATATCTGCTGATTCACCAATCATTATTTTTACAATTTTGCGACAAGCTGGTAATATAATTTCTTCAGCCAAATCGTGAGGTTTTAATTTAACAGCAATCAATTCAGCTATTTCGTATGAAGCTACTTGGGCCTTTTCAGATACACCGATTTGCTTTTCAAAATCTTTTACTTGTTTGGATTTTGAAGATAAAGACTTTTGAAAGTACCTTTTATCTTTTGTTGAAAGCGAAGGACGATTAGTCACTAAGTGACGTTGGAGTTTGCTCGGAACCATAGCACTATTTAATAATTTACAACCACATATCACACACTCGGGAACAACTTAGTCATTTTCCATTGTAGAACTAAATCCAAATTTCAAAAAATCATCATTGTATTTTCGATGAACTATGTATTTTTTGGAGCAAAAGTATCTTTACTTGTACCGGGCGTGGACTCATTAACTTGGTCGCTAGCATTTTCATTATCACTGTTATCATCGTTACGCTTTCTTCTTTTTAACCATTTATCCATATTCAGTAGGCGATTTTTACGCACACTATTACCATATATACAGGGTGACAAAAAATATATATTTTTAAATGATCTATATAAAAAGGCGATCTAAACACCACCTACTTATTTGATAATATTAACATAATTATATATCTAAAAATTGGTGGCACACTTTTAGAATTTTGCGGCACATAAAAGTGACGCGGCACGGTGGTTGAGAATCACTGGTCTATGGTTTTGTTCAGTAATTGCTAATTTTATTCTATGACCACATTAAAACTCTCATGCCCACTTACATGGTGTTTAAAGAAGAAAACTAGCCCAATACATTTACGGTTTTACTATTAATTTCCATTATTGTTAAAAATGTTTTGCAAAGAATTTAGTCAGTACACTATTCTTAGTATTTTTTATTTACTCTAACACTTTTATTTTAAACTGTTGTTTTTATGCGAATGAATTGACAGATCGACTTCATGTGCGTTTCCTGGTTCTCTGAACGATAAAACTTCAAAAAGTAGTAGGTCATATATTTCATTCTAGGGTAGCAATTTTAGTAGTGTTAAAATTAAATAAATCAATTATACTCAAAGAGAATTGTCCTTTATTAAGGTACTAAAATTAGTCATGTTGCAGCACTCTTTTCTTTAGCATTCTACGTTACATTAAACGATGAGTGACGTGAGTATATTTAAGTCACTTTTTATTTACTTAACAGTACATACGTAATTAGTTTAGACGTATAGCGTCGATGAGGCATATTCAACTCGATCAAATGATGACGTACACCACAAAAACTAAAATAACACGAATGCATACGTAACGTCACGCTGAGAAAATAAGACAAAGCCGACGTCAAACATTCGAATTTGAGTTAAGATGTTCGTAGGCATATGTTTCCTATACACCTTTCCCGTGTCTCGTTGAAACAAACACACAAATAAAAACGTGTGAATTAATGGAAAACAGTTAATAGAGACGAGTTATTAGTCATCGTGCGGTGCGAGAAATGCTTTGGCGCTAAGATTAAGATAATTACACGAATAACAAATAGATAGTTATATCTTTCGATTGGACAGTTTATCGTTTTATACAAGCTAACCCATATAGGTCTCCTTATAACTGAATTGTATTCGTCGGGGAGTCTAATGATTTACGTTTACTGCGGATGAAGGAAGAACAGCAGATGACCCGTACGTTTGTTGAAATTATAATAAGTTTTGCAAAATGTTTGTTTGTTCGTCATTAGTTTCCAATGAAATAAAATTAGGAAACTGAACATTATTCAGCGGTTTCGTTTGAAGTCGGTTCTCTTTCAGTATCTTTTCTTTCAACCTAGTGGAGTACAAAGTGGAGTAATACAAACATTTTTTATCGTATACTTTCATTTTCTAATAGGCTCTATTAATCATCCGAAAAAAACTCGGACGTCCATTAATAGAATAATTTTTTATCTAGTCAAAGTAATCTTTGGAATTTAATCTGGAGTATTTAAATAAATATTTATAAAATCTCTTTAAATAAAAGTCAATGTTGATGTAAAACTATATTAATTTGTTAGCTATAAATAGCTTCTATATGAGATTTGGCAATTAGTAAATTTCAAAATTTATGTTTTCAAATACAGTCTGTGTAAATAATAAGTCTAAATTGTAGAGAATTATGAAACTAAAAAAAAATTTAGTTACCGCTGCGGAATTGGTAGGATTTATCTTCAAGAAATATTGACCACCAATTAGCCTTGATTGTATTGATTGCACATTACTATATGGAAAGAAATACTATATTAAAGTTGTTTAGAGTACCGGGCCTAAAACAAATCCTTGAAGGACGCCCGATTGGAAGGTTGATAGAGATACATTTTTTTATCTACATACTTGACTCCAACCCACATTAATGCATGACTAATGATATCGAATGCCTTATTAAAGTCAATTGTCACAAGCACCATAGCAGAATTGTTATCCACAGGTCCTAATTCTGGTTCTAATCTCCGCTTGTTTTCCAGAATCATATCAGAAATTCATGGAAACATTAAATCGTCGATTGAGGCCGGCGAGACGACAAATTCTATTTGCCCATCAGGTCATTTGCTGAACGAGCAGGATCGGGCTTTAAAAATTTATTAAATGCCCTCTTCGAATATACAGGGTGTCTCAGCGAGACCGTACATTAGAAGCTTATGGCGTTCTGCTCAAAATATAAATTTGAAAATTTATAATTATATATGTATAGTCGATTATGTTCTCTTGAATGAAATATTATTGGATTTCTAGCGCTTCCGGCTGTACCGGAAGTCGCCATCTACTTTTTCCTATCTCCTAGCTACTGTTTACTTTTTGCAATTTGATTGGGACGTTTTGTAGTTATTCGATTTTTTCTAAAAAAATTTGCTATAGCAGACATTTATTCAAAAAATCAGAGCGCCAATAATTAAAAAAAAAAATGGGGGGTGGGGGTTGTTTCTGGAAAACAAGAACTATGACAGGCAAACTATTGTCGCTATCTCTTAGTACTCATAAAACAGTTATATATTTGTCTTAATTTTTTTTTGATATGTCTTATAGTTTTGGAGAGCTATTTGATAAAATGAAGTTATAGTTCTTCAAAATTTCGAAGAGTTAACGGGCCATCGTAAAGTAACCACGCAATGTAGACAGCCATTCTCGGCGCTAAAGTGTACTCCAGCATGTGGTTTAAGTGTATTATGAATTTTAAATTGATATCCAAAAAATCGGGTGTTCTCTGATTTCTTGAATAAGTGTCTGCTATAGCAATTTTTTTCAGAAAAAATCGAACTACAAAACGTCCCAATAAAATTGCAAAAAGTAAACATATTCATAAAGCTTAAAAATAGGGGAATCCAAATATGTAAAATATACAAGTTGTTCTATTAAACATAATAAAGTAGATGGCGACTACCGGTATAGCCGGAAGCGCTAGAAATCTAATAATATTTTCATCAAAGAGAACATAATCAACTATACATAATTAGAAATTTTTAAATTTATATTTTAACCAGAACGCCATAAACTTCTAATGAACGGCCTCGCTGAGACATCCTGTATAGTGTCAGTCAGTGCTCACTCAACTCATTTAGCAACTTGCGTGAATTGCGGGAATTAACAAACTACTCCGGTGCTGGGTGTCATAAAATCCGAATTTTTTTGCTTGGGCAGTTGTGTAAGGAGACAAAACTAAAGATAGTGTTGTGTTGGTTCAGTCTTCAGCTCACAAGCAGCAAGAAGAATCTGGAGGGTTGAAAGTTGAGAAGATATAGGTGGCTAAGCCTGTCATTTAACAGTTTGACGACTCAGTTTGTATTTTTTCCTCTGATTTAGTGACTTGACCTATATTATTTCCGTCTCGGCGTCATGCCAGACTTTCTAAAGATTGAATTGAGCAATAATATTCAGTCCAACATTTGTCTAGAGGAGATCTTGGTGTTGGCTTCATATCAGTTCCATCTTCATAGCCATATCAATCCAGATCCACTCCTCTAAGAAGGCCCTTTACAGAAGGGTCTGCTGGCCTTGAGAGGAGTTTACAAAGTTTTGCCGCGGAATTAGTTGACAGCATCTTTGATGCTCCGTCCTCTGTGTTGGCTTAATACCAACAAATGGTATATTAACCTGTTTCAGGCGAGCGACGTTGAATTCCAGACACTTTCTAGATAGATAGATCACTCCTGAAATTAAAATCGTGATTCAGGAAAAAAGACTCTATACAGAGTCCAAAGGACCAGATGCACTATAGCTATTTGATTTGCAAATGGACTTTCGTCCAGAGTGAGGATGAGTGTGAAGGATTTGAGTAGAGTGGTCGAAGGTATTGTTTCACAAACCTACCACCCCATTGTACTCATTTCCTGCCTCTCGGTTATAGTTGAGGCCGTCGGTACTGAACGGGCTGAAGGAAGAAGTCCGCGTCCAAAACATGGTCCAAGACAAATAATTCGGTTTCAGTGAAGGAGTTTTTAACGGAATTGTAGTTGTTGAGGATTTCAATGCATTAAATAAATATGGTCAAAGATGCAGTTTGGGCTTTCGATGTTTAACTTAAAATTTGTATTGTGACTGCTTTATTTGCAGTTTTCCTAATTCTTCTTTAGTTTTCCAAAACGTCATTTTAAATTTAGTTCTTCATGGTTTTAATTATGTTTGGTATATTTCATATTTCCAAGGTTGTAGATGCAGGAATTTGCGTTGGACTTTGTTCCTGATCTAGATGAGATTTAACATAGTATATAATTGGGGTTGCTACTACCACAATATTAATTGCAATATAATAACAATATAGTAATAATATGCTGCACGCCCTTGTATTTGTATAAGTCAATACTAATCGCTTTCAAAAGCTTAAGCGTTATTTGATTGTAAAACTTAACTTCTCATTCTTCATCCACGCTGTTTTACAGCCCTTGGATTTATTGATGCTAGGTGGAATACAGCGATGATACAACTTCGACAGACGAACCCTCTGTGTTTTCTCTCGATCAGATACAAATTGTGTCAATAATCGAAATAAAACGAAAAATGTGTGAAACGTTTATAAACAGGCGCGCATATATAAATATATCCAAGACGGAAAACAATATAAACGCGAAGCGGGGTGATCCGCTAGTGCTACATAGCTATTTTGACTTCGATTTTACGATCTATAAATAACGGTGTGGGTCGTGCGCGTACAAAGTGTGTTGTGTTATCATAATCACATTCGGAGAAGTCTTAATCGCCCTTTATTAAACCGAAAGATCAAAGTAGCACTCCAGCTTCGGTTATTTGATGTTCTTAAAATTAGAATAAACTACTTCACCGCAGGCCACAGCACGAATATTTTTCCTCTGCGTAAATTGTTAGGATTATATGTTAATGGAACAGGTTACGTGTATAGTAAACAACGGTATAGTATATATCAGTGGCGTTCGTATAATGTAGCCAACTAAGGGCACGGTTTATGCAAAACAAAATACGAAGGCGAAACAAAAACTTAAAAATCTGTAACTGCCTTTGTTATTTTATTATTAATAGAGTTGTCAGTGTATAAGTCGGTGTAGGAAAGCCCCAAAAGAACTAATCTTAAAAAGGACTCTCGAGACATTGATTATAAATTAATTAAACTTGACTGTCAATGTTCTTATTAAAATTTCTAGTTATACTTTTCATATATCTATCCCTATATTATACTACCTACATGCCACTGACATTGACAGATTGGGATACAGTCAGTGAGACAAAAAAAGGGTGACTAAATTAAATTTTTATGTAATTTTGGAAGAATGTAATCGGTGTCAGGGATAATGGGAAGGAAAACGTCGTTTATCCAAATCGACGAGGGAATTGTGTTTAAATGTTTCGCAACATGCTCTAGAATCGTTGGTATACAAATCGAATTTATGAAAAAAGGTATTTGTAAAATTACCTGTTAACCTATTTTTTTCGGCCGGAGCTAAGTTTAGGTCAATGTTTGTTTGAACAAATCCGTAAATTTTATTATAAAGATTGGGGATTATAATCGTAAACATTGCACACTGTTTAAATAATATTATACTTGTTATTGTTCCTATATCGTCCATAGATGTGGGGATTACTAATATGTTATGGATTGTTTGTATTAGTAAAATTATCCTGTATCATAATAGATTTTCATTACGAAAGTAGAATGAGATTTAATTTAGGAAGTTTAAATTTAGTTTTATTTAGATTTTAGTAGTGGAAACAGTAATACTATTACTTTTATTTTATCTGAAATTTGGCTTTGTTGCGTATACTCTTTATAATATTGCTTTGTGTGAATTATGCACATAAGTATTTCCATTCATTCTATGTATAAAATATACATACGTAATTCATGCCAGAAATTCTAACTGTATACACTGCCTCCCCAGATGGCGTTGCCAAAAGAAAAAAAAAAGATTTTACAACAAAATCGTATATTATAGAATATAGAAAATGCATTAGACAAATAGGGTGTTAATGAACTAAGAAAATACGAAAATGCTTCAAGAGAGAAGTACCAGTAACCTGGATTTTGGAATTTATTGTTACTAGAGAAAGTTAACAAGAATTGCCGATTACAGGCATCTGTTTTGTGGATAATATTGAACGTCATGAAGTGTAGATTTGTTAGTTATTTCTCATTAGTTTTAAAATAATGTTAACCATTGAAGAAGTCTGGAAATTCGAAACGTATAATCGCAACAACCCACAATGAACATCAGGGTTCTAACCATAGATTCCTTTGATATTTTACGAACAATGAAACTGATTTTGTATGTTGATCATTCTAGTGAAGACTTAAAAGTGAAAGGTCAAATCAGTTTTTCACTGAAGAGAACCGAATGTCATGTGGTAGCAAATGTTATAGGATAATTTTTTTGCAAGATACACGACAACTTTCTTGTCTGACTTTTACTTACCTAATTGTAAATAATGAAAAAAATAAATTTTAATATCAGGTCTAGGTCAATCAGGCAGTACAATATGACCCTTCTTTTAAACCAAAATCATTTCTAAGACCTATATAGTCATGGAGGCATAGCATGGTAGTTCTACAGTAACTTTCTTCTCATGCTTTCTTTGATTTCAATTACATAGCTGGTTCAAAATGCCTCTGGAAGAAATCCGATTTTAATTATTATTTTAAAAAATGTGTTCCAGAACTTTTTAAACTGTCGTAGTGGGAGAAACGATGTTTATCTTTAAAGAATATATGTATGTAGTAGTAATTTGTTTTATATTAAAAAATACTAAAAATACAATTTGTTTCATATTACTAAGGCTTGTTAATGACAAATATTTTAGGAAATAGTTGCATTACTAAGGGGATTACATTAACCCTCCGATCGGTGACAGTCTGATGACCGGTAAACTTGGGCACAAGGTCCCTAGGGAAGATACTGAGTGACAAGCAACATAACTAAGCAGATGTATTCAATATATATATATATATATATATCGTGATTTTGTATGCATGTTTATGAGTGTATAAAGTGCCTAAATGTATATAAAGGGATAAGAAATATAAAAATGTCAGCCAAAATTCAAGTAAAGTATTCTTGGTTTATTTAGGTATTACAAAAATTTTATTCGTATTATTTTTTATTGTTTTGATGTCGATGATTCAACTGTTGCTTGGCAGGTAGAACAGCGTGCTAACTGCTGTGAGTGTTCAGCACAAACCGGTAATTGACAGGTCAAACATTTCGAACGAGTTTTGCGTTGGCGACGGTATTGCTGACGACATAAATGGCATGACCAACGACTAGTACGAGGGGCAAATTCAGGTTTATCCCCCTGCTGATGTGGTGTTTGTATCACCTGAAGAGTTAAAAGAAAACAGGAAAAATAGACACTGATCCTTTATAATTTGTGTTTTATTTCAACTTACCACATCATATGCTTCCATAGCATTTCGTATTTTAGTGTAGCACGTAATACGTGGGTTAGTCGCTCGTTCCTCAATGTTTGGCACTACTAATTGTTTCGTCAACAATTGCAAAAACGCACGTCGTTTGTCTGATTTTCGGAGTGGATTCATTTCATCGTATATTATGAATGCGGCTAATGCAGCAATATCAATCATATTATAGAACATTGCAAGCGGCCAGCGATTTGTCGAACGTTTGCATGAGTAGGTGCCAAGCATTTGATCCATTGTATCCACCCCCGATTTATGAGAATTGTAATCCAGAATAGCCATTGGCTTTTGCTTGTTTAGATTATCTACCTCACAAGTGTAGTGCATAGTAGACAGTAATAATACTGATTTATTCTTCTTCGGCACATATGAACACAATGAAACATTGCCATTGTAGAATCCAAATAATGAGCTCAACACAGGACGCCCAACACTTTTCAAAAACTCAAATGGAACAAATCTTTTGTTTGCGCGCACCGTTCCCACAAATGCAGTTTTGTGCTGCATCAATGACGTTGCTAGTTCCAACGTTGAAAAGAAATTGTCGGCATATACTGTGCGACCAACATCAAGATATTTTCTAACCAAATCAAGTACGATTTTCTGACCTTGATTGATCTCGCGTTCTCGACCTGGTACCTTTCCACTGTAAATTATGCCCTTGAGGGGGTAAAAAGACTTCGAGTCACATAACCACCATACTTTTATCCCATATTTCGCCCGTTTAGATGGAATATACTGTGTAATACGTGTGCGACCGCGATATGGGAACAATTGTTCGTCTACTGTCACTGAACTGTGTGGAGTGTAAGCTGCTTCCAAATTTGCCTGTAACATAAGCCAAATATCATCAATAGCGGCAGTTTTGCTGGTGAGTAATCTCTGATGTTGTGAATTCACATTATCAAAGCGAATGAATTTTGTAATGGACACAAAGCGATCATGTGATAAAGCAGCTTTATATATTGGGGCATGAGTTGAGTTCCATAGTTCCTTTGCAGGCTCGGTGTTTGATTTTGTCAGTCCAGCATACAAAATTATCGCCATAAATGCATCAAACTCTTTCAGGGTCAATGCTTTCCATTGCTTCGGCTTGGTAGAATTCTTTTCATTCCATGTAGCTGCTACCTGGTTGGCTTTACGATTCGTTTCACGTATGATAATGCGAATAATATCTTCGGTGATCAGCGAACGAAAGATTGATAGCGGATCATAAACCATTTTGTTTGATGGCCCTGGTTTGTTTTGTTTGTAGTTGATAACGTTATGAGCACGTATGCGACTACTCGGTGGTGGATCTTTGTACCATTTCGTGCCATTTTTGGAAACAAAATGAACAGCACCGGATTCACTATGAGGTAGAGCAACAATAGCAGCAGAAGCTTCTTCACAAATCATATTTATCTGATCATCGTCGTGTTCATCGAATTGATCGGAATCAATTTCCACATTTCCTCCGACTTCGACATCGGACACATCCTCATCATGTTCTGGGCGATATGTAAGATCAGCCTCATCATCATCATCGTCAAACGGATCATCACTATCGCTCATTTCATCATGTATATAAGCCTGACATATTGCATCCGCCTTACGTTTTTCGTCCGCAGTCAAACGCTGGTAGCGTGTAGTATTATTCACAACCATGTTCACAACATCCCAATCGTCGTCGGCCATTGTTATAAACATGAAAGAAATCAAACAATAAAACACAGAAGCACAAAAACACGTGTTTACTCGTCAAGTAATAGTCTCACATTAGCTGACTCCTGCGCAAATACACATTCAACGGTTTTCTTATACAAGGTCCGTACGGACCTTGTACATGTGTTTACGTAGAAAATGCCCTAAAACAAAAAGAAAAGGCTAACATGTGCTCGAAATGCTCTAAAAGTAGTTTTAATCGATTCAGCACGTCGTTTTCAGAGAATACATGCAGCGGGACATTTCTAATGCAAGGTAATAAAAAATTATAAAATCTCAAAAGTTGTAAAAGGTCATTGTGCAGATGTAGTTTTCCTGACACATGTTCAAATATTTGTTTTAATCTCCTGTATAAGTGACCCCCCACTAGGAGCAATGTCATCTAATGACCTCAGATCTAATGAGTTTTAATTCTGCCATAGAAACTAGATGGCACCTCTTGCTAAATAGTCATCTATCTCGATGTGATGGTTTGGTGTTTCTGCAGTTTTTTGAACCTTTTGTGGCACCCCAAAACGGGCTGTAGTGCCACAAGATTAGGTTAATTCTCAAAAAAAAAATCTCTACCGATATATTTTCCCACAGGCAACTCGGAATTATTGCTGTCTGAAAATGGAAGAGAATTCTTTAAACTCATAGCTTCATCATTCACTTCTCAGTCCACACGACTGTACGCTTTTGCAAGGCTGACTGAGAGAACGTACTCTTTAACGAAAGCGTCTTCAGTGTTCAGAGCCGAGAAATTTAATGAGTAGCCGATTCTCTCTGGTAGGCATATTATATAGTTATTAGTTATATAGTTATCGTGTAGAGACAGAATTTTTAAATACTTAAATACTGACCAATAATCTTCTTGAATATTTTGAAAAGAAATGGGCTTAAGCTGTAGACAAATACACGATATGATCGCCCTTTCTAGCCGTTTAGAGTGTAACCCATAGATAAAATTGCTTTTACAGCGAACCCAAAAACCCAGAAAAATGCCGTCCTGATATTATTGGACAGACCTGGTATTTATTAGAGTAGAGGAATTATATAGCATTGACATAATGTACAGAAACCTAACCGGCTGGCAGTACAAATAATAATCAAAATACCACACACGAACAGAATAAAGAAATTCATGACAAATTGCACATCTAAAGAAAAGTAAACACATTTATCAATATTGATTAACTGCTATTGGTGTCGATAATATTTGGTTTAAAAATGATAAATTTGTGTAAGTTAGTCGTCCATAATTTTTAGCTGTTATTTGTATATATATTTCTTTGAATACATTTTTCAATAAACGATTTCTTTGAAATGCTAAAAATGATTTACAGTCACGTATTTTATATTATCTTATGTTTATTTTACTATATTTTGCAATATTAGTATTATTTCATGATTGAAACATGATTCTCTCGATCGCACATCTTGTAAGTATATATGCCAATTTAATGAAAATTTATACACTAACTTAATATTGATTGCCAAGATCATAAGATAATCATCATCAAGACATTATGTTTTAAGCGCATATTAAAAATGAAATATGTACTCTTACTCTTTTACTTCGTTTTATTTTTTAATTCCTATCGATTAATAATCTTATAAGCCAGATTTATTTTCGCCCAGGTTCCTCTAACCGCTTCGACGGAGAGAACCTTTCGGATTTATTTGTTTTACACGGAATGTTTTCGGGGTTTTAGTGGCTGTATGTTCCGAGGAGATTTATTGTAAAATGGTCGTTTCAATTTAAGATTATCCCACCTGTATAAGCCCAGCATCTCGTTTTATTTTTACTTGCATCAATTTCTTCTTAATTACTGCACGGTTGGAGCTGTGCTAAGCTCGCCGGGCAGTTAATTTATTTTTATGACACCCCTATGGTTTCACACGTACGGGTGCATGTATAGTTGGAATGTTCAAATATTTTGAACCTTTTATATGCTTGAAAAGAGCGGTATCTTCAACAAATAAATATACATATTTCTGGTACTAAAATGGTGATAGAGATGAATTGTATTCTCTTATAAATAATTTTAACTTGTTGATATGTCTTTAAATGAATTAATCTTTTATCACATAGGTACATACATTTAAAGCATTTTTAATCATTATACATACTCGTCAGGTATATAATTATTAAACAGGACTGTTTTTAATTCGGACAATTGAGTAATGATGTGCAGAAAACGCTTAAGTACATAAAATTCATTTTTGAGAAAAATAAATGATATGATGACGAAGAATAGCAGAACCAAGCGTAGGTATTCTCTTAAGATACTCTCTTGAGAAAGTAGCGGTTTAAGTACTTAGTGCACATTATTCAATTTAGATGATTAAAAAATTGACTATTGAAGTGTTTTATTACATAAAATCAATACTAATAAAAATCAAACATTATTTTCTCCAAGAAAAATATGAGCTATGATAAACTGCTTGCATTGTCTTGATTTGAACTTTCAATATTATTTTATGTACTGTATGCTCGACGTGTGTGTTACCGCCAATCTTTTGCCGTGTAACATGTTGCTTGGCAAAGCTGTTGATCAAATTGTGTACCATTAATTAATTTAATCATCGTCATCCCTTTTATTGTACAATGTCGTCTTAGAAGTTGTTTTCAATCTTATCCGCGAATGGCACACATTTTTTGATGTCTTCTGTTTTTTTTTCCTCCTGAAATAACCTTACTGACCTAACTGAAACGTGTGCTTACAAACGCCATTAATGAAGTGAAATATCACGATCAGTTGTTGTTTGTATCGTATTCGAAATAGTGTAAATTGCTTATATTAAACTGAATTTTATTTTCTCTACTTGACGACGGCATCAAATTTAGATCAGTAAACTTGAAAGTTTCTAATCTCGTTTGTAGATATTTTTTTGCACGGTGAACTTGTGTTGTCGTGGATTTGTTGCAATAACTTTCGTGACCTCATACCCTCGGTATAGTCTATAATGTTTCTTCAATGCTTCTACAATTTCCGAAAGGTCTTTAGCACAGGGTAAAAGAAATAATGCTGTATTTTCTGGAATCATTTGTTATCAATACAGGAAAACTTCCATTTTGTAACAGCATGATTTTTATTTTGACGTCAATATCAATATAGAGCTGGGGCTCCTTAATATCTTGCTATTCTTCCTTTGAGACGTAGTGTTTCTTATTAGGAAGACATTGCATTTGGCATCTTCACCAACAGGTGTAATAAATAATTGCATGCAACTCAAAGAAAGAGCAAGTATATTGGATGCATTTACCTTGTGTAATTCTTCTTCCACCTTTTTCTTATACTTTTATATACAATAAGCTAGTCCACTGTACACCTTCTTGCAGGTTTACTTAAATGACAACTTGTCAAGTTTAAGTTTCAGATAGTTTAATGTTTTCGTTAGGAAACTTACAGCAATAACTCACTTCAAGCGTTGGATAGTTAATCGTTGGATAGTTAAATTCTTTGGCGAAGTAATGGCTCTGTTTGACTAGAAACGAGTTAAGATGTTCACGAACGCACATTTGTACTTGGTCAATTGATGCATTAGCACTACATTATTTGCTTCTCAGATCTGAAGATGATTTTGCTTGTAGAAATAAATGTCTGATTCGTATTCTTTTATCAGTCATATTCACCACGGACAGAAATTGTTTCTAAGAAGCCTCCTTCCTTTGTTTGTGTGATAGTATGTGGTGCTTAAAACTGATATCTCTCTTTATAGTAACATTCCCTGCTGTACGAACATACTAATACCAGTTTAAGCATTAACCTACAAAAATTGCATTAAAACAGAGCTGATATTGGAAAAAATACTACAATACTTGTGTTTCTATGCATAAGTGTCTTAATTCTTAGAGCTCTCTACGCAGTATATCGAAAGCTAAAAGATAATAGAAAATTAAAGAAAGTTGCATCTACAAAAGTGTCTACAACTATAAAAGCAGTTATTAGCTACAGATTGCTATCAATTCATAAAAGCAACAACTGTTTACGGTTTTAATGGAACTGTAAAACTGTACTGTAATGTCATTGCATGTAATAAAGAAAGCAAAGTGCATAAATATCACTCAAAAGTGCGCGAATTCTCCATTATACATTCAGCCCTCCCAGTTATATCAAGTTCGAAGCATCGCTTAGTGCAGATGATTGAAGGCAGTGCAAACATCATTGCTTTTTAATTTTCTTAGCAATATTAAAGATGCAGGACGAAAATACAATGGCAAATGAAGTTTAGGAGCCCATTATAAACATATATTTTTTCAATGCTTTCTTTTTATCGCTATCACAAGTTACCGGTCACTATCGTAACGGCTACTGTCGTAGTCATTGGTTAGTATTTACGTCGGTTTTTCTTCCACTATTATTTCAGATTCATTTCAGAACATTTTGCAAATAGACCTGCAGTCCTATTTGAATCCTTTTTTTTGTTCTTTGCACACCTTTGAATGGCTTCAAACTCCTTCTCTCAAACTAATGGTAGCTAGGGCGGCAGTTGTGATACCAGTAGGATTTTTTTTTCGACATTTGAATACAGTTTGAGCGTGTGGGTGCAAATAAATTCAAAATTGGTGTGAGAAAGAACGAAGTCGTGAAACTGTCAGTTTGGGAGACTATTTTTTTTTGCTGAACGATAAAGTGTGCCCATAAATACTATAGACCGTCTAGTTTGATTTAGTCATTACCTTGTTAGTTTTGCCAGGTAAGAGCTAGGTAGATGGCATTGCTTCCAGAGGAGCGAACTTATTGACATGAGACATTCTAGAATCTTCGAAGTTCGTCAAAGTGAAGAAAGTCCAATCTTTCGACTTGCTTATTTGTATCGTTATGAAGAATGCGTAAATTGAAGTTAATATACTAAGTACTATAAGTAGGTAATCAGTGTAACATTCTTAGTTTGCTAAAGCATTGTATAAGATGGTATTGTTTATCGTGTGAACACGCCTACAAAATTTGTAGTTATGTTTCAATTTAGGCTTGCGTAATAATTCACAATAAATTGATAATTGGGACAGCAAATCCTTTAGACTTAATTGCCAGATATTACATACAGACAAAAATAATCTTCTTCTTGTGTATTTACACTTCAATTTGCATATTTACTCGCTCGTTAAAGGCGTGATGACCATATACACTCTTATAATATCGTTCATGCATTCTTACGTTTTGTTTCATTTTTACCAGACTTCACGCACAGTTTATGACTCTTATAACGATAATAAAAACACAATCATAATCGTGTATGGGCGTTAATTAAGTACGCTAACAGTTTGTTTCGTTTATTTACACAATTAATTAATAAAGCCCAGCTCATACAGTACACCCAAGTAACGATAAAACACGCTCCATTTCTGGATAATGAAACATCAACATTATGGGAATAAAATTGTTAAAGTTATGTACTATGCAGAAAGTTATTATATACTTATTAATATTAAATTATTCTGATATCTCAATTGCTCAATTTTTATTTAATTAGTTTCCAATTAAATATGTATTCTTACTGTTAGAATTTTTTGAATGTTACATAAATAAATAGTAATTAAAGGATTTGTAAACAACGTAACAGGTGCGTAGCATTTTATATATTTCACTTTAATTAATATGGCAATAAATCAAAGCAGTTGAGTTTGTAATTTACGAAAATCGTAAAAGACATAAAGTAATCCCCTAGAAACTCGGGCAGAAATCGTCAGGCGTATATACGAACGCTATTAGATTGCATTAACGTGGAACGTATTAAAAATTAATTAACAGGTTTCTAGTAATAATTTGTTTATTTTTAACTGAAGGCGGTCTCCGAGCCCGTCTGTGAACTTAATTTATGGCAATCATTAACTTCTTTTATAGGACAGCAATGTGTTCCAAGGCACACCAGATAGTGTCTAAATACATGTGAGCTCCTCTCTGCTGTGTCGGGATCAGGTATACATGTAATACATATGAGATGGATTTTATGAACGCTGAAACGAGTTTAGGGGATAAACGTTACAAAATAACCGTCGGTAGATATATCAGCGGTGATATGTAGCTATTTAGCTACGGGAAGTTTTTCTTTATGTATTCGTAATCTTCCTCGTATATTTTGAAAATATTCGCGAATATGTATCTATATGCATATTTATGTTCCACATATCAATCGACACAGACCTTAAAATTTGGCGATTTAACGTAATGTATTGTTATATCAAATTGCATCCTCGAGAAGGTTTTGAAAAACATTCATAATACTCGTATTATATATTAGCAGAGTTATGTTGGACAGCAAACTGTCGTGGAAACCCCATATCAACTACTTACAGAAAAAGGCAATAAAGGCATCGCTAATTTGTCGAAGGCTGCTCGGTAAGTCCTGCGGTCTCAAGCCTCAAATGATCCTATAGTCATATACGGTAATTATAAGACCCATGATCATCTATGTTGCTTTGGTATGGTGGCCAAAAACAACACAGAAGATTGTACAACAACAGCTGCAACAAATCCAAAGACTCACTTGTCTAAATGTTACAGGAGTGATGCGGACCTGTCCCACTGCAGCGCTAGAAGTACTGCTGGGAATCACGCCGCTGTACATTTACATCCAAAAACAGGCTATATCAAGTGCCCTATCTCTGGACAGACTTAAGCGATTAAAATCTGGGGGAATTGGGGGACACCTTAAAATTTCTGAAGATCCCAACATCTACCTATTTCACATTCCAAAGAATAAGATCCCTATACAATTCAACTTCGACCAACCCTACAAAGTGGTCATCGAAAGCCGTACTAAATCGGCTTCCGGTAAGCCTCAACTCAAAAGAGGAACGCTGGCATGGTACACGGACGGCCCTAGAATAGAAGGAGTAGGGACGAGCATTGGGGTCAGAGGGCCTAACCACTACCTCAAAGTGCCTATGGGACTCCACTCCAACATATTTCTGCTATAAACTTATGCGCCGTAAAGAACCTCGAGTTAGGTAGATAAGGCAGATAAGCTTGCCAAAGAAGCAGCAAAAATGCCTTTCATTGGACATTACCCCTGTTGTGAGCTGCAAAAGAGCCACCCAAAACAAGCAGTTGACAAATGGGAGGTCAACAGAAAGGCCTCTCATTGGCAGAATGCGCCAGGACAAAAGCAGGCGAAGGCACTGTTATCAGGATCGCCAAAGACAGCACAGTCGTTCCTATCTTTCAGCAAAGGGAACCTTAGACTGCTGGCAGGATTTCTGACAGGTCATGTGGCCCTGAACTACCACCTACATAAAGTCGGAAAAGCTGAAGATCACATCTGCCGTCTATGTCAAGAAGATCTAGAGACGGCAGAACACATTTTGTGTAAATGTGTTGCTGCCGGTCATACCCGACAACAACACTCCAGGACGGAAATCCCAGACGAATTTTAAGGTTCATCAAAAGCACTCCTGCCTAAGTAAAGGCAGCAGTGCCACTGTCCACATATCTAATCTAATCTAATATATTTGCAGAACTAAATTTGGTATACTGTTTGAGTGTATTAAGAGTAGGAGTGACTCACCTTAAAATTTTATAGAATTTTTTTATCTGTTGGTAATGTACATAACTATAAAACTTTCTTTACTCTTATCAGAAAAATGAAGTTTCGTTTTAAAATTAATGTCCTGGCGTAAAATGAATTGACAAAATGTCATCCGCTGAACCATATCTAGGGGCAACAACTCTTATACTCAAGCGGACGTATCCTCCTCGAGCAGCTACATGACGAGGCATGGAGTCAAGCAGTCTCTATATGCAGCATGAAGGGATGGCTAATCATATCCTAGATGTTGCTAAAGTGTCTAAAGTCAAGTTAGTGAGAACTAGCTGGACAAGGAAGTACTGGGATGTTGTGACCTTGCATTAAAGTTTGTACTATATGAACCATGCGTGGTCGTGTGCTGTCTTTCAGTTAACCAGACTTGCGCGCCTTCAAATGGACAAGAATTATAGCACGTACCATTTCTTCTAAATAATGGCCATGTACCATACCATCCCATACCATTCGGTCCTGTTGTTGAGGAGAATAGCGTGGTTGAATGCATACACTGATTATACACTCACTAAGTCATTGACGAACCAATCATAAATTGTGATTCGCCAGAAGACAAAAATCTTGTCCATTCGACATCGGTGGCATATGTATGACGGTGTTTAATGCCGCACCAGATTGATAATCCTAAGAAAAATAGGAATAGGACCAGGATAGAGAATTAGGCAAAAAAAACTTGAAAGGCTTTAAGAGGCTTCTACACTACAAACAAGGGGAGGCTAACTACGACGTAGGACGATAACACAATGTGTGCACCAATCTAGAGGCGAAAACATTCTAGGTAATAAAATATTTGGTTGGTTGGACGATCAATGATTGTGTGGGAGTTGTTTCCAGATGGCAGATTTGAGAATCGGTTCCTGAGGCCGCTGATGATGTTATCTATACTTTCTGAATATCTCCATTGCTTATCTGTTACAGCTTCCCAGACATTTACAAATATTTGAATATAGTGCAAACACTAGAAGGAAGCTGTACTTCAAATTCTGGCGATGTTTGAGGTATATTTAACGAACAACGCTACCCACCGTTGTTAACAAATGAGCGACCTTTATGGTTGCTTTAGATTCTTGATATTGACGTGCAATTTTTATCACATCGCGATAGTCCTGTAGATATGCTACCTACCTAACGGCTACTGTAAAAGATACTGCAATGCGTCAGATCTGTGAAAGAAACAATAAATTTACGATATCAATAAATGCCATGCATTATGAAAAGATGAAACCTTGACACGATGCCAGATCAGTCCAGTTTTAGTTTGTTTTAGTAACAAATGTAACACATTGTATACAAAATTTTTCTTTGAGTTATTATTATTAATAATGACTTACTTTGGTTAGTAGAAATATTTATGCAACGTACTTTTTTGTTATATTAGCAATATCAATAAAAATCCTGGCAAATTTCTCTTTATACTCCGTATATTATTTATAATTACTTGATGTTAAGCAGGCTTAAAGTCATATTCGTTACGATTAAGAAAACAATATATCTACTTTATATAGTTTATTATTGCGAGTGTGCTTATTTTCTTCGTCAAAATCACATTTCCGCGAAACAGAAAAAAAAAAACGGGATAAACACAATAATATGTAACAATATGAAAGCGCATAAATCTCAGAAAAGATAAATCGCGAATAAATTATACAGCTGTATCCTCGTTCTTATGTTCTCGATAAATATCCGGTAAGAGAAATGCCAGAATGCCAGTGTAAATTCTAAATATTCTGTTTATCCCCATGTGATTTTAAGGAAATTTATAATAAACATGAACGGCAAAGGGAATGTCAGCGGCAGTGATTCAGATATCTCCTAAGAAGAGTAAGATTTACAATATGTAGGGGCATTTGATGTTAAGTAGCAAAATATTAATCTACATATTATTATTTAGTCTAGATGTCCTTTAAAACGTCGCAAAAATCTTTTATTGATACCGCTAAAGACGTCTAAAATATATACGTAGAACTAACAAAGATCGTTTGTTTATCCTAAAACTCGTGGACTTTAGTAAATATGGTAATATGCCATCTTGTTTGTTATTGTACGGGAGTCGACAGATTATAAATGCTTAGTGCTGTGGACGGTTTGTTTGCATTTAAATTTTCATACACCAGACTCGAATGTCACTGGAAAAATAAATTCCGCGTATAATGTGGGGTTTCAGGCAGAAGTATGTTTATAAAGAGCGCGTATCGATGAAAGGCGAATAGGATATTTGCGGTTATCTGCATAGCGATAAATATTTAAGATAACTAATTGTTAATCCGTGTTTATTTTCCAAGAATGTTATGTTTAAACTATCATTACTCTAACATTTTTACGCAGTGTAGGAAATATAAGCTGGCAGGAAAAGTTTCTTGAGCACAAATGCTGTACGTGTTGAATATACACATCTGAAAGCACTTTTTTAAATACCAACATCTGCCAGTATCATCAATTGACAGAAAAGAGATTGTTTAAAATGTATGCTTAATTTGAAAACTACAGTTAGACACATCAAACTTAAAACGAAAGACTCATATTTAGAATTCTTTTTTTCTTCTTTATAGATTAATTTTATTTATTACTTTAGTTGTTATCGCTTATCTCCTAGATGCAATAATGCTCTTTGTCTGACAGGGTTTTTTCTTCCGCTAAGAAAGTCGTCATGTTTCAGAAACTAGCGAGTACATTGTTGTTTAACGTTTTTAGTTGGTAGGATATTTCTTGACTCGATTTTTGTAGACTCCTACGTTATAAAATATTAGTTATCTTAACTTTTCAACCGACATTAATTAATTCGAAAGTACATAACATCTCATACAAACTGTATTTATAATAAGCTACATTTTAAATAAAGATGTACCATAGCGGAACATATTTACTTGTCAACGCTCGGATGTTTTTCTAAAGGTGCATAGGAAAACAATAAATTCAGATGATTTATCATCAATCTCGTTTTATAAAGCTTATCGTGACCCCCTGCATCTTTGGATACAAATGCCTTATAACTAATTATTATTAAAGTGTAGGTAGTGACGGATTCTCTCAAACCCTGTTGATAGGCATTGTGTTTTTTCATATTAAAGAAATTGTCTTCAGACCGTGTATTGGGATCGTATATTTGCATATCAACGGCGGACAGATACCGTAATATTAGGTATTGTGTAAGGTCAATACCGGTCAAAGAAATTAGTCTCTGACACGATTTTTTGTATTAGTTTGTCGATGAAAGACAAAAGAATTGTTATGATGTCTGTAACTATAGAATGCCAGTTGGCAATTTAGTTTTAATGATCTATTTCTCCTCTTTCTATGTTCTTTTATAATGTTGGATATTTTATGCACGCAGTGCCTTTCCCGAAAAGTGCCTCGCTATTTTCAATATCTCCAACCTTTTCCCAGTTTCGATATTAGACATGGAAATCAAATACGTCAATAATATACAGCAATAATATACAGTTATAGCTAAATAAACCACTAAACAGCTCGGCGTTAAACGATGTGTTTCTATGAAAAGTGTTCCACTGAATAATTTTTCAATTTGCTATTTCACCGTGATTTGCAGCGAAATAGCACAAAATTTAGTTACTGTTGGTTTGTCATCAGTATAATAGTGACGTTGCCACCATTCTAGTCGCTCGTTTAATTAGTGTCACTTATATACAATAATGAACCCAGTAGTCCTTATGAGACATCGTATGCAATCTCTCGCGCATCCAATTTTTAATAAAAATCAAATAACTATCAAGCATTTGAACTGCATCGTTTGAGAGACCGCTATAATGAAGGATTCTCAGTAATAATTTATGACCGATTGTATCAAAGGTTTTAGAGAACTCAATTGCTACTGTTATAACTGTTTTATTAACGAATTAAAGGCATGATTTGCGATAGTTTCCATTGTTTAGTAAAAACTTAATGTTCTGTACAAATGTTTAATCAATTCGATGTTTGAACCGTTAGTACTAGCGGTATTAGATGTAATTCCATTACAGATTTTAAACAGTTTATTATCATTCCTTATTTAATATGATAATCTACTAACAACGGTAGCTTGTACGTTTAATAGTTAATAACAATCAAACTCTAAACGATAAAATGTGTAAAAAATAGAAATGCGCATTGTTCAAAGTTTGTATTGGTATATTGGTTCAATGAAGCCCTCTTTATTGGACAGGGTGCGAGGTATGAAGTGTTTCTAACTTCACGTCGTTATAGCTGTCAAACCTTTCAATGAGTTTTGCTCATGTTGGATATATATGTTGAGATTTAATTAAGAGTGATATTGCACTGCGACCTGTTGATCTATTGTGCCCCTTGCATGTGCTGTAAGCTGCTGGGTTTTGCTCGCTCTTAAAGTTCCCCATCTAGTCTAAGAGCTTTAATAAACTGCAAAATTGGGATATACCATTAGTTCATTTAGTTGTTAATAAGTGTGCGAAAGCTTTTTCGTCTATGCTTCTCAAAAAATTGTATTGGATATAGACTTCAAACGTAATACTGTTATTGCGTGTTATTTGGCTAGAAAATCAAATTAAAGAGCTTCAGCATTTGAAAGAGAATAGAAAGTTCATATGACGAACCACAAAACTCATAAAAATAGATAGTGTAACAAAACCGCTATGGAGATGGCTCGAATTCAAGGAAGTCTAACAAAACTTTAGAAAAATCGTCAAGAAAATGCACATATCTGATTGGAATGTTCCAATTATATTAAAAAAATCGTTTTAATATTTAGCATTACAAGATACTAAAGCTTCTTTGCTGCACAGGTAAGGATACGATCGCAGAAACAGTTTAAACCAATAAAACAGTCGGGTATGCCTTAGTGAAAGATCAAGACAAAATATGAACATTGGCTTGGCCACCAGAAGTCATTATCCTATTGATTGTGATGGACCGCAGTAACTGCTGCGCTCCCTACTTGTGTTTCTGGAGCCTGGCATCGAAGTTAATGCCACCACCTCCAGCAAAATGATTTTTAGAAGCTGCGTCGAAGCTCGAGGCAGGTAAATATTTCAGGTCAAAGCTAAGAACTCTACAATAAGATTCAGCACAGCCGCATAATGTTTGTGTGAGACAAGAATGGTTAACATATTTCATTTTGCCTCAAAAATGGCTTTCGAATTCACCAGATGCAAATTCAATGGACTTTGCTACAGAAGTTATTTTAAAATATGGATGTTTGGATTTGTTATAGTTTGTGCTTTATCGGAAATGGGAACGCATTCCAGTTGCCCATGTTTGTGCAGCATGTGAGTCGTTTGTGTGACCTTATTTATTTAAGACGGTCTTTAAATGAAACATATGAGAAAGATTAATGTAAAATATATAAAATAAACATTATTAATTAATTATTATTTTATTACACAATATGGTACCAAACAATTCCAATAACGGCCTTTATACTTTCAGCAAAAGGAAAATGTACAACGTACAATTCCTTTCTGTTGGCAATAATTTAATTCACACCTAATATAATAAATACCGTACAAACAGCTTGAGCACAATTAATAGCATGCTGAGCGCACATTTAGCGTTTCGCAAAATTTACTTACCCTGTTGCCGCTGGACGCTGCGGATTAAACATGCTTCACGTGAAGTTTTCGTCTTGTTAATTTTTTTCCTTGCCATTCTATTCGTGTCGTTCAACAGTGACAATTCGATGCTCAGGTGCGTGCGAATAATACATCCGTTAAGGACAAATTTACATTTCGTAAATGCGCCTATAAATTATTTTTATTGCGCTATGTAATCGAACGTTATATAGCAGTCGAATGGAAAATAATAACGCAGTAACCGTAGTGGAAGGTTTAAATTTTTATGAGCCGTTGGAATTGGGTCATATGTTATAGTCGTATGATGTTATTGTGGCATTCTGTATTTTCTACATATGCAGTAGGTAGTACAATTTGTTTAAAATGATGCAAATAAACCCCTATGGAGAATAAATGTAGAGACAAAGACATTATTCTGCCAGTAACGATTCGTTTTATTGTGCATCAATGAATAAATTTTAAAATATTGGAGATATATTTATTGCTAACATTGACAGTAGTATAATATTAGAAGTTTTGTCAGGTTGTATCGGTAGATTTATGTTACTTAGATTAGTTATCGGATAAATAGGATATCTAAAATTATCGTTCCAAATATCACATCTATTGTATCTGCCTTGCCTTTATTAGCTACTAAATCGGTTGTTCGGACTTGGTAATTCTGATATTCCTTCTCATTTGACCTTCTTGCATATAAAACATCATTTATTGGTACTCTTCTGAGAATTATCCGCTCCTACACAACCAATCATAAACTTGATTAAAGCTAAAGGTTTACTACAGTGGTTGCAATATAGTTTTATACACTCTTGGCAATTACTTGTCCATCTAGGTGTCGCTTTCGCTTCTTTAAATTCCGTCTATTTCCTCTTATGGTTACTTTGAATCTTTCTTCACGGTTGGATCTTCGTATGCTAGTTTTTAGACTAATTCTGTTAATGTTATGTCATCAATATATCTCGTTGCTTCATGCATTTTTAAAATTCTGTGCCTGACTCTGATATTCTACTTCTTCTTTTATTTTTTTGTAACTCTGTGTTGAAAAGCAAAACGGACAAAGGACCACCACATGTGACGGTTTTTAGCGGTACCTCTGAGATTTATCGAGAAATACTTTCTTCCCATTTCAGCTATATTGGAGATTTTAAACTTGTGCACGAAACTATTAAAACAATGTCTAGATATTGGTTGTCCTCATCTACTACAAAGGTTGTAAGACAAGACTTAACTGTCTTGCATTTAAAATATTCGTCTAATTTCTGTATAAAATATTACAGTATTAATAATAATTTTCAAACTAGACACGTTTCCATCTCTTGATTTGCACAGAAGTAGGAACACTGCAAAAAGTACTAATTGCATTATTTCTAATATCGAATCAGACGAATTACATCTAGATAACTTCCTCGACAAGCAACGTCGAAAGCTAACTTAGTTGCGTCGACTTTCCTCTGCCCTTTGACGAATTGACAACACAAAAAAAAGAGAAAATTGCATTCGTCCGTGTGGCATTTATACGAATCTCGCTCCGAGTCTTGGGAGACTAGCGAGATTCGGGCATGACGTGAGAGTGATAAAACAATTTGCTGGATGTTGTGGTGAGGGGCCGCGAACGCAGCGCAACGGAACTATTTCGAGCTGGGAGAGATGGCCAAATGAGACGTGGCGGGAATTGCGAAGATTTGATCGCCGTCAACGGCGAAATACGTGTAGATGTTCTATTGACAAGGACGTGAAAAGATGAGAAGTGCGAAAGGAACAGGAAGAAGTGAGAAGGAACGTAATGAAATTTATGTGACATTTGGTTTATGCCGAGGCCATGATTCGACTTGGCGTGTACACTTTCGCGCTATCTATGTGCGAAAAAAACTTAAGACAAGATTAAGGTTATTAGCAACAATAAACAGAGGTTGTTTTTCACAAGTTAAATTCGGTTTGTTCCAGAAAATGATCATTAAGAGCGAAAATATCGCACTTTTTTAAGTTGTGAAAGATTTAAGCTGAAATATATGAAAAATATGCTAAAAATATGCGAGTTTAAATTATATCACATTATAACACACATGTGCAAAAAAAAACATAAAATTGCATGTGTACACTTTTTTTTGTACTTATTATAATATGTTGCAGCTTTCGACAGCGATCTGGACTCTGTTAAATATTTTAATGTCTAGTTGGTTGGTTTTATGTGTATCGAAAGATGCTTTGTTATTTAAAATGTATCAACTAGATTTTAAAATATTAAATTAGAGCAGTATACCTAATAGCGTTTTGGAGAATGGCTTGCAAGAATCTTGAAAATAAATTTCAATAATATAGGGCGGCCCATAATGTAGAGACACATTTTGAAGGCTAATAACTTTGCATTTGAAAAACCTATAGGTAAGTTTTTGGTGTTGTTCGATAGAAAAACTCAAAAAGTTTCTTTGTATTGCAAAAAAAATACAGGGTGTACCAAAGTATAAAAATTGTAATCAAAAGTAATAAAAACGTTTCAATCAAAATATGGAATTCGATAAATTTAATAACAAGAGAAACTAACTAAGCACGTAATAACTAGCCTAATTTTTAAAAATTGTGTCTAAAGGTGGTGACCTTCTCTTCTTGAACATTATTCTAGACATCATATTTCGCATAGCATTATAAGTATGCAACATTAATGGAGAAATATTCAGAATTGCTGTTCGAATATTTTCTTTTAATTCGTCGATATTTTGCGGATTAATGATGTAAATCCTGGATTTTAAATAGCCCCATAACCAAAAATCACAGGGTGTTAAATCACATGACCTCGGGGGCCACTGGAGATCACCAAACCTTGAAATCAGGCGTCCTGGAAACATTTGCCGCAGGACATTCATGGATGCGCGGGCAGTATGACATGTGGCGCCGTCCTGCTGAAACCACATGTTTTCAGGAAAGCGCCGCAACTCTTGTTGAAAAAAGGTTTCCAACATGTTCACATAACGCTCCGAAGTTACCGTGGTATTTTCTCAATTTTTATCCTCAAAAAAATAAGGTCCCACAATTCCCTGTGCTGACACTGCACACCAAACAGTAACTTTATGACTATGAAGAGGAGTTTGGTGTATTTCTCTCGGATTTTCTTGAGACCAGTAACGAGAGTTTTGTTTGTTTACATAGCCACACATATGAAAATGTGCTTCATCAGACATAAATAAATTTTCGGACAAATCAGCATTGTTTTCTAAAAGCTCTAAAAAATGGTTAGAAAAAGCAAGTCTGGCTGCAAAATCGGTGTCTTTTAGCTCCTGCACAAGTTGAACTTTATATGGTTTTAAGCGTAAATCTTTATGCAATATTCTTTGCAGGCTGGTTCTTGAGAGTGCTAGTGTTTGAGATTGTCTGTTTGCAGATCGCTTTGGATTTCTTAAAAATGCAGTTTGAACTCTTTCAATATTTGCAGGAGTTCTAACTGAAATAGGCCTACCTGCAGGTTTCTTCTTCAGAGATGTTGCTGTGGTTCTAAATTGACCAATCCATTTTAAAATTGTGTTTCTACACGGATAATTCAAATTAAATCTTGTGCGAAACTGGCGCCGAGTAACGGCAATAAACTCGTTATTTTTCAAGAAATTTTCAACAATAAAAGCGCGATAATGAGCGAGATTATTCATTTTTCGAAAACGTCAGTACGATATTGTCTATTAGACATCTCTATGGTTACACTTCAAAAAAAATAGTAGTATACAGAAAGTCACTTCACTTAGTAATTTTTTGACTTTTGATTACAATTTTTATACTTTGGTACACCCTGTATTTTTTTTTGCAATACAAAGAAACTTTTTGAGTTTTTCTATCGAATTAAATTTTTCAAAGGCAAAGTTATTAGACTTCAAAATGTGTCTCTAATTATGGGCCACCCTTTATATGATGATCCCAATATATTACATCTAAAGTTATAATATAATCATACTCCATTCCATTAAAAAATTCTTACTTTATTCAAAAAATCGAATAAATTGTTTTTTTCATTTTAGTCGGAGGAAAAAAGTGTTACTAGTTTGCTAATTTCATCGACAGGTAGTTCCAGAAATAAAGAAGTCAATGGTTAATTTAGATCACTTTGTCTATTATTAACTTTTGAGTAATAATGCGTTTTGATGCACATCAGACTAAAGTTACTTAATAGTCTAGACTTCACTGGAAGCCTATGAAAGTTATATGCTACAAAAAATTTCCCTAAAGGATTTTGAAAACTAAATAGGATGAAGATACTTGGATAAATTGTATTCTGACCTTGAACTAATCCTCGGATATGAAAGTTACACACAAAAAACCCTAGTCTCTGATGATCCTGGTCTAGAACCTGTAACCAGAATATGTAACTATGTATATACATACATGTAACAGTATACAAAGAAGTATAAATGCAAGGGTTTACCGTATGAATAATACATGGTGGCCAATTACAAATTTTCTACATAAAATCTACTATTTCAACTATTTCCATAAATCATCAAAACACAAATTTTAATATATTCCGCATACGTGAATAACTAATAATTGGCTCGCATCGGCGCCTCTAGATGAAAGTAGATTCACGACGTGACGGCATTTCAAATCACATTTCATCAAATAGTTATGTACCTATAAATTAGAGAAATCACATGAATTAATTTATTAATACATATGGTAGTTTATTTTAGCATAATTTATAATATAATTTTACCTTCTAACATGACACGTCTGTTTATAAAATTAACCAATATCATAATAATTATTACCATAACAATTGAAGACTATAGACTAAACTTCACATTATGAACAAAAAGAAATTATAAGTTTAATCTTTGGAGTAGTATGTTTATCAACGCTAGAGTGATTAATAATTTGAGGTGAAGCATTTGAAATAGAGTCTGTAACATGCATTGTTTTCGCAGGTGAACGTAGATCATAAACGAACGGTAAATATATTTCCACCCATTCCACGACTTGGTCAATATGTCTTTTCTGTCTTAAACATTGAATAATTACAACAGGATGGAATGGTACAGTCAATTTATGCACAATTCTATTTTCTTAAAAAATGTCGTGATTTTATAGGACACTACTCGTCACAAAATATTAAAAAATTTCAGAGTCTTTTCCTATTTGCGAGTATTTTCGTTGGATAGAACAAAGTGTCTGGCTTGAAAATTGTATAAGAACGGGTTGATAGACGCAGTGGTTAGGCGGCTGACTATCGTTGTGGCTGGATGATAGGAGTCGGGTTTTAATTCTGTGGAGAGGGCGGTGACATTGTTTCAGAAGATTGAAATCAGGATCGACTTACCATTCGCTGTTGGGATCAAAATGATTAACAGCGCGGTATTCTAAAAGGCGATATGATGGTGTCACAAAGAGATTTGAACACAATTTACACACACAACAATACACCGCGAGAGTTGCAGAGATAGCCAGAGAAGTAATACAGCTTACAACAAAGCACCACACATAAAAAAAAACTCTCGGGGAATTATGACTCACAATCAGTACTTACACTGTAAGGTTCATCGCCAGTAGACAAAAATAATGGCAGAACAGGATCAAAATGATATAAAATTAATTCAGACTGTATTTCTTCCTCTGCATAATCTAATGGTTTTTAACATTCTTTAAACGAAATAAATGGTGCAAACGATTATTGAGAGAATATGGAATGGTATAAATAAATCGATGGTAATAATTAATTAAGCCTGTAAAGGCACGGACTTTGGTCTTATTTTTAGAAATCGATACATTTTGTATTGCATCTGGGTTTCTATGATTTTTTTTGTATTTCATCATTATTTATTTTGTATCCACAACCTCCTCTTTTATCGGCAAAAAAAACACTTTTTTTAAGTTAACTTGAAAATTATCTGGTTAGCACTAATCACTTTAAACGAATGTTTGTAACTTTAATGTCATCTATACAGCAGAAACATTTGTACCAAATTTCATTTAAAATGCGAGTTAATTTCGATGCACACATCGATGTAATTTTAGTAAATTGAAACTGTGTTGTTATAATAAAATTGACGTGTAAAAAGTTATAGACGTATGATTCACTTTAGGTTTTAAGGGCAGGTGTGCATGATGTCAGGTTGTAAAATAAACATGATTTAACACTTTATTTGTATCAAATGAAGCGTTCGCTAAAGCTTTTGTTATTTTTACAAAATGTTATACCTAAGTAACAAATCTTCAACTTCCTTATTGTTTAACATTATGTGAATTAGGTATACAGAATGGTAATGTTAATTTTCACACACTTATTTTTAACCCCTCACACAGTTTTGTGTAAACGTTAGATTTTCAAGAGTGTAAAGATAGATACTGATATACGCTCGCTTTGAGATTTTGTAAAATAAGTATAAGTTTCATTTCTGATTTGACTGCAGAGTGTATGCTTGAGTTAATTCTATTTTTGTCCATTTTGAACTGTATAATATTCGTCTTTAGTTGATAAAAGAAGATTATCCATAAATATGCATGAACTCATTGCATGTTTCAAAAAATCACTCTTTTCTAGTATATCCTGTACTACTAATTTCTGCCTCTACTATAGACTGTAGTACAAAACGTACAGGTTTTGCTTTTATAAAAACTTTTGATTTTCCGTAATATTCATGCAAAATATTAGAAGGATTTGCATTGCTCTCTTCAATTTTTCCATTATTTAAATGTCAAACTTTATCAAGATCTCGTAAATTAATTTTCAATTCACGTTCTTCCTAAAACTGAACTTCTATCCCCATCAACTATATCCAAATTTAATTTTGAAATTTAGTTTTATTGCATCTCACTATTTTCTTACACGTGCCTCATTTTTCCTCTTCCGTCAGCCAAAAGCCATGCTTGACAAAAAGTCATACCTCTATAGCTGTTTTCTATAATAAAACTGTACACATTTCCAGAGCGAATAAAACACTAGAATACATAATACTAAACTCATTTATAAATTCCTAACATGAAACCTTCTCCTGTTTAGATAATCCACCCTAATATAAATCCTTCTTGCAATTGATTTTCAATTTTCCGGGGATAATCTGCCGAAAATTAAATCGTTCGGACAAGTTGAACAGAATAAAGAGAGAACTGCGTTCCATGTGTTGATCGCATTCCCTGCAGCCTGCACATTGACCAAACCATTCAGGAGTTACACGAATTACACACACAGCCGTATTCTAGATCCGCAGGCAATCGACCGTAGATGCGTTGTGCGTTTTCAAAGGAAACGGGACCGAAATCCCCTAAACGTGAATGTGTCAGTAGGGGTGTCTTTGTAAATCAACTACTACGACTATATACCATTTAAACGATCCACCAGGTGTCCAAGTAAATATATCCATCTATATAAATATCTATCTTTCTATATGTGTATAGGTATATGTTGAATGTAACCATATACAAACAAGTTAGGTACTTAAGAGACTTTAGTGTATACCACGCCTCTAGAACGTAAACGTACAAAAACGAAGAGTATTTTTATAAATAGTCTATTCACGCTCAGCATACCTTCTTACAATAATATTTCCGATTTTAAATACTGCTCTCGGGGGTTTATTTCGGGAATCCGTTGTTTTCACAGATATAAGTTAATGAGGAGTCATGTGCTGTGAAATCTAAATTATGGTGTCACAAATTCCGAAACAAGTGATTTAAATTGTACTTGTTTATTTTCCGTGCAGTTGTATAGTGATTCTGTTAGTTAATGTTCTCTTAACAGTTTCATGGATATACCACAATTTAACAATTACGCTCTCAGGGTATAAGGAAGCTGCAATGCGGTTTATTTTTGTTAGTTTCTCAGTTCGTAATAGTTTAGACTCGTTGTATAATACAATTAGGTTGGAGTCGTTCCCCTTGAAATCAATTTTATGTGTTTGTTTTATTAACGAGGCGAATGCAAAATGTTACGTCAAACGAGTACTCTACACCGGCTACATTTTTTTAATTTATTTTTGGAAAGCTGGCTGTACGATTTGTGACTTCCTGTTTAATAAAATTGCCAATGGGAAATATCAAATATTCAGGTTGGCAATATGTGTATTCATTGTCGTAAAACGGAATATATACATTTTATGAAATCATGAATTTATACAAAATGTGCTACAGCGTTAACGTAGAGAAGGTGTTTTAGGCTTGTAGTGCTAAATGTACTAGTTTTTGTCAGTAAACTTAATTAAACCTACTGTGCATATTTTTTAAGGAAGTTTCTGAGAGGTTAATATAGTAGTCGTGACTTTTTATTTGGTATGGAAAATTAACGATCATTGCTTTATTATTTTTTTTACGGAGCGGTTACCAAATTTTGAATTCACAGTAATTTGAGGTTCTTTATATTCAAGCTCAGGCGATAGTTGGCGAAAAAATTCCCAGCAGATACAGGTACCTACCACAAAAAATTTAGACAATTAATTATGGATGTTTACTAATTACCGGTGCCAGAGACAGTTTCTCCACACTTCTTATTACGAGGGATAAGTTACAATTATTGAGAATTGAAAAATCTAGTTACCCGTGCAAACAAATTGTTGTTTATTAAATAGTGCATTATTTGATTTGTCAGTTGCAGTGGAATTTGTGCAATTCGGTTGAATAGTGTCTGAGAAATAGTCCATAGCATAAGCTTCTGTTATCGAAAAAATGGAATTATCACAAGAGAACTTTCGGATAATGATTTACTGAGACTTTAAGAAAGACTTGAGCGCTTATTAGTGCGCGAAAATCGTTAATGGGTATTTGGAGATCTCGCACTGTCATTGGCTATTGTTTATAGATGGTATAAAGAATTTGAACGAGGTTGCAAGTCGGTGGTACACAGAAAAGGAGCTGGCCCTCCTTCAACTGCTGTTAACCCCGAAAACATTGCTGCGGTGAAGAAGATGGTGGAAAATTACAATCGCATTACCATGCAATGATAAAGTTTAATCTGAAGATTGGATCCTCGCAAGTGGAATCAATATTGCACGAACATTTACGTTTGAAAAAGGTTGTAACTCGCTTTGTACCCCATCATCTGACAGATTTACAAAAAGCAAAGCGTGTTAGAAATTGCCACCAAACTTTAGATATGTTGAATGGTGGAGGCCATCAAATTATTTCTAAAACTGGCGATGAAACGTACATACTGTTTTTTGATGTTCCACACATGAAGATGAGGAAACCCCTACGATGGTGAAGAAATAACGAACAATTAAAAAAGTTATGTACGCAGTAGTTTTTAGAAGTACGGGTTTGGTGGTCGCAATTAAATTAGAAGATCAGAAGACCGCTGAATGGCAAAATCAAAATTATAGAACATTCTCCTTACTCACCGGATTTGGCGATGTGTGACTTCTGGCTATTTTTTGAGCTCAAAAAGCATTTGAGAGGAAAAAGTTTCCGCTCAGAAGAAGAGATTGACATCGTCGTTAACTGTTTTTTGATAGTATCCCTAAAGACAGCTGGTTGAATGGTTAAGTGCATTATTGTAAATGACAATTACTTTGAACATGTATAAAATAAAAATTTTAAAAACTTGTATCAATCTTTCTATTCTCAATAATTGTTACTTGTCCCTCGTATATAGGCTTGGCAGAAGCTGAACGTAGAAAATAATTCTCACGCAATTCCGGGGCTGAAATCTATAGGTGGATTTTCTATTGTGGCCACAAACTGTATAGGTACTGTTGACTTTGTAGTTTGTTTTCGTTCTTGTATTAAAAACAATTGACGGTTTTCAAGATGTTTAAAACTCTTTTTCGAAAATGTTATTTGTTTTGCTGTAGTTTGTTGTCAAATATGTGTCACTACATTTCATATCTACCAGATTACTGTATAGAGGGATGCATTTTCGAATATCTTAAGTTTTGTTTAATAGGATACTCTATATGTAAGTAATTTTATCTGATATCAAAGTTCCTACATCATTCTTTTATAGTTGATGAAATAAATAAAAGCAAACTTTAAAAATAATTAATAAACTTGATAAAAGTGTGACGATTACCTTGCAACCACATGTACGCCTTGTATGTATTTAAATTGCTATTTTCTATCACAATATGATACCTATATCTATATTATAAAAATTTCACCAATTTCCCTACGTAATTAGCTTTTGGCGAAGATAGGTTACGCCATCTTTGAAACTATGCAACTTAGATTAATATTACTTTAAATTTTTTTTTCATATTTATTATAATTTCGGAGATATTCATAAAAGATGTAAAATCGTGCAAACTTGGCCCAAAATCAAGCGATGTTGTCGCTAAAAGAAAAACATAGTTCTTATTTCACTTTCTAAGTTACTATTAACTCCCAAAATTTCTTCACACCAGGCGGTGACATGTGCCGGTGTTCCTTGTAAGCTATCGACATTGTATCTATAGCTAGTAGATATTATATACACAAGAATATATCCATTAAAATGATAAAATATCCTAAATCGATATTACTTATTTATTAGGCAGAAATGAGAAAAAATGAATTCAGTACGCACAGAAAAAAATCTAAATGTCGAATGATCTAATTATGTTTCTGAACCTCTAAACCCCCGTTTTTTCAGACATAGTCTTATGTCAAATAATGGGTCCACGGGTTAACAGGGGAGACAGGCTTGGGCCACAAATATTACATTCATTAAGCGCCCCCCGATTAGAAAACGAAACGGATTTGAAAATTTACGAGAGCAAATGTAATGTACCTACATATGCCCGGTATATCAAAAAATCAATAAACAGATACTTAATATCCACGCTAAAGTCAGAGAAAAACGTAACTGTCAACCAGTCATACGAAATAAAATGAAAGCTAAACTAAAAAGTTTCAAAAACCATTAGAATCAAAAACAGACCCCAGGAAAAAATCACTTCGCCGAAATCGAGTGCTAAATTCTGTAAAATCCATCCAATAGAAAACTGTACAAACTAAATTGATACATACTAGTATGGCTAAACATACGAGGGAGCGTTTTTATATTCGCGGAATGGGGGATAAGGGGTGGAAATAAAAAAACGAAATTATTTTTCTTTTTCAATATATTCACCTGCAAGACAGATACATTTTTCACATCTTTCAATTAATTTATTTATACCCTCATAAAAAAATGATTTCTCTTTATCCGCAAAATACGCCGAAACTGCCTCCTTGACTTCATCATCGGCAGTAAATGTTTTACCCCGCAGCTCTTTTTTCATTTTCGGAAACAAGTAATAATCACTCGGGGACAGGTCTGGGCTATAGGGTGGGTGATTCACAATTTCGAAGCCCACCTTATGCAGGGCAGCTAACGCAACGCGACTCTTAGACGGGCGCGTTGTCGTGCAAAAGCAGCACACCTTTCGTCAATTTTCCCCGTCTTTTCTCTTTAATGGCTTCTCTTAGTCGCTCTAATATTGAAGCGTAATATTCTTCGGTTATAGAAACACCTTTATCTTTATAATCAATGAACAATATTCCTTCCGAGTCCCAAAATACCGTTGCCATGAGTTTCCCAGCTCGGATCGTCTTCAAGGGATTCCCTTCCTTGTTTAAATAAACTATGCCACTTGTACACCATGGTTTTTCCTAGACAAGAGTCGCCGTAAACCAATGACATCTCATTAATTATGGTCGCGACTGATTTTCCTTGCCTGGTAAGGAACTTTATAACGGCACGATATTCAACTTTTTCCATATTTCACTTTTCACTCCTGATTATGTTACTTGGTTGACGATAGCTCAAAGACTAACTGTCTAATAACAATGAAACTTCGTATTTAGACTAATTATGAGTCGCTGCACAGGCTACGCCCCCAATGCGCCTAATCAACCCCCTACAACCCGCTCATTCCGCGAATATAAAAACGCTCCCTCGTATAAGCAATTCAAAAGATTCTCAACTTTCGACCAATCAGAAACATAAACAAAAGAAAATCAGAAATTTCATATTCAAATCGAACCCGTAAATATTTCAAAACAAAATTCTAATATCTAATTGTCACATATTTTAATTTTTTATTAAATTTGTGAAAAATCTAAACCTACCTCTTGGAGATAATTTTACGTGAAATGGACTTCTCGAGCCGGCTAACAGTGAGAATGGCTTGTTAAATTAATTAAGCGCCACACAGTATTCGTGTAAACCTTTGACATAACCGCAGTAATATGTAATAAAGTAATGTAACTTTCCCAACTTTATCCAAACAGTCGCTAGATGTCAGCATACAACCTATATAGCGGATTATTAAAAAGAGATGTAACAATGTATTTTTCTAAATAAAGTATAGTCAGTCTGCTGGTTGGAAAACTTCCTGCCGACATATCAGCTTTCCCAGAGGGCCTTTCTCTGATCAATCTTAAATACAACGTCTAACAAAGGAATGAATTAAGAGTAATTTATTTATTTATTTGTACATAACACAAAACCAAATATGCGTATACTGAGGAACTGACACATACATATGTATATCAGGCGTTGACTAAATAAATTACCAGTGATAGTTATTTTTTTATTTTGTCCTATTTGTTGACCGTGTTTGGTATACTTTTCTTTTATTATCATTACCCAACAAATTATAAAAGAAAAGTGATAGTTATAATAATTGATAATTATGAATTTAGATTAGATTTAGTAAATTTTAGAGGTTGAACATTCGAGTTCCAAATATTTAAAAATGATTCTAAAAGTACGCTTAGCTGAATATCTATAATATAATTAGAAAAGATCCAAACGTAGTAACTAATAGCTCCTTGTGTAGCTGCGTTTATGTCACAAAACGTTAACTTGACATTTTACTTTAGTTGTATTCTACGTATGCTTGTTTCTCTGTACAAATATGCATGAAACAATAATCTTTCGTGAATCTTTTTATAGTCGATGTATGCATGCATGTGTATATACTCTTAATATAGAACTATCCGTGTAGTATTTCCTTGTCTGTAGACCACAGGGATGCACAATTATTATTACGATTCAACTCGAGTTGCATAATAATTTAAATAGGAACGACAAGTCAGCCTAATATAATGCGATCGGTTTACTTATACCGATACAAGTATGTATGTAAGTATTACATTATGTATATGAGAACATGGTCGTGATCATCTCGAGAGCACGAGCTTAACATTTCCTCCTCTCTCCCACTTTTTGATTGCGCTATCATAAATGTATATATAAACATCTCCATATTTATTTATTTTACCTTTTCTTCTCTGGGAGATCTACCGCATTGATAAGATGATTTTATTGGTTTCATGAATTTCAAATGAACCTTTCAGAAGAAGATCGTTTATGTCATCTGCGTTTAACCGGTACAAGCTACCGTTTCCACATTTGGTACTGATAAGAAAAGGAAATTTCTTTTATGAGAACCACGAAGATCAATTAAAAAGCACTTCCATAACCATCGCTATGGGAGAGATCATTCATCAATTCGATATCATGTATATTATTGAACGCAGAAGAAGTATCACAAGACCCACGAAGAATCGATGGAATCGCTTCGCTTCGGTCTTGATTGGCAGTCCGGACACGTAACACGAAGTTTAAAGCGGTCGATCTACAGCAAAGAACTGCTGAGTATCCGATTAGATACAGTTAAGATTAGATTTCGAATCATTTATATAAGACGAAGTCAGGAACGGATGTTGCTCTAGGATGTTCTCAGTTAAGTATAGACGAATTGTCGGTCTTACGTCGGCTCTCCTTGAGACGATAGAGCCCTTCATTTACATTGGCAATCAGTTAGTTAGCTAGTGATTACGATGAACCATTCACTTGGAAAGATGATGGAGATTGAGGAAAAGATATTAGTCTGTACCAACGTGGGATATTGTTGAAATTACTGTAACACACATATGTATGTACAGCTTAATTGGCTACGTATATTAAATTACTTTTTAACTGACATTTACAAGTAATAATCACATGAAATCCTATAAAGAATACTCAAATTATACCGCAATTTTTTCTTTGGAAACAATTGATTCATACCAGTTATCCAAAGCGGTGTAATAGATGAAATGTTTGAGAGCTACTAAAATTTTTTCTTTTCAAAAATTACATTATTGAAATTTAGTGCACTGGTGATTTAAGGCTTAGCTCCCTTACAAGGCTTCTGTTTTTATGGATGGCATTAATTTTAGTATCGTGATTTTATTGATAATTATACGGTGTCGGTGGATGCGTTATTTATTATTCTACGATGATGGGGTGTGATTCCGGTCAATACTTTCACATGTTATTGTGATGAACATGAAAGCGAAACATAATAGATATATGTACATATATCTCCAACAGTGACATAGCTAGATTGATGCACATAGTAGTGTGGGCCCTCAAAAATTGTAGTTCAGAAAGATTTTGAAAGTATGGAATATTAAAAACCTGTGACACACTACACATCCATTGAATTCACTTAGTGGAGAGATATTTACTACATAATACACAGGGTGAGTTTTTTTGAATGTTGCCAATGCCAGAAAAATTCTACTAGAGCTGCTGAAATTTATTTTGAAAATTCTTTTGATCGACGTCAGCCGTCGCTACCTACTTTTAAGAGATTATGGGATAATTTAGCAGATTATGGTTTGTTCGTTAAACCAATAAAAAAAGGACGGATGAAGATAGAGGAATAAACATATTAGCAAGTGTCGCTCAGAATCCATCTATATCGACCCGACATATTTCAACAGAAATGGGCTCCTCTAAACGCACTATTGTCAGAGTGTTGAAGAAGCATAAATTTCGTACCTACAAATTATCAATATCACAAACTTTACATGAAGGTGATAACATCAGACGAATAGCTTTTTGCAGATGGTTTAAAGATCAGTGTCAGAACGACCCACACTTTTCAACGAAAATATTATGGACTGATGAATGTCGTTTCACAAATTGTGGAATGTTTAATAGGCACTATGAGCACATATGGTCTTAAAAAATCCGCTTCACGTTAAACATAGGAGACCACAAATTAAATTTGGGTTTAATGTTTGGTGTGGTGTTATAGAATCAACTGTTCTTCCTCCTTTTTTTTTGATGGATCACTAACTGGCAGTCGTTATCTTAATTTTTTACAACAAGATTTCGAGGAAATGTTAGATAATTTAAATTTAAGAACCCGAGCAATGCTGCAATAGTTTCAACATGACGGAGCGCCTCCGCACAATCAACTGAATGTTAGAAATTATTTAAATTTGAACTTCCCTAATCAATGGATAGGACGAAATGCACCCATTGAATGGCCGGCTAGATCCCCTGATTTATCAGTTTTGGATTTTTTCTTGTGGGGTGTACTAAAGGACACAGTATACAAAAGAACATATGAAACAATCGACGATTTAAGAGAAGCTGTCTTAGTTGCTTTAATGAAATTGTTAGGCGTAAAGTCCGCAATGCTACAAATTCTGTTATGAAGAGATGCAATTTGTGTATTAATAATAATGGAGGTATCTTTGAACATTAATAATGTTGCTCTTAATAAAAGTTCTTATAGTTTTCACTTTATTACTACATAAAATCTCAAAATAAGTTTTCGTTTGGTTTGTATTGTATCAGTTCGAAATTCAATCGTTTTCCATAAAAACCATAAAAATGTCTATATCCTCCTTATTTTTTAAACTAAAATAAACTATATTATTGTAATTAGCAAAAATAAGCTTTCTAATGATGTCAAAACCAACTATGGTTTCAATTAAAAAAAACACAAGTTTGTGTCATAACTCGATAATGGTGAACGAAAAAAAACATTAACTAGATAGTTTTATTTGGCGTAAAATAATCTAAAACTTTTGTCTGAACACTTTTCTCTCTAAAATTACTATTAACGAAAGCATGTTTAAAGAAAATCATAAAATTTAGTTTTCTTTGAATATCTAATAAGCCATGAAAGTTATCGGAGAAACAAAAGCAGTTCTAAATCAAACTCATAAAACTGCGCATCCTTCCCTATTTAAGCGCTTTTCTATCTCCAGTAGTTTCTGAGATCCCAATGCTAAACATTAAAAAAAAACTCACCCTGAAATACTTTGTATGTCACTATGTGTGACTAAATATTTCACAAAGGAATAGATGATCATAGCCAGGATTCAATATGTCCATTCCACCTATAATCATGCAAAGTAACCAGCCAATCTACACCATAGCTTGAATGTGCAGGTGCTATATTTTCTAAAAATTTGTGGAATATTTAGGATAGAGTAATAGTAAAATGCACATCAAACGGCTTTCTTGGGAAGGACCTCATATGAAAGTATGCGAGGGACTATGTTGGAACGTATTTACGTTCCAACTACTATTGGGGATAGTTCCAATTTTGTTAAAATTTTTAATCTGGAACTTAATGGAGCCAATTGTGGATGTTTGTCGTTGAATAGTTCGGCCCTACTGCTAATCTTCCCACACTGCTTGTAAATATAAAATAAATTGAAAGTATCTTGATTCGAATTCAAGTATACGATCGTATTGTCAAGATTAATTTCATAGAGAAAAAAAAGATTTTACTGCGTACTTCACAATTGTGCAATTAAAATAATGGAACTACATTTCATGTGCACTGCACACATCATGTGTGCGTCTATATATTTTAATTAAACAATTGCGAAGTACGGGATAAAACTGTTTATGTTTTAATATATTCATTTGTGTAATCTGCTATATCGTTGTTCGCTTTGCTATTACTAGAACACTAACTGGTATGTATGGTATGTTCTATCCACCTATCAGGGTCCAGAAAATTGTAAACATTAACGGAGAAATGGACAGCACACTCATCATGTTGAAAAACATATTGTTGCGAATTGCAAGCGCCATGTTTTTTATTTAAAACTTGTAATACGTACAAATTTTCAGAAAATTTCGATTTTCATATATGTGAGAGACCTTAATTTGGTTTTTTAAATTTTATATAAAATATGAATTTAAATTTTTGGTAATCGCTTACATCATGTAACAATTATTCTATAATTGCCACACTGTCTGAAGATCAATCCTCTCAAGTCATCAGTTATATTTTTTTCTAAACTAAGGCACAGGACCGTGGATGACAGTCGTGGTTAATCTTGCTCTTCTGAGGCCGAAGTATTGTTCCTAGGCCCCGTATTCTTCAGGTTTTTGGCCCATCTAGCCAGGATGTGTGTAGTTTCGCAGATCTTCTCTAGTCAGTTGTTGACTCTGGAGTTGGTGGAATAATGGCTATTCTTAGGTGGGGGCGTATTCGATGGCGAGGGCCCTTCTTACTTGGACTCTTGGTGGGGTCTATCCGGATCAAGGTCGGCAAGAGGGCTAATGAGAGGATTCTCCGATCTTCCAATGCCCTCAATGGTCCTATTTACTAGATGGAGGACGTGCTGTTTTAGTGAAGGCACGCCAAGATCCTTTCGAAGTTGGAGATTTCTAACGAACCATGGTGCGTCTGTCAACGGTTCTGCAGGGTCTCAAGTCTCTTGAAGTTCGTTTTCACCATGCTGGACCACGAGAGTGAGCTATAGGTGATGATCGGTCGTAGGAATGAGCAATACATTAAGATCTTGATTTTCAGAGAAAGATCGGTCTTTGGGCACAACAGCGGATATAAATGGGATCTAGCGGTGTTGAATTTCCCTATTGTTTTTTCGATGTGTTATTTGAATATCAGTTGGTGTCCAATTTCAGGCCCAGATAGGTGACGGATGGGCTTCATGGTACCCGGAAGATATTGATTACCACTCTGTCCGGAGGGGGGCGAAGTCTTCTCACCTCGTGGTCCACTCCAAAATCTCATCCAGGAAATGCTGTAGCTTTTGGCGCATCTGATCTTCATCCTGGAGGCGGCGTAGATGGCGGTGTCATCGACGTAAATTGCCACTTGCGTTCCCAGGAACTGTTAATACTTTTATTTTCGATCTGTTCTGTTACAATAATGATAAGTTAGCTGATTAGTTACCAGATTGCTTTGTTGTAGGAGATATTTTTTTCTCTGTCTTTAGCGGTTGAGTTGAATAGCTACATCTGCTCTAAAATACAAAAACGATCATGCATAGTAAAAAAAAACGCTTACTATTATTAATCAAAAAATATAAAGTATGTTTCTACTAAAACACTAAAAACTTCAACCCACAAAACATCAAAATTTTTTCCACTAAAAACCGATGCGTTTCGACAGCAAAGCTGTCATTATCGCATAGTTTTATTGTCGCCTTAATAATGACAGTTTTATGTCTAGTTGTAGCAAGAGATCCAGTGAAAAACTATGTTTCTACTGCTGGGTATGACAAAGAATTTGCAACGGAAAGCATTTATTAAAATAATTAAAATAATGTTTGCATAGGAAGAAAAGAACTCCGTAAATCTGATTACTAATAATTAACTGTAGCATTTGTAATTAGATATGTAATTCATTTTAAAAGAATGTGTAATGAAATTCATGTCGACAGAATATGGTTTGTAATATATGTAGGGTGTTGCATAATATATGCGCAGGACTTCAGGATGTGATTGTCCAAAAACTTGAAAAAAGTTTGTATTAACTTACCCTCTAAAATGCACCATTTTCGAGATACAGGGTGTTGAAATTTAATAAAAAACAATCGGTTTTTGAAAATATCTTCGGAACCGTTTATCGTAAAGAAAACAGCTTTTGTAACCATTTTCTACTTATAATAAGCTAAGTTGTGTGTCAGAAATTTTTTTTAATGTCATAATTGGTGAAGATTTTCAAGGGGTAGTGGTTGTTTTTCTCCCCAACTTTTACGCCACTGGAAAAAGTACGCTTTGGACACGCCCGTTTGAACCGCCAATGTTTCTACGCAAAAAAGCTACTGTTGGTCATTAGCTCTAAAGTTGACCGTTTTCGAGAAAAATCAACTTTTATGTTGAAAAACGTGGTAAATTTTTTGAAATAAGTTTTATTTTACTAAAACATTAGAACAAGTAAGAAAAGCAAACGTTAACAATATAAAAGTTGATTTTTCTCGAAAACGGTCAACTTTAGAGCTCATGACCAACAGTAGCTTTTTTGTGTAGAAACATTGGCGGTGCAAATGGGCGTCTCAAAACCTTACTTTTTCCAGTGGCGCTGAGGAGAAAAACAACCACTACCCCTTCAAAATCTTCACCAATTATGACTTCAATTTTTTTTCTCGCACACAACTTAGCTTAATGTAAGTAGAAAATGGTTACAAAACCTGGTTTCTTTACGATAAACCATTCCGGAGATATTTCCAAAAAACGATTTTTTTTAATTAAACTTCAACACCCTGTATCTCGAAAATGGTGCATTTTAGAAGGTAAGTTGATAGAAACTTTTTTTCAAATTTTTGGATAATCACATCCTGAAGTCCTGCGCATATATTATGCAACACCCTGTATACATAGGTATCATGTACTAGTTTGCTGTAACAAGCTACGATCGGCAAATTTACGATGGCATAATGTGATTCAGTAACGCATATATTCCGTTTTCATTTAATTAGAAGATATTTCTTTTCCACGTAGGAATCGGAGTCTTAATTCTTTTTTAATTAAAAAAATATTAAACGTATTATAGATAAATTACTTAATTAAAAAAGATTTCGTGTATCACAACGATAAATTTTAGTTTGGGTTTATTAAATTTATTGTGTGGCCTAACAAGCTTTCTCTCTTAATAATTTGTTCAGATTCACGCTACGCACACCTTCATATAAAATATTGAAACGAAACATCGGATTTTGAGCGTTATTTCAGGTATATTAATTATTTTAGTTTCGATTTTATTTTCCGCTATATATGTATATAGAAACCGGATACGTATCGACATAAACAACATTGACTTATACATTTATTTACCAATCATTAAGCTTGATTTAGAATGTCATTAAACCACAATTAATATGAATCCTAGATAAAAAATAATCAATTTACGACCTACGATTTCATTGATCCATTTAGGAGCTATAAAAGCGACATTCCAGATAATATTATCGTAGGTATTTTCTTTCTAAACTATTTTTTGTAGTACATCTCTGTTTAATGCTGTGCGTATAATGGCCGAGAAATTGTGAAATAGTGTATTTCTCTTAAAGGAAGAATAAATAAAGATCTTCTGTCGTGAAAAGTATTTGTTTACGAACATCACATAATTCTCAAGTAGCATTTTTCTTGCCTTTTTATATTGAGGTAATGGGAGACTGTGCGCTTGTTTTGCTTGCGTTTAGATTCTGAAAAGATAATAACAGATTTATTAATGACAATTGTGTCTTCATATATCTTACTTATCGGCCCGTTGTTGTGGGGTATTATATTCTTCAAAGTATATATTTGGATATCTTAGAAGGGTGGATTAACTTTTTTTAAAGGGTATTGTGTTTCGTTTTCAACTTTAGTACGTCTGTAACATTAGTTGCAATTAAGTTTGTTCATATAGTCAGAATAAGCTTTTACGTGAAATGTTTCTACAATCAAATTAGATGATACGTTTAAAATAGTTTTATTGAATAAGCTTTTTAGCAATTTGAACTATTTACGAAATTACAGTATTGTTTAGACCAAATTAGTTCTTTTAAACTATTTTAAGCTATTTTAATCTACCAACCTTGTTTATCCATGACATCACAATAGTTTTGATCTTGGAAATGAGGTTATCGAATGAATTTGTCGAAAACAGACTCATTTAGATGTGTGATGGGTGATCTATGGTGTAACCTCTACAGGAATCGAAGGTATCTTCTGAGTCAGTTACCTATTATGTTCTGTTACTTTGTTTCACTGTAAAGCTAAGCGGTAATTTTGTACATGTCCTAGCAACGAAATAGGTCGATTGTTCTAAACAAAACCAAACGGTTGTAATTTTTACGATCTACCATTCCACAACTGTGTGACTACTTTAGATGTTTTTACCTTCAACTGAATGATTAGGCAAGTGTAAATTCTCCCGCCAAAGTATGTATAAACATAGTACTTAGGTATTGCTTTAAAAGAAATTTCTTCATCCCGTACACGATTCCCGAATAATTTGCAGTTTTACTGTCTACATAAATTGGATGTTTAAGCTTATAGATGAATGCAATTTATCCATTGATCGTGCGCTGTTGTATACATTCTTAGAAATGTACAAAATGTGTATTTAGTCGGCATCTCAACTGAAAAACCTTTACTGCTATTCCTGCAAAGACTAAATAGATATGAATGTACATATGACTTGAAATGCTGGGTTTTCGTTATTTTCAAAGTCGTAAAATGGTGAGCTCGAACTGTCGTTAATATATGTTTAAGATCAGAAATTTAGCGGTAAAAAAAGGTTTTATAGCTATGTATCACTAAAATTGCTACATATAATCATGGTTTAAGAGTCAAAATACATTATGTCTCCGTATTCAGGTCAATATAAGGGTTCCATTAAAAAATAACCTTCATAAAAGTTTTTGTAGTATTTTTATTTTACTTTGATGTTCTACAATTTGCATTTGTTTCGAGATATTACGTCATCGATAGTTTTTTTAATGGATACATCCTCTATATTTTAACATTCTTGGATAGATACATTTTCAAGAATTATATACAATGATATACAGTTTATATCTTATAACATATTGGAAAAGGTTAGCAACAAGAAAATATAGAAAACAAGGCAACGTTCGAACTGATGACCTCAGCATCCTGATGGTATCCTATTCTATCAACGAAGGATCTTAATGGCGTCTGAATCATGTCTTGTGCAACTGTACGAGCGACTGAGGTTTAGTCTTATAGACATTATTAGGTTTCAAATGCCCCCAAACGGAAAAGTCTAAAGGATTTAAATCGGGCGATCGCGGAAGTCATTCAATATATCCTCTTCGGCCTACCCAATGAGGATTCCAGTAGCAGCAGTTATGTCGATCTGCATGTCCATGTAGGAAAAATGTTGGTTCATCGGAGAATAAAATATTATTGACAAAGTTACCATTAATCAATCATATTCGTCATTTCTTCACAAAACTGCAACTTTCTTGGCAGTATCCTCTTTACCGGCCTTTCGCTAATATTGTGATATAAAGTCTGTTTTGATAGTGATGTTTTTGGTTCTTCTTGATTAATAAGAACATCAAATGAATTATCATCATTTGTAGTAGTTCTACGTCGACTGGTTTTTGTAGGTTTCTTGTAGAGATCTCTGCTTGCCTCCAAAATCAACCATCATTAACAAACTAATTCTTTCCCTTCTGTTAGTTCGCCCTTATTGAACGTCTATTTTCGTTGGATTTCGTCTAATGGAAACTATTTGTCTTTATTGAGTGTGACTGTCAATAATACTGAGGAATTCCAATACTCTTATTTTTGTTCTAAAGGTTTGCGTGGCAACATAAAAATACGAATACATACAGATGTATCTGTCAAAAAGATGTTTATAGCGAACGTCTTTTTTATAGTTTCAGTTACACACCAACCGAGCTGTATATCATTGTAATTCTTGAAAATCCATTAAAAAATTACCGATGACGTTATGTGTCGAAACACGAGCAAGTTGTAGAAAATCAAAGTATGTTATAGAGTAGAATAAAAATACTACAAAAACTTTCATTCAGGTTATTTTTTAATAGAATCCATAATTTTACCAGAAATCTGGTGTTCCCACACATCTGCCTGACTCTGTATAATATTTTAAGCAAAAAATTGGGCAACTTTGGATTATTATATGCTTATCTTTTAGAATTTCATTAGAACTTTATTGGTATTATTATGGTATTAATATGTTTAACTCCATTGTTTAACATGAGCATATTATAATATGTTGGATTGAACATTTCTGCTCTTGAAGTCAATAATAATTGTTCAAATTGAAATTATGTTATCAAACAAATTGGTATCTTTGCTGCAAACATACTTTTTTATGCGTGAAGGCACGATACAGTCATGAACGATCATTAAAAATAATATTGGTACAAATGTCACACAGGGTTCAGTTTAGGGTCCTGCTCTTTTAATTTTATTCATACCTAAATGATTTTGACTCTTCGAGTGAAGTCTGTTAGAGGTGACCTATAAAACAAATTATGTTGTATTAAAATTCTTTTAATACGAGTAGTATATTCATTGCACGAATTTAGTGTGCTACATATAAAATACATATCACAATTCTACTAATGGTGTTGTGTACTTGTGGTTTACATACATATGTACATACATGTATGTCGTGTTTATTTATGGCTCAAAAAAAGAATAAATAGTACGTTGCATCTAATAATTAAACAAAATATATCTTGCGAGCCATATTTTTGAGAGTAGAAGCTGGTCACACTGAACAGTAGGTATACTTATTTTAGAACTGCTTGTGTAGGCTTACAACAATAAATCTTGATTCAAGACGCATTCGGATGTTCATTTATATAACACAAGATCGAAGTCAAACTACGTTGTTTGACTTTTTTTAAATATCGTGTTACTTCATTGTCACCTAATTGTTTGGGTGCCCGCTATTTAATGTTCTCTCAGACCGAACCTAAATGAGCAGCTCTATTAAAACGTTTAGAATGAAAATACAATCGATACTTATACAAAATGTTGTTTATAGCATTGATGAGTTTTTCTTATTTTTCTGAAGGTGACTCTTGTGTATCCTTATTTAAACTTTGTTACTTGAAATGTTGTGATTCATTCTATATATACATAGGTACTTGTATATTATTGAATGAAATAAAATACAAAGGATATAATGAGAAACATATTTAATGTCAGTCAAATTTTCAAATTTTGCCTCGTCGGTCTTAATTTCGACAAAAATTAATTTTTTAGCCAAAGATGGCCTAATCCGAAAACATTAAAATGAAATTCTAAAACTATATTATACTTGAATTATCCGATCTTGAAATGGAAAATTTTAATTCAGTTGCTTTTCATGCGTCTATGACGTCGTAAGGATATCCTGGTGATACAAATATTAAATTACGTATTACATACATAGTGTGTTGGCAGAACTCACTAAACAAAAAGACGCAAAGAAAATTGAAGGGCATCAAACCAAGTGTTTGATTGATTCTATGTATGTACATCAAAATAAATAATTATTACAAGACGTGATAAAGTGGTAGTTAGAACGAAATGATTGCTTATAAATGTTCACATGTCTGAAAAACGTTTGATATACTCTGTAGTGTAAGCGAGTGATGCTTGTGGTGTGATGATCAGTAATTGGACAGTTACCACAGGAAATACTTACAGCCTTATTCATGAGCATTCTCCAATTTCACAGTCACCAATTCAATCCAATATTTCGTTTGAAACGGAGGTTTTCATATTCTTGACCATTCATAGAAGGAGCCCAACTATTCCTAATTCTTGACAAGTGGTGCTGTGTCACTCGTGTAAATCGAGAGATAAGCAATAGATATTTACAAACTAAAGGTGGGAAGGTTAACTTCTTGTACATGTGAAGCATGACCGAGCACTTTTTGACGCACTATACCATTACAATGCATTCAATGGCATTAGGAAGCAATTCTTTGGGGTTGAGACAGGACATTCTTGTTTAAGCTGAGGCTCTTTGAGGAGCAAGCACAATAGGTCTATGGCCACAGAGCTCCTGAGATTATGAAATAATAGTAATATTATTGGAGCGATTCAGTCGGTAAATGTATCAAGACGTTTTTGAACGTTTTTTAATAACCGATACATAGGTATTGTATCGCGTTCAAAAATGTACTGTATATTTATTGGATACATGTATCTGATACATCCTGGATTTGATCGTTCTAAAGATCTTTCGATAAAATTTAGTTTGCAGTGTAGTTGAGGTTAAATATGTAGCATACGTTAAAATGAATTGAATTGACATCTACAGTGTATCTACCTTTCCAGATACCCATAGCTACCGCATGCATCTACCGCTCCAATTTTCGTAAACGTCTATAAATTGCGGTAATGCCCAATGTATTACGTAGGTGTATGGTGGTCAAGAGTATCAGTTTAGGCAAGAGTTCTCATCAACACTATTCGCATACTTGCGAATAGTGGGCAACGATGGGAAAAATTTCAAGAATAGGCACACTGGTAGGCCTGCACGACTTACATTTTTATCTTGAGTAATTAATGAATGAATGGCCGACCGTTCTCGTTTCGAATCAGACTGTGTTGACTTAATTTATGATGATTTTTATTGACAGGGTGAACAACGGTCACATAAAAAGAGATATGACTGCTAAGGTACATACATTCAGGAGATTCTATCTGACCATGTGGTACCTTACGTTGGATTTCATTTATGATTTATGGACGATAGAACGAAGTAACTGTTTAAATTATGGAGTAGCCAGACTATTCCTATTAGATATTGATCCGATTCATACACTGAAGATTGCCATAGAAGGCAAATAGGACAACAACCTAATACTTACGTAGATATTTAATTAAATTAACCTTTCGATTTTTTGTTCCTTGATTTATTTAATTTTGTTTGTAGTGACATGATACTTCATATTCAAGATTTGAAGACATTGATAAAAATAATAACTCCATATCATTTAGTTTAAATTCAAATTTGGCGCACATACAATCCGCCGACACTATTTTAACTTTTTCTCACGTGAATTTCTCTCAATATTTTTTTTAACATTACCCATACACCTATTTATTTCTAACTTAATGTTTCTTGGAATGAAGTGGTTTTATGTATTCCAATATTAATTAATAGCAAAAGGTTTAAAAAGAGAGAAGACATTAAAAACAAAATATTTTGATCGTAATGATATTAGATTCGAAATTACGATACTCTATGTACAATTAAAAAATAAATTTGCTAATTAACTTAAGTTTAACCAGTGCTATTAAACACACTTTACTGATCGTAACTTAACGCTACTTATCGTGTATCATCAAATGAAATAACTGTATTTTTTTAAAAGAGGAAGCCGTTCATCTTATCTTGATCTCAATTAATGATACACGTTAAAAAGTTATAAATTCTCACTGTTTCAATAAATAGAGACACCTCTGCTTTCATTAAAACGAGAACTAATAAAGTATTTATTTTATAATTTGTATTATACTCATCATTCATTGAAATTGTTTCGGGTTTTTTTAATGATATGGGGTGCACTCTGTGATGTCGGTCCGCTTCTAGAATTTCATATCTCTGACATTACTCTGTGAAAAGATGTACTTTCCTGCAATCACAGCTACGTACCCACATGAAATTATTAAACGTCGGTAGCACCAAGAGCACGACTTTAAACCCACGTGAGGTATTAAAATACACGGTTCTAGCACAAAATTGCGTATATACGTACTCCCGTGTCTAAAGGAATGAGATGGTTTTCCACGTATTCGTGTCTGTTTACCTGCCGCTTACATGTTCACCTGTATAACGTGCTCAAACGTGTGTATCTAATAGTGGGACCGAAGCAAAAGTCGAAGCTGAACATAATACTCCGGTATGTACCTCTTGCTGCGGTAAATGCAAATGCAATTTAAATTACACAGGTGTATGAATCAGGTATACGTATCCATATGTAAAGTAAACGAAAAGGTACTCTAGATACTTAACACATAGACGTAGACATTGAGATAGAAGAGTATTCAGATGTCTGATGCTTAGCAGCAAGTTCTAAATTGTGCTGCGTTTCTACGTACGCACATGGAAAGAAATCAACAGTTAACACATCAAAACTGTTTAATTTTTTTCTTTGTCCTGTCTATCGCCACAAGTACATTATTATCTACAATACGTTGTTATTATCTCACAGATAAAGGATTAAAAGAGTTGGAAATCGTCAATCATAATAAAACTTGAAATTAGAAATTTTATTTACCAACAGTAGTTTACGAAAAAAGCTCAAATTTCCACCTTGCGCCTCAGACGAAGAAGATACAACGAGTTAATAGTACTAGCCATACAAGACTTTTTAGATATGTAAAGTGAAATTACATTAGCGTAATGCAAGTGTTTAATAAAAATCCTGAATTTGTTTCCTTTTCATATTTGATTATAATTGCGGGATCTCGTTTGTGCTACAGGATTATTTTTTGATGTAAATCCTCATAATTTACAACCGCATTTGTGGAGCACAAGCCACTTATATGTTACTTACTATGTTTGTGTCATGCTCCATCTAGGGAATCCTTCATTTATTATTATTTTATAACGTTGGAATTATGATGGTATATACGATCTATTCGCGGTTAGGGTTTCCAAGATGGAAAACTTTTTTATTGCTGATTTCTTTTCAAAAAGTTTTGCTTATCAAGAAATCCCGAATACCGTATATAAATATTAAATTGAATACATATATACCTACAGAGTATACAGAATTTGAAATTTCTAAGTTATTAAAATTATCTAAAAAAGATATTTATTTTTAGAGAATGAATCACTACCAATTCAAGTAAGTTTTAGTATGCATCACTACGTTCCAAAATGGAAAACCTAATATTACTTTAAACAAATGCCTTGATCTACCTGGAGCTCTGATCTCTTACATATCGGATCATTGACGGGGTTCGTATTTCTATCAGGGTTTAGGATAAAGAAACATTTAAATTAAACGCCAAATAAATCTTTATTATTATACCTGAATACATAACTGAATATACCGTGAATAGACCTACTCTATATTTATTAGCTGTCACTTTGACATGTAATCGAAAAATTGTTCAGTAATGTAATGATGTGAAATGGTGAGTGTTTACATTACATTACAATATACAGTTATAACAATAATAAATAATATTCTTATATTGTTTGTTTAAATTCAAAATTAAAATTAAACTTACCAAGTTAAGAATTCTTTTAATATATGCAACCCAATTTACACATTTTGTAAGCCATTATGACTACGTTATGGTATTATTATTTATTGACTATTTTAATACATTCATCGTAGCCATGGGTAATACTGGCACATACATATGTATGTACATTTCGATATTCACAAGATACCATATTTCTGTTTTCCATATTCACTGGTCATGTGGCATACCATAATTGGAAACTTGAACACTGTAAAGTAAGAAACTTGAATGGTGTCAGGTCTGATGTCCAAATCTTCACAGATAGAATATTAGATCTTTAACACATTCGAAAATAGATAAAATTTGCATGGAGCTAGATCCGGAAATATGGGAGGTGTTTGAGTGCTGGAATGCTTATTGACTCGAGCCTACTTGGTGAGAACACTATAAATCGACACGTTGTCTTGATGCCAAATACAAGCTGTTTAGCAAAAAATCTGGCCTTTTCTTCTTCACCTTGTCGTTTAGTTTGGATGTAGCAATTTCTTAGTAATAATTTGACTCTACAGCACTCATTCAACCACAATGACGCTCTTGATCCTGGTATTGAAGAAAACGAGAAGCATCCTCTTCAGAACTCACTTGCTCATTAGAGCCTTTTTCACCCGATCGGCGAACTGAGAATTCCATAGGATGATTCTTTCTAGCAAATCTGGTTGTTCATGGATTTACTTCGAGATATCAGAGTAAATGTCTCCCTGCTTTGCTTTTTTTGTTCCTGGCTGAGAATTTTGAGTGCTATTTTTGCGCATACTTTACTCATGTCGAAATGATCATTATGTATTTATGCTGTAGTTTGTTTGTTAATGCTAATCAGGTTTGCAATTATTCTAATACTTAGACAAAAACATTGACTTTGTTGCAATTTTTTTCGAGTTCATATACTTCAAAATGGACTGCTGTCATCCTCCCGCTTCTGTCCTGTAATTGTACTGCTTAAGGAGTTCCAGTCTAGTCTCAATAGTCTAGGTCAATTATTTGAAATAAATCAATGAAAAGAAACCAAAAAAATGCCTGTAATAGGCGCTCACGGTATATTGTAGGAATTCATCCTGCGAATGAATGCAATAAAAATAGATCAAGCATTAGAAGCGGACCACGTGGTTTCGACCTTCTAGGTCTCGTCAGCATAACTACGAATGCAAGATCCATCGCCCTTCACATCACAACTTTAACCGTATAATACCTCCGACAATGGATTACTCCCAACCCAATGCCTTCTATGTAGTGCATAGGCTGCAAAACAGCATCTAGCAATCCACGAACTGTGCGAGCTAGTTCAATATCTGCTGTACCGACTTGTGCTGTATAGTTGTATACAGTTAAAGTTGTGATGATAATAATAATAATAATATATAATTTATTCCATCAATACAATAGTATAGAATACGTCAAGGGCTATGGATTGTGAAGGGCTATGGAATTAGATCTTGCATTCGTAGTTGCGGCGACAAGGAGAAAATGTGACGTTGCTGCTAACGAAAAATTACCAAATGGTGAGGAAATTTTGGATAATTGGTGGTAATAATAATAATAAGAGAAAAATTGAAGCAGAAAATGTACTGTCAAGTTGCTTATTCTTCTAATTTCTGATGTTAACAGTGATTATATCATTGCCTTTATTATTCTTATTCTTATTATTTACTTTCTTTATGAAGACTCGCCTTTAATTGTAACAGTAAATTTAGTCGATCCATAGTAGGTAGGTAGGAATGCCCTCAATCATTTGCTTATCGTCTTCAATCTTACGAGGTCCTCAAGTCCCTAAAAGAAGAAGAAATAAAAAAAGGTCTTTTTGTGGCCTAAACCTGCTTTTGATGAGTAACTGTATGTAATTTGTTTAACATAGTTCCATAGATAACTGCTATTATTGCATTCTTCTTTGGCATGTCTGTAACAAGTATAATTTCTATGTGGCTTTGTTAAAAAAACCGGAGCTCATAAATTTTACAACGAAAGTTTGTACATAAGTCTTTTCTTTTTCTTTTCCTTTCTAAATCTGAGGTGTGGACTGTAATTTTGTTCCTGGATCTCAAATCTCATAATCTATCGTTATATTAATACCAAATTGTTATCAGAAATTTATTGCTTAAGCAGTTTTGGTCTGTGAATCAAAAATCAATCTTACTGAAATTTCACTCATAACTAGTTTATTGAGTAGAATTCTCGCTGATGCTCGATTAAGAAATATTTATTCTTTTAGTACAGGACGAATTTGATAGACACAAATAATCTTCTACCTGTCATATCAAAATCTTGAAAGAATGTACACACAGAATATATTTGTATTTTACAGGCTTCAATGTAATGGAAATAGTCTAAAAGTACATATTGTTTCGGATAAGCGACTCTCTACTGTATTATTTCCTCCAGCTAAGGAAGCTTACTGAGTAGTGGTGACGTGCTGAGGTTAATGTATCTTCTCAAAAATGAAAGCGCTTTAAATGACTTTTTATGAAAGTACAAACAAACACTTTTAACAGCCATACAAACTACCATAAACAAGTTGTAAGCGTGAATATCTTTTAACACGTATACAAAACTAGATCGAAATTTTGTAGGTACCTACTCAATTTAGTATTGATTGCCGTTTACTTGCACATCATTTCTATTTATAACGATCATATTTTATTCATATGGTGAAACAATTTCAGTCTAATTTGTATCTGGTTCGTTATATTTAAATGAATAAAGCAATAATTGCATTCAAACGATTTTTTTAATCTGTGTATGGGTGAGTGCATTCAAATCTAATGACAGGACGGAACGTTACGTGATTATCCATACATTATTGTAGTCTTCACACAACGGGCTAAATGCAAATGTAACGTTTGTATTATACGTATTTTAAACACCTGCGTATTACAAGGCGGCCTTAGTAGTATTATGCACAGGTAGGAAGTTGAGTGTTGAATATTAACTAATTGGAAATGTTATTTTTGGACCGCAGACAAATTGATTTTCAATTTCGAACTGTACACCGATCGCATAATCTATAAAGTTTTTTCCCTGTTCGTTCAGATGTAATTCGTAATTTAGTTTTAATGATGTACACACGCCTGGTAACTCGTTTTGTCCTTTTACAGATGGGATTAGCATAATAAATATTTACCGCTGCTACTATAACACTAATGAGATTAATTTATTTCTTACTTACTGGTAATTAATTTTTGGAAATGCTGCTGTTGAATCTTTCACTCAATCAGGAGCTGGTTCATCGTTATGTAAGGTGCTACTGTTTTTACGTTTTAATGACTGTTAGTGACTAATGTATTTGTGTGAATATTCTATTTTTATAAATAGAGAGAGGTTCAAATATACGTATGTATGTAGTTTGTTTAAGCGTAATGTTGCTTTCACACTCCTTTAATTTTAAAATCCAAACGATACAAACATTTATGTTCTGAAAGTCAACATTTAATAATTTGAGTTGATAATTTGTTTAAGGGATCTATTAACGTTTTAGTACATTATTTCCAGCATTTATGTTAAAAAATAACTGTATATAGGACTTTTAGAAGCCTTATTAATATCGGTAGCCGTGACTTTCTTCAAAGCATCCAGTATATAAACAGATTTTAGAAGATTTAAACAATAATTTAAACATGAGAGGAGAATTTGAAGACATACAAAGGTTTGTTTTGAGGTAATTTTTACAGTTGATCGTGTTTCAAAAAATGAATAGTCGAAGATTCAGTCTTCCCATAAGCCACATCAAACTATGATGCTTCGTGTTGTCTATTATCGGAAACTGAATATGAATTTTTATCAAAGGAGTAGGTACCGTAAATATTGTTGATTTATCCACTATCAACATAAAAAATTCTGATAAAAATTCCTGGTTCTTTAAGGCTTTTCTAGAAACCAATTGCGTATTTCAACACAACGGTCTTGTGTCTTTTTAGGATTCACTGAATAAGGTAGTTTTGCGCATTGATTTTTTTGGATGTCCAATTGTGTTCATTACTGCCATTTCCACCACCCCCCTAGAAATGTTCTTCTCTTCTTTGTGTGATAGCCTTGGATGTATGCAAACACCGAACGCCTAAAACTAACACAATAGTGTATAAAGGCCTGCTGCTGGGTATAATGGGGGTAAGGTGTACAAGGTCAACCGCTGCTCTGGAACACTGTGAACGTGCTTTTACTGCATTAGTTAGTAGAGATAAAAAACCATTAAAATTAGTGCCCATATTAAAAAATGTCTGCTGTGTACCGACTTGTGTGTAGCGTTCTTGCGGTGTGCTACTTCCTACCTTACTCACTAGAGGGCGCGAGGTTGGAATTAGTCCATTGTTTGGAGTATCATGCACATAAGTAGAGAGGCGAAAGGCGGTGAAATTAGATCTTGCATTCGGAGTGGCGCTGATGAGACCTGGAAGATCGAAACCACATGGTCCGCTTTTAATGCTTGATCTATTTCCCTTGCATTCGCCTGAAGTGTGAATTCCAACAATATACCATGAGCGTCTATTATAGGCATTTCTTTGGTTACCCATGTTAAAGTTAAAGAAGAGTTAAAACCAACTCGTAAGAGGTGCTTCTTAATTTACCTTCTACCATCCTTAGATATAGTGACAGATAGAATAGAAAAAACTTCTGATTTATCTTTTTAAGGTTTCTTTTTCGCATAGGAATAAGTGGAGCAGTGGAGATTTGATTATGAGATACGTCGGCATACTGTAAACAGAAATATACACTATCACTAAAATGATCCATTTACTAACGGAGAGGAATCATAACGGCAGAATAATCTTTATAGGTACAGGAAAAAAAATAGATTGATGCATTAGGATGTCATAAGGTCACTTTAGGACTCATTCTGGATACTGCGAGAGCGGTACGAGAGCGGTTTCACCTTCTTGGTATTCTAGTATAAATAGAAACTAGAAGGCCTGTTACGCGCACACGACACACGCAGGGCGCGCGCGACGCGGCTATCGGTTTAAAAAACAGACGAAAATAAAAATAAATAAAATAAGAAAACACACGGAAAGGTATTCGGAATGGTGTTAGGCACCGACACTTTCGACCTACCTGATGGTGGGGATTGAATCCTCGAAGGCGGCTTAACTCAGTGAAGACGGTCGTGGGAACAGATGTTAAAAAGGGTGCGCCACTGTTATCTCTTTTATCTTCGAGATTCAATAGATACTTACCCCGGAAAACAGAAGGCAAGTAAGTAGTTCGAGGTAGTTCGATAATGTCAAACGCAAGTAAATTTGTAGGCATAAACAGTTATTTAATGAAAATAAAATAAAAATAAATGTTGAAGACAGTACGTTGTAAATAATAATAAAAATAAAATTCGTTAATAAATTCCTTAAAGAGAGTTGTTAAAATTTAAATATTTTGAAATGGACTATATCTGCATATATCTAGGAACACACTATACCAGTTCCAATCTGCAGACTGTTACCTCACATAAAATTCTTACATGTTTATGTCAATTAAAATTAGTTGGAAATATAATTATACAGATTGAACCATGCAAGTATACTAGGTGGTAAATAATTTAGAAAAATAATAATAATGTACCTCGAGCAAGATATGTCGAGTACTTTACGAAAGCCAAAAATTGTGTGAAACAAATGAATTATATCTACTCAATTTTACCAAAAATAAATTAACAGTTTGAAATTAAAAAAAAAAGAAGTTACATCTTATAATCATTTAAAGAAACTTTGACATTAACTTACGGTTTACAAAAAAAAAGGAAAATATCTAATTAACTTCAACAATTTAAGCCGATGGCTTATCCAATGATTAATATAGTGACTCGAATAAAATAAATGTGACCTGTAGAGATGTCGGAGGACCTCTTTGGAAGCCTCACAAGGGGTTAAACTTTGTAACTGGAGTTACCTTAAAACTTCGTAACCGCGAAGTTACATTAAAAACTCCTAAAATATAAAAAGACAAAGGGAAAATTAGAAAAAGCAAAAATGGCGAAACATGTGACTAAGAACTCACCTCTTGGAGCACACACTAAGAAACCGAGAGTTGCTTTATTCATCAACACCACATCGCTTGATGTGATGACGTCATAATTAGATGGATTTATGGTGCATGTAATTTGCGAAGATTAAAGCAACGATTTCTGGTGTTATGGCAGTGTTGACTTTTATGTTAAGAGGTTATGTTTACAGTTTATGACATTTACGCATCATTTACGTTTCTCTCGTTTTACGAAAAAAAGGTATCTTTACGTATTCGTCTAGATTGCGACACCGTCGATTATAGAATCTTTTATCTTAATGAAAATACTACAAGTTTCGTCATCGGATACAGGTTTAAAATGTGTAATTAAATATTTATATTATTGGCTGAATTGTGTTTTTAGATAGCTCAGATAGTTCATCTTAAACATCTCAAACACCATGCACACATACCGTTCCTTAATATCATACTTTGTTTATCTGTTATCCGCGTGCAAAAGCGCACCCCATTATATATTCGAATTCATAATCCATATCTGCCGTTCGTCTAATAACCTGTAATAACCTTAAATTTTTCCGTTACGCCGATATAAACAAAAACAGCTGACTCTCCCCACTTCTCAATCCATCGCTAACATCGAACTCGAAGTTCGGTGGATGTGGTGTAACCATGGTGTAACACCATCGATTAACCGGTGGAGAAAGCAACCATTTATGATGGAACATCAGGAAACCACCGGTGAGTAAAGCAACGGCTTGATGCCATCTGATGGCATCACTGATGTACACTGGTGAATAAAGCAACTCTCGGAAAATCTCGGTTGAAATTATCCATCCGTATTCAACTGAAGCGTTACAACGAAGGAACGATAGTTCTTAAGAGAATCTAAGAGGTATTTTGTTCCCTTGGGCCAATTAAATCCACTAAACTAGTGACAGTCCTTCATAGACCAAAAAAATACAAGCCACAAGGTCAACCGTAGATAAGATTCTATACGTATTGTTCACAACAACGCCGAGAGGGAAGTGACTTCAAGAACGGAATTAGACGTTACCACAAGAAATCGTCGAACAGCAGGGAATTATAAAATGAATTAGGGAATTTTTGAAACTAACGGTTGGCTATGCTGAGTAACGAACGCGTAAGACAGAACCTACATTCAGATAATAACAAATATTTTGACATTTAACCTTCACAAACGTATTGAAAATGAACTCGAAGAGAATTATTTATGAAACAGGTAAATATACTTTCAAAACTAAAGGAGTGCCATGAAATACGACCGGAAGAATCCGAGTTAAACTGAATTTACAGGTTATTATGAAGACAATCAAGAAGAAATCATTATATTGACAACTTGCAAATCCTTATTAAAACAAACAAGGGGGAAATAATAAGTAAACCACTAACTTACCATAAGGGAAAATTAGAGAAACACATGAAATACATCTTTAATGAACTGTCGAAGGAATTAGAAGTCAGATCGAGGCATATCGGAACCTAAAAACTATATATCGTAAGGTAAATGAACATTTACTCGTAACAGGCCGATGAATTAGCTACAAATGCCTTAAACACACCTTTCATAGGGCAATTGTGGGATCAACCCAGAAGGTTGTTAAACACTGGAGGATTATCAGACAGGAAATCACTAAGGTTTTCACGGGAGGGTGGTGAAACCATTTAGCAGACGAAGTAGGACTTTATTTGCTTTTAATAGGGGCAATCTGAGGCAAGATACCAGGGTGACAACCGAACACTGTCGCATGAAAAAGTAGTTATGTAATTTGCGCCTTATATCCTATCTCACTTGCTGAAGATTCCAGGACGATGAAGAAGTACTTTTTCACTTACTGTGTAATTGCGAGGCATTCAATGGTTCCGGGAAGCGAATTCTCAGCTCTGAAAGTGCTTGTCTAAGACGGGACTCTCTTTGAAGGTGTAAAACTACTGAATATTTTTAATCTGTAACAAATACAAGCTCGAATGTGATGTGACATTGTTATATGTAAGCGACGAAATAAAACTGATACTTACCGAGTCTCTACTTATTGAGTCTGTATATTCGTGTATATGCTTGTTGCTCGAAAGATGTCCTGAAACTGTTTATTTTAAAATACCACAAACAAATATTCATAGAAAAATAGCAAAAATGCACAGTGCAGTAGGACCTTTTAGTAAAAAATTTGTTTAATTTATCTTTCCATAATACTAATCTTAACCATAAACTTTTGTTGTTGCATATATTTCAACCAAAGAATCTGAAATATATATCATACATTCCTTTGCGCAGCTTTTATTGTTGTTAATCGAGACCGAATAAGTTTCTAATCCTCTCCGCGATCGCGTAAAATGATGCAATTGAGATTGGAACACCTGTTAGCGCGCTCGTGGAAACCGGTGTTCGAGGACCGCGACCGCAGATGGCTACGACACAGGTTTAAACTAAACAAGGAGAAATTAATCACTCGTTCTCACATGTAATCTATACACGTATAGTGTGCACGCCAAGTGCACAAATGCTGGATTTATGTGGAACGCCGAATACCATAATCATCACTAAATTTATAACGCGCCTGGAAGAGATGCGACAACGGCCTTTAAGAATCTCACCTTGGGCGCGCGACTATTATTTCTGCATTAGTCGGTCGATTTACGAGAAACTTCGAGATAATCAGTTGTTAATTGCCGAGAACTTTCGAACCGTAGGAAAATGTTAGTTGTATCTGCTTATATATCGGTATATTGCTTTATAGTGGAAAAATAAGATGTAATATATTTGCACCTACTGCATCTAAGATTGTATATTTCAAGGTCGCATGTGCTTTATAGAAACTTCTGTATCAAGTTTGACTATGGTTTATGATTATATTTTAGCCAACAAGCAAACGTAGTATTTTTTTAAGCTTTAATCTATTAGCTCAATGAATAAATAAAACCAGTGGTAACTAGAATTTCATTAATTTAATAAATAGCATCGAAAATAATTCAATACAAGTTAATAAATTTTAATAAATGTCTATTTATCTCTATTTTGGGGAGTAATAAATGTCAGAAAAGGCATGTTATTTAAGCTTTTGATTTGTACCATAAATAAATGAGTAACGTAACTATCATAATATGGATTTTGTCATAATATCTGTTAACTGTAATACCAGCTAGAATTATCAACTAAGTAAAGCAACGTTGATGACATCAAACTTCAATAACCGATTGGCTCTTTCAGATAGACATGCATATTACGTTCGTGTTACGAGTGCTTTTAGAATTTATTGTCAATTTTCAGTGATGTTTACCGCGACAGCTGAAGCACCAAGCAAATTTATCACTTTATGTACTCGGCTCCACATTGTATCCGATACCTACGACCAATACTTAAACGCACCAAAAAACGGCATAAGATAAATAATTTATGGACTGTGTAGATTATGCACATAAAATAGGATTTAATCTTATACTATTAAATTTATGTTCGTCACTTCAGCGAGGATTGCACAATTGAAATTATTAAGCAAGCAATTTTTACAACCGATTTTTTTCTAAATCTGAATCGTAAGAATTGCAAAGCGGTGTTCGATAAGAATTTATTCATCAATAAAAACTGTTCGTATCGTTTGATATCAATAAAATGACATCCTCCAAGGTAGCTTCCATTAGCCGAGATAAGTATTTTTTAGTCTGCAGTCATAAATACATTTAGAGGTTTGGTCGTTTACAAGGATAAAGTTTATGAATGCACTACACATCGGATTAGCTGTTGCATATAGAAAATCAGGTATAGCTTGAATGTATCCCACATTTGATGTTTCTATAGGTATTTTCAATTCTGGATCAGTTTATGTAACTCACGTAACTAAATATTAACAATGACGTCCTTGCTTTAGTTTAACCCATTCTAGTCTCTTGGAAGAAAGTAAATTTTGAATAAATTGATTGAACTGCACTGACATGCTCAAATGGCAGGCTAAATAAATATGTATGCTTGGTGCACATCTCTATGTACCCCTTAAATTTTTATGCTTTTCTGATCGTTTAATAAGTTTCTTTGGAAGTATTCTGATGGCTATCAATTTATAGCTACTTATGTAGAGAATATTATATTTTTGTAATTAACTACGGTCGTGAAAGCCTGAATCCCGATGTCTTAGTACCAAACTTTCACATCTATTGTCTCAGTGTTCTTATTAAGGAATAATGGCGGTGGATGTTTCTTGATTTTGCGGCTGGTTTGCTCTGGTATGATATAGCTCTACTCCCTTTCTCGATAAATTTGCTGTGGGTGGTGTTGCCAAATTTAGTCGATCTGATCTATTTTATTGCGTCTTCTGGCAGGCAGTGTTTTGCTAGATGGTTCTACGACCCACACAACATCATTTGTAAGTCAAATAAAATAGAAATTCATTAAAAATTACAATATATTCCAACATAAATTATATAACACCATAACATAAATTAATTTTTAATTAATTGTTGTTTTATTTGACATACAGGTGGAAATATGTCTGGTATTAAACGTTGAGGATTAATTGCAAAGTTTTCTCAGATTCTTACGGCGGGGCCACACAATGGAACCAACGTTGGCGCTAACAACGGTCTTCCAATGTGTAGATTGAGAATATAGCGTTGGCTTCAATATCCGTTTCAACGTTGTATTGGTTTTTGGCGACACATCAAAGACATTGGCTGCAATGTTTGCGGTACCTACCACAAATTGGCGGTGTCCATAACAGTAAACGAACCCACGGCAATCTCTATCTTCGGTATATTGATGTCGGTTTTGATTGGGTCAAATTGAGCTTAACTTTAATTATTCCCGAAGTGTGGAGACTTAACTAGACAATACTTCCAATATGCGTCAACGTTAACCTCGCGGTTCTGGGCTAATGTGCGCTTTATTGGAAATTATCCCTTTTCAAAACACCAAAAACATTGGTACGTACGTTTGCGTTACATGCCACACATTTGACGGTTACGCCTCAGTCCTTAATTGGTTTTTATAGTGAGTGTGTGATGCAAGTGCCGCAAGTAAGAAAAATCCTTTCAGGTTTTGGAGCGTTTCCAAACAGCAGGTCAAGTTGATTTATTTTGTAAGTGTCTTGTGAAAAAATTAAAAAAATCGATGAACACGAAAGGAAAGATATCATGCACGAGCATAGATTGAAGGAACAGAATATAACAAAAGAAGAAGACATTAACAGGACAATTTTCATTACAAAACTTTTCTTTCGCCGTCTTCAAAAATCATGATCTACGGGAGTGTGTGCGTATGTGTCAGGTAAATCTCATAGTCATATACAACGTGGTATTAATATAAAAAAAAATAAATTGAAATTACCTTGGCAAAGACTTTGAGAATCAAAAACTACTTTCTTGAAAGTTCTGGTACGTAGTATTTTCGGTATAAATTGGCTAGGTATATTAAAACTTGAGTTGTTAGTGAATCTGCATGAATTTATCCTACTGCTTCTTGATTGTTTCGACATGGGCCGAGCCGGCCCATGGCTTCTTTGATCCTTAGTAGTTAGTGTGTTCAATGGTTTTCACAACTTTTCTCCATTTATCTCTGTCTCTGGTTTTCTCCTCCCACAGCTTGACTCCAATATTTTTCAGGTCCATTTTCACTATTTCCAGCCACTTCTTTTTCGGTCGTCCCTTCTTTTTCTTTCCTCCCTCACCGCTTTCTAGTATTCTTCGCGGAATGCTGTTTGGGTTCATTCTGCTTACATGCCCCAACCATCTTGCTCTCTGTGCCCTGATACTTTTGGTTATAATGGGTCCACCGTACATATATATAATTTCTGTATTTGTTCGTTGTCTCCAATTCCCTAATGTGTCTTTAATACCGCCATTGATTCCACGCAACATTTTTCTTTCCCACGCTTCCAGTTTGTTTGCTTCTTGTTGTCATTCAAAATGTGGTTCAAGTGCAAGTCCATACTATTTAAACTTTTCCTGTCGTATTGGATGCGCGTGTTGTGTATCCTTTCATAGTGAGGCATCACGTCATTCTTGGAGTACTCATAGTTTTGAACTAGATATCTCGATGTAGCGTTGGATTTTCAAGAACGATGAAGCTATTGTTTGTTTTTTGGTCTCTACATTTAAGAGGCCCGACTACCGTTTGACAGTTGGCGATGTTGCCACAGTAAATTTTTTCCATAATATAATGTTTTTATAATTTATTAAAAACGTATTTTAAAATCGGACTTCATACACACATGTATAGACGTATTTTGAATGCTCATAGCAAGTTTCAGTAATTAAATCTAAAAATTAATGGAGTAATCACGATTCCCGTATCAAGGTAAACGGGAATAGAGATTGTGAAGTTAATATCGTATATTAATGGACAAAATTGTATATATAAATATAAAATATGTGTAGAAATATATGTATGAAGCCCAATTTTCAAATTATATTGAAGTAAAATCAAGCAAGCGAGAATTATGTAGATATGGCACCGCTGTAAAATAATCAGATGGTAGACGACCCTCTTAACAGCAATCTTGACTTATTTAATCCTAGATAACGGCTGTGAATACCTGACGACTATTTTAAAGCGAAAAATCCAAAAACACTTTTCTGAACTCTCTCAGGAAACAAAATGACAACTGAAAGAGGTATGTGCAACACCCAGAAAACCCAGTAGTACTATCATACACATATGCGTTACAAATATATGTGAAACTTTAACTGAATATTTATTTCTTTTGCGTGTTTCTGATTTCAGAATTATATAAAAAGTTATCAATATTAATCTACCTTATGCGGGCATGTAAATATACATACATATAAGATAAACACACCTACTTTGAATTCTTTTAAACATTGAAATGCTGTCCGTTTTTTGTTCTTGCATCTTTATGACATTGAAGAATCGATTTTTTCTTATGTAAAATTCATATCATACACTTCCACACCAACTCTTTGCGAATACAACAATAAATATTCGCTACTGGTGACCGTAAATCGACCACGTGCATGTATTATGCACATTATAATTGACATAACGTATTTGTATTACTATTGAATATGTTTATTTAAGAATCATGCGCAGCTTACCCAGCATAATACCTATACGAAATAATAAATTTCTTCTAGGAGAAGGGATACACGAAAATCAACCTTTCAAAAATTTATAGTACCGGTTCACTAAATTAAATCGCGTGCAAATTATACAGCCACATACCATTTTTTCCTTTTCCGAAACGAGTAATGAATTATTCATCAGATGGCAACACTGCAGCGCGGTTCATCTTCCCCCTCCCCGCCATTCGGACCTCCTCCATTCATTGTCTAACTTCATTCGAATCTATTACCGACAGCTTGTGTGACGCAAGGTCTCTTCGCATTTTTCGTTGCCTTGTTCCTTTTGATTTCTTTGCCTCTTTTTCAAGTTCGTTCACGAATTAGCTTCGTAAACCTAATTAGGGATAGCTCTTCGGAATTATATATTGAATAGGTCAACACATTTACATTAAATTATGTTCGGCCGCGGTAATTGCCGCGTTCGTCGTGACAGTTTAATGATTCAGAATGGAAATAGTAATTTAAGGAACTCTCTTTTGACTATGTTCGCTTGTTGCGTTTGCGTGTGGCAGTATAGTTAGGTATAAGAAAGGAACGAAAATATGTGCGCGAAGGTCAGTTGATCTTTTCGTTTTTGTAACGACTGTAGAATTTACTTCTGGGAAATGGCAGGTCGTTTCGTTGGTACAAATTGTCGCATCAATTACATGCTTCAATTTAGAATTGTGTCTGTATGAGATAGTAATGAATAAGAAATTGATAAAAAAAATGTATGCAGTATGTAATATAATAGTCATTAATCAATTAATGTTTAAAGAAAAACTCTGCATGCTCGTTACTATAGTCTATTTTTAAAGTAGAGATACGAAGTGGTAAGGAGGTAATCGTAACACAGTCTTATTTTGTGATTTTGTCAGTTCATAAATTACATAGGAATTATAATTATTCTTATGAATTTTAACCAAGCTTAACAGTTCAACTCTGACCATATCCTCATCAGACTGTATTTCCTTGCTTGTTAGCCAATTTTGAATATCCACCTTTCTCCATGACGATGATGATGGTTCAATTTTTCGACTAGAATATGATGCATGATCTGTAATTATAACAGCATTGTCAGGTAAATAGTTTAATATTCGAGAGAACCATTCTTCAAAAACAGTAGCATTCATTTCATTATGATAATCAGTGGTTTTCTTTCTTTCAAACAATAACAAAATAAGACGACGTCCTTTTCCAGCTGGATTTTTTAATCCCGTTGTAAGTACTTCGTTAAAGGCTTATCTACGACTGTGAATCCTTGTGTCAGTCCACACTCTCTGTGCTGTATGACCCTCATTCACCCAAGTTTCATCCAAATAGAAAATGGATCTGCTCTGAGCTCTATATTGTGAAATATCTCGAATTGTCGCCTCCACGTTACAAACTCATTTCTTTCGGTCAAAATGCTGTTTGTACTCCTTTTTAAGTATCTACAGGACATAGCACAGTTATATAGATACATATATGTAAATAATTCTTACTTAAAGTTCATTTGCTTCATTAGCAAATACAATGTTGGTCGACTCATGGTTGGCAAATCTTCATTATTTTTTACTTGCACCAGCACCTTATCTAATGTCGGAGGTTCATTTTGCCGAAACATATTGTGAACTATTTGCCGTATAGCAATTTTTACAGTCTCATCAAAGGATTTCTGTAAAGATGGCCTACCAGTAATCTTTTTAGGATCCACACATTTTCCAGAGACTGTATACTCTTTAATTACCCGTATACTCTGTAAAATATAGATCATATGTAATAAATTGAAATCACTTGCCTACTACATCTGAAATTTATTTTATCATGTCCAGTTTCTTGAGATTGGGTGTATCGGCTATAATTTTTTTGTAAGCATTGATAAGGATCTGCTTTTCTGTCCTACGCAAATGACTCGCTTTTTCACGCTTTTTCGGAGGGGAACAAACATATACACGGCCAGCGGCACTTGTACTTGGTTGTGCATCCATATTGGAGACCAACTATAACATTTTTAATTGTATTTATTTCGATATATTGCTTGTATATTACTTACGAATCTATTTAGTAACTATTACTGTAGAGCTCTGAAAAGAACTGCTAGAGTATATAATGAAATAACGGAGAAATAATAGAAACAACAAGACTTAACCATAAATAGTGTCAGCTGACAGAGTTTAAGCAAGATCGATACAGTGTAATTTGGCCTTGCTTTCAACCAATGAGAATTCACTGTCAAAGTGGTCTGTTCTGTTCACAAATTCGTCTCTCTACTTAAAAAGTCTATTTTTTAATGTTGCTCAATGGCTGCGGTTGGACCATACTTGTTATTTTTAAATCAGCGATCAAATGTTTAACGATATCGAAGGATTCCATGATTCGCGTCTGCGTTGTGAGGGCTTTCGCGTTTGGAGAACGTTATAGTTGCCCCAGCAGGTTTACACATCGAGTTACTGTAACCTTCTGGCACCACCTACCCAATTTTGTATTGTTTTTACTTTTTATTTTATTTTATTTTGTTATTTTTACTCTATCATGGCAAAATCCGGAAGCCCTCATAACAGCGATCAAATGTTGCCGTATTGCCTAACAAAATATCCCATTTTGATTTTCCTTCTTATGTTTCTGTTAACTTTGCGCGAAAGTACTTAATGTTATCTTGGGCGTAGTTCAATTCTAGCATGTTTATAGTTTCCGAATAACCTCTTTGCATGGCATGCTGAATGCTACCTTATAATAATAAACTTTACTGCCATCTTAAGCAATTTTCAAATTTAGGATATATTTGAATATAACTGCTGTTGACATTTTTCGAAGCATACATCGCAGGTGCTCAGTGCGATTGAAACCAGATTGAAGTGATTCTGGATGGAATCTCTCTATGACCTAGCAAGTTTGTCAATTTGTCACCCGGATAAGAACGGATATTTTCTAACACGGTTATCCCTGGGACATTATCAGACATCAGACTAAGCAGCAGTTTCCGCATAGTAATTTAGAGGTAATTAATGAAAATAGTGAGTTGGTGACGGATCCGTGTGGCGTTGGGAACGTTTTTAATGAGCATTTTGTGGAATCAATGGAGAGGTGCGGGCAGGGTGGCGTTAATGATCATACTACTTCGCACTTTTCGAGTTCTTCTCCTCATTCAATGTTTCTTACTGCTATTACCGCGAATGAGCTACGACATATAATATATAATCTAAATAATACCCACGCTACAGGAATGGATGAAATGCCAATCCATATCTTTAAGAAAACTGCTCATATCATATGTTTACCTTTACAGGATATAATTAATAGATTCATCGAGGTCAGTGTGTTTCCAAGTACATTTAAGATATCTAAAATCATTCCACTTCATAAAAGAGGCGACAGACATGGTGTCGAAAATTATAGGCCCATTGCAATTTTACCAGCACTTTCAAAAATCTTTGAAAAAGTAATGCACTTACAGTTGAATAGTTTCTTAACATCGAATAATCTAATTTCAACATGTCAACATGGTTTTGTTAAGGGTAGGTCTACTACCACTGCATTGACAAACATCGTAGACGGTATTCTTAGAAATCTTAATGCTCGCAAGTACGTTGCTTGCGTTGCTTGTGATCTTTCTTGTGCTTTTGATCTTGTGGATCACAACATTCTTCTCGAAAAATTGTGTGCCTACGGGGTTCGAGGAAGCGCGTTGTCTTTGTTTGAGTCCTATCTTTCTGGTCGCAAGCAATATACCGAAATTGCACATAGAGCGGATAGTGGTTGTATAAGCCACTATAGGTCTAATATTCTTGACATATCAGCCGGGGTTCCACAAGGTTCAATATTGGGACCTCTGTTGTTCTTGATCTATGTCAACGACTTGCCCCTTTCCGTGTCTGGTGGTGTCACGATGTACGCAGACGACACGACGGTTACGGTTACTGGGAGGACTAGAGAGGAACTAGAAACAAATTGCATTACTGTTTTAGAGGAGTTACTGAAATGGTTTAATAAAAATAAACTAGTATTAAATATTGGAAAAACTAAAATCTTACGTTTTGGTGAAAAGCGTACTGAAGAAAGCTTAACTATATGCGATATGACGTTCACCATTGCTGGTGAATGTAAACTGTTGGGATTGACCATTGACAGTGATTTACACTGGGATTCTCACATGAATTCGGTCGCATTAAAATTAAATAAATCTTTGTATGTTCTAAGGAAAATGAAAGAAACGTGTGACATCAATACTTTAAAAATGATTTACTATGCTCATTTTAACTCACATCTCTATTACGGATTACTGCTTTGGGGCAGTACTAAATTAAAATCAGTATTGCTATTGCAAAAGAAGGCCATACGTATAATCTGCAATTTAAAACCGACTGATTCATGTAGGAACTACTTCATAGAGTTGGGGATCCCCACAGTTTACAATTTATTTATACTGCTAGCGGCATGTTACGTTCATTATAACTTGGAGCAATTTGCGACGAATTCGGGTACTCATATGTACAGTACAAGATACCCAGACTTTATTAGATGCGATCTCTCTAGATCCAGTAAATTTTATGCCTCCCACATTCGATTGGCAGTTGGAATTTACAATGCTTTACCTGCCAATGTAAAAATCGGTCCAGCGCACCAGTTCAGGTCTCGTCTGAAACTATTTTTAAATAAGAAGAACTATTATTCTTTGGAGGAGTTCTATTGTGGGGACGGCTCTGTACACTGACCAATTGAAGGGATTATTTATTTATATATGTACGTACAATTTTAAATTGGGTAACAGTTTGTTGTACTTGTTGTTTATTTATTTGAATGTTTTGTCTGAATGTTTTATCTATATGTATATGTATATATCACACCACAGTGTATAAATAAAGTATCTATCTATCTATCTATCTATCTATCTGAGTTGTGTTATGTATCGGAGCATACAAGTTTTCTGAAATAATTAAGCAGATTAACAATCTAGCCAACAAGATTATGGGCTGTATTGTATGTTCTGTCAAAACATAGTCGCTGCCATCAGTGTTAGCGTCGTCTTTTTCAGAATCTTTATAAAGACTGTAAAGAGTTTACACTTGACGTTTCGCTGATCATGCTGTCAGCTACTTCTTTCTAAAGCCAGTAAAGAAGTCTTTAGAAACCTGAAACTTGTCTAAGCAACAACACTCGAAAGACTTTAACACAGTAATCGATGGTCGTGAAACTCACCTTTTGTTACTGCTGATGCTGATGTTATTCAGTATTTATATTGCTACTCGTAACATCACTCTGTCCGATCCTATTTGTATAATTAACATTCAGCTGAAATTGTGGAGGTTTTTAATAAGTTTTCTTAATTGGATCAAATTTAATCTGTACTTGATACCTTTTTTTTGGTTTGTGGGTGTTACTAAACTAACAAAAATAAAACTACAGCATTATGAGCTTCTGGTAAACATCTGAATACACCTTTTTACAAAACTTGGTGTAGTTTAATTTTTGTTAGTTTGATAAATACCAGAAAGTTATAAAATTCTCTAGCTAATAAAATAAATTGATCTGTACTATTTGAATTTGGATAATTGGTCCAAAGTATGAAAGCAACCTGTACATACATACATAGGAGATTACCACCGTAGAAGGACTAAATAAATTTCAAATCCAAAACAAGTTGACAGTATAGATTCCGCTATTGAAATAAGCCTGTAGGATGTTTTATAATTAAATTAGTGCATATTTTAAAAAGACTTGCCAAAATTAATTAGAATACTTGATTATTACTAAATTATTTATGAAGTTTGGCGGACACGATTAATAATTTTGGTAACTTATAGAAGTTGGCTAATCTTGCTGTACGAGAAGGTTTTGTTTTGAACAAGTAAATACTTTTGAAACCCGTCAGATAGGAAGTCGTAGGCGATATAGCCTTGACCTGGTATGTATTTTTTTCTTTTTCTTATACCAAAATACGATTTCTGTTTGTGCATCTCTGTTATTTAATATGTAGGTTTAAATCATACAGTTTTTATTAGGAATTTTTATATTAGTATTGACCTATTTTCAAACATTTCATTTCACAAAAACATCCTTCCATAAAATATTTTAGCAAATTCAGATTTATCGAGTTAACATTATGGCACTTACATACACAGATTTGTTGATATTAAACATTCTTTCACATCAAATTAATCTCCACAGTTTTAGTTATTTGTCGTAAACTCTATATAGATACCTGCAAAAGTTAAATATAAAGTTCTGATCTAAATTTGACGCAGGTAAACTATTATTTTATACTCCTACTTGGTTTATTTCTCATGCATTATAAGTGATAAATTAGGCTGTATTTCAAGCAAACACCGCGTCGAATCTAAGCCAGCGCCGTTAATAATTAAAAGGAAAGTTACAACAAACACGAGATTTTGACGTTTACTACTTGTTTACCTAACAATACGCCCGCTTCGATCTTCACAAAATAGATCTTTTTTTCGTCATCATAGATAATTCTCATCGGGTGCGAGCTTTAAAAGCTATCTAAAAATACATCATGAAAGTAGTGTAAATTATATATAACATATAGGTACTGTATATTTACATTCGCGTGTAAATCTACATATAGCCTCTTCTTCAAACATTGCGCAGCTTATGATTAAGTAGGAATTTCGTGTAGAACGTCTTGATTTGTTTGTGCGTTTTGTCAGAAGTCATCCATCAGGATTTCCTTTTGGTCTGCATGTTTAAATAAGCGGTAATAAACCGTTCGTAATTTTATTTCTACCGTAGCGTAAAGAAACACACGTATAACTATAGTAATAATCATAAATTCTGACCGAGTTTACTTAAGAAATAAAAGTTTGATGAATATGTAATTTATTTTTCTCTGTCGAGTAGATCGTTTATAAAGGGAAATTTGCAATGATATTTAACAAAACGGTAATATTTGATATAAATTAATCGTTTGCTTGTTGCTCATTGCTAATGGCCGGAGTAACTGTAATTGATAAGTAAAATATTGATGTTGAATATACTTTAAATCTAAACATACACGTCCTGTACACTAATAAATCTGTCGTTATAAATTAAATCTAAATTGTAAATACCAAGAAATTTAGCCAGCTGGATAGCTTAATTTCTTAAGTCTATCGACACGTAATTACGATTATTATCATTTATAAATCATTAAAACTGTGGTAAGGTTTGTTTCACAAGCAGCCATTATCTATATTTTAGTACACAAACAATACTAAGGCTAGAATGATTTCTGATGATAGATGGCGCTGCCGTATGTGTACATAGTAACAGTTTCTAGATAGTACATGAAGACTTTATAATTATTCTTATTGAATACATAATTAGCCTTGAATATGCTAAATAGGAGTCAGGCTTGCACCCTCGGTATTAATTCTTAGGCAATTCTGTAGCTCTATAAGAGTCTTGTTATATTTTAGTTTCTTGTTTGTTCGGTATTATTATTCTAATTCTAATTATTGTCGTGGTTGCATTATCATTATTCTTTCTTCGTCTAACAGTTAAAATTAGAAACTTTATTATTCAACCGTTTTATATCCTTTCCTATCTCGATCTCTTCATACTTTCTAGAAAAGTAAATTGCCCAACATTATATTCAAGACAACTTTATAACAGGTTCCCGTCTGTTTTGGTCGCGGAGGTAGATTTTCATAAATTTCTTTGACTGTTATCCACACTAAAAATAGAAACTTAACGATTCGCCTATTACACATTTTCTTGGTTTTAGTGTTGTTGTTAGCATAGTTTTATGTACGCATAAAAGAAGACATCATATGCCGTCTGCTCCGCCTGTATTTTAACAGATTGCCGATTTTACGGTGCAAGCCACACGCATCACGAGGATCCTCATCTACTACAGAAAAGGAAACACCTGAGGTAATGCGTTTTGCTTCAACTAGGAGTTGGAGATTTGTGTGACTATGTCGTTTTGTAAGAGGTAGATTGTGGATGTTTAATCGGTATTCATCTTCAGGATGTGTTGGTGTATGTGTAGACTGTATTTTTAAATTTTTCGTAATGGTAGTAGGAGTATTATTATATAACGGTCATAATTTGAATATTATGCATTCCGCGACTATATTAATTTGTTCATCGAGAAAAAGAATAGTGCCCTTCTATTGGATTAACAAGGTCATAAAACATAAACCCTAGAAAGACAAACATATGCGAGTGAGACGCTCCTATTTATTTAACGACCGTTCAACATCTAGTCGGCTACGTACAGCGCTTATCACAGAGCCGTGGCTTCCCACGCATAGGCTATGTATTAGTTTAATAGATAGATAATCTTGTATTATTAATGATGGCGATTAAATGCTGCTAGCTTAATACAAATTTGTTGGTTTATTAAATAAAGGAGCCCTGAGTGTGCAGTCAGATGGTTCTAATAAGAGATTTGTTATCTCACTACGCCATGCCTTTATACACGGTTATAGTTTGGTGAATGAATTTATTAAATGTGAATGCTAAGTGATAAGTGATAAGGGAGAAATATTATGTCTTAGAAGAAAAAAGGAAGACTGATTAGGACTTGATGAGTTAAGTGAAGACTTTAGATCAGTTTTAATTTAACAATGTTGTAATGCGCATAGATAAACTAGAATAAACCTTGAATGCCAGCCACCGTAAAAATGAGCTACCTGTTCATCTAGAATTCTTTTATAGTGTTGACTCTTTTTTATATAATGATAGATAACAAGTTTTAGTGTGAAGTATATTGAATGAAAAGGAAATTAGTCCGCTATATTTAAATTCATTCAACATGGAAAACCATTTCATCATTGAAGAAATATGATATATACTAGAAAATATATTCAACGAGAGATTCTTAATGATGGATATACATTTGAGTTGTCCGTTGGGCTATTTTCAACGAACGATGGTTACAGCCCAGTGAAAAACTGAAAAGAAAAAATGTTGTTGTTCATGAATGTGTAGGTCCCTTAGAATTATGGAATAGAATTGGTTTCGAATATAGAGGAAATATAACAGTAACTTGCCTTCATTTGACTCGTGCCTCTTCGAACCACTCTGTATATTTCAAACAAATTTTGAAACATATTTGTAATGGACCTAAACAATACAAAAATATATTTTATACCTATACACACACCGACATAATCTAAGGATAGCAATTTTAATTTGATCTTAAAATGTGTTGAATTTTAATTTTGTTTTGTTGCTTCGTTTACGGTATTATGCGTTGTTTCCCAAAAAAATTATACCCATTGATAAGTGTAACTATACAGGGTGTAACAGTGGGAACGGAATATATGTAGGTGGATTAGATCTACAATTTAAAAATAATAGGCAATATACAGGATGTTTCAAGCAATGTAGCAAAACAATGTTTTTCTTAATGGATCACCCTGTATTTTATGGCATTTTTGAGTTGTACACTGAAATCTAGATGAACTTTATTTAAGGTTTTCTATGTCTAATTTTTCTAGTTTATGAGATATTTCAGGTTTTTTGAAAATGCAATGTTGCACGAAAAGTTTAGTATCTCGAAAATGACTTAATTCAGGGAAGTGTAGCGAAAAGCGTAAATGGTAGATTGTTTGGCTGATTGAATGCCATATTCAAAGTTGTCGAGTATTCTACAGGTTGTTCATGTACCGAGGGGAAACTTTGTGAACTTCTTTCGTGCACAACTTTATTACTTTAAATGGAACATCCTGTATGTATTTTTGCTATCAGATAGAACATTTTATTGTCTAAAAACCAGTATTAGGAATCCCGATGACTATCTGTACTAGTTTTTAAGTTATTTGCGTTTTTTAGATAATTTAAGTGAACTAAATTTGTTTTTTGTAAGTGAACACCCAGTATACTTTTTATATCGATGGATAGAAATTATTCGAAGAAGTTGATTTTCTGTTGTTACAATTTACATGAAAACATAAATTCCAAGTAATAAAAATAAACTAGACAAAACAGCAGTAAATATTTTTGTATTTGGATTAAGAGAAACGGATTTCGTATAAAATAAACGAAAATGTGCTAGCGTCCAACATAATTGCCATTTTCTTCAATACAGAAAATAACCCTCTGTTCAAATGCTGTTACTGAACTGAAACGTCTCTGATTGTCGTTTTCATATCCTCTGCTGTAGTGGGATATTGTAAACGATCCCTTTTACATATCCCCATAGGAAAATCTCCATACATGTTAAGTCCGGAGACCTTGGCGGCCAATTGCACGGACCATCTCTTCCGATCCACCTATTAGGAAATTTCCTGTGAAGGTACTTTTTAACGGACCTTTTAAAATGAGCAGGAGCGCCGTCTAATTGAAGCCACATCCGGTTTCTAATATTCAAGGGAATATTTTCCAAAAGGGCCTAAAAGTCCCTTAGAAATTCATCTCCGTTTAGGTGCCCATTGAAGAAGTATGGTCCAATTACATAATCGCCTATAATGCTTTCAAAAACTTTCAAACTCCAGCGATGCTGCCGATCCAAGGTACGAACAAGATGGCGATTTTCGGTATGATAATAATGGAAATTGTGACGGTTTACTAATCCATTATTATGAAAAGTGGCTTCATCAGTAAATTAAACGTAATTAAAAAATCATTATGTTCTGCGTTTCTATCAAGAGCCCACATGCAAAAATCAATTCGCCGTTCATAATCCATTGCGTATAAATTTTGATGCTATTGCAAGTGATAGGGATGGTATTTGTGTTTTCTGAGTATCCTAGATACGCTCATATGAGTTATATCTAATTCCTTGGTAATCTGTCGTGTGCTTTTATGCGGTTCTTCAGTGACTGCTGCCAATACCACGAATTTATTTTCTACGTCTACAGTTGTTGTTCGCCCTTTTGTATGCAACGCTCCCTATGGCACAGAATCCAACAAATTTTCGAATACCCTTTTATCTGGATGTTTTCGATTTGGGTACTTCTGCGAATACACCCAAGACACAAGGAAGCAATTTTCCTGACGCTCACCAATAACTAAAACCATATCAGTTCTTTCTTGCAACGAGTATGCCTTCATGATGTTAACAGAGTAAACGTCAAATTGACACTTTCTCTAAGAGGATCCAACCTCCTAGATTAAATAATAACAATTTCCGTAAGTTATCTAAAAAACGCAAATATCTTAAAAACCAGTACAGATAGTCATAGCGATCCCTGATACTGGTTTTTAGACAATAAAATGTTCTATCTGATAACATAAATACATACAGGGTGTTCCATTTAAAATAATAAAGTTATGCACGAAAGAAGTTTACAAAGTTTGCCCTCGGTACATGAACGACCTCTGGAATACACGACAACTTTGAATAAGGCATTCAATCAGCCAAACGATCTACCATTTACGCTTTTCGTTCCACTTCCCTGAATTTCAGTGCACAACTCAAAAATTCCATAAAATACAGGGTGTTTCATTAAGAAAAACATAACTTCGAGATATTGGAAAGTTTTGAAACACCTTGTATATTGCCTATTATTTTTAAATTGTAAATCTAAGCCACCTACATATATTCCAGTATGTAACTTTTTCAAAATTGTTACCATTTGACTACCAGAGACCACAGCGTTTCCAATGTTACACCCTGTATATGAATTGTGTTAAAGCAAGCATCAATGAACAAAATAGACCATTTGTGTTTCGATTAAATAAATAGGACAGCTGGAATGCTGGAATTTGTAGTAAGACATGTTAACGAGCGTCTAGATACAATACAGAGCGAAATTAGCAGATTGTGGCGACATTTGGAACATTTTAGAAGAAGACGCACGATCACTGCTATTCAGGACCGGTATATCACTCTTTGCGCTTGCCGACAGAGTTTAGTAACTAGTATACTTAGTAACAAGTATACTTTTTTCTAACCAGTCGCGGTTCGGACTAAGAACAGATACTCGCAGATTAAGAATCTGACGTCAGCCCTAGTAATGCAGCAAGGTTACAGCACGCCCAAGAACTACAAAGCTGCCGTCGTGAAATTGTAATGATATGGGCGGGATTTATGTTGGGTAGAAAATCCAATCTCGCAAAAATGTTAGACCGAAATTTATCCTTATGCATGACAATGATGACCACATGTACAAGAGTTGGTACTGATTGATTCAATTAAACAAGAATTCAAATTTTCTCATGACCAGCTCAATTCCTAAACCTCACTCCCATTGATCCTGCATAGGATATTCTTTAGAGAAGATCACTGCCACACATGGATGCTATAGAAAATCGGAAACAGATGCAATAATGGATTTCATCGTAGAGGAATCTTCTTCCACAAGAGATTGCCGAAGAAGATGCAGGGTAGTTTAAAACTTCAGGAGAGCTCCAACTTTTTATTAATTTTTTAATCTTCAAAATTATAAATGCAATATAAATTTTGTGTAGATTTTTTTAGAATCTCTGTAAATTGTAATTAAAGTTGTTTAAAATATTATTTTAAGTTAATTGCATTCATCTTATGTTACATTTAACACAGAAATGTGTGTGCAAAATGTATTGTTTTTTTTTTGTGGTGGGTGCTTAGTTGCAGTGATTCCGTAAACTGTATCGCTTGTCTGGCTATCACTGCAACTCTCGCGGTGTAGCTTTTGTGTGTGTATGTTGTGTTTAATTGGCTTTGTGACAGCATCATATCGCCTTTTATGATGCCGAGCTGTTAATCACTTTGCTCCCAACAGCGAATGGCGAGTCGATCCGGGATTAAACTCTCTGAGAAAATGTCACCGTCCCTCCAGAGAATTGAACCCCGGCGCCTATCGTCCTCTCACGCCTAACCACTGCGGCCATCGACCCGTTACATTATGTTAATGTCTGTATAAATCAATGCAAAATTGATGCCTTATTCTGTATACATATATGTATGTATAGGCTGAATAGATTGTGTATTAAGTGGACGTGGAGAACTGGCCAACGAACCTTTGCGTAATGTAATAAACGGATATATTCTAGCTATTTAAAATATTTTATTTATTGGACCTACTTGAGACTGACAAAATTTTTTTATACCGAATCCTGTGTATTTTGCCTTGTTTAGAATCGGCATTTGTTTCCGGTTAAAATTTCAATCCGTTTTAGAGATATTGATTTCCATCTTTTTTAAAGAAAACTAAATATAATGTGACAAAAGTATCATATCTCAGTTTTATATTTTGCATCTAATTATAAGTTGGAGACAGAAAATAATTATTAAAATACAGTTCTTATAAATTTATTTATTATACAGAAACATTTTAGAAATTTTGGGAAAATAATAAACACAAACAATGCAATGATAATAAATAAACAAAGAAGTAAGTGAGGCTAAACATACTATTTCTGTAAATCTTCAAACCGTTTGCTACAGTCATCTAGATATTTTAATATACAAGTCTTGACAGGATGTGTTGTGGCAGTTCTAATTTAGGCAAGACCTAAATCTTCAAATGCTTGTATGACTCGGTATTCTCTTGATATTTACTGATGTTTCGTATACTTTTGATTTATCAGTACCCCTTCTAAAATCTAAAGGGATAATATGGAACGATCTTGGAGGTCAGTTCCATAGTATCAAACGTTCGAGTAGGATTTTAAGATGTAATAGGATCTCCATAGCTGCGGTTGGACACACGCGGATGCTGTCTCTTCAAGCAAATAGCTGTATTCCTGTATTTTTTGTAGTAAAGTCTATCCTCTCTTTTTCATATTTGGGCATCATACTACAGACGCGTGTGTGACCATGGGCCTGACCATAGCGAAGCCGCCAGGTTTTGCTAAAAAAACGAAAACAGCTTCACAGTACTTGCATGACCTTTTCTAGCGTCTTTACTCCAATTGAGATTTTGATTAAGAAAATACCTAAATACTTTATTTCAGTAGAGAGGTAAAATTGCGGTTCTTCCAGTGTACGTATCACTAGGGATAACTTCCTTATTTTTGTAAATGGCACTATAGTTATTCTTTGTAGGTTGAAGTCCACGGCATTTTATATACGAGCTGGTACTAGATGGTCATGTTCATTGCTTATGTTCTTCGGTGCAGTTTTAATTGATCCAAATCAGACGTCATCAAAGGCCCTTTCTATGTCACAGATCAGTTTCCTTATCCGTAGAAGTTTTTAAATCTAGTTAATCAGATTGTGTTAGGAAGATTCTGTTGATTTTTCCAAGTGGTAAGCAAAATCTTTTTTACGATAGTTTCACTTCTGATGTTCATGTTGATTACTTTTGCCAAATGAGGAGTCAATTTACTTGCGAATGAAAAAAAGTTGCTAGGTTTAATTAAAACTCTTTTCCGCACGTACAGATGATGATTAATGAAGATATTATTCGAAAATTCTTTAAAGGAGTTTGTTAAATATTCTGTATTTACATTGCCTCAATTATTGTAATTCTTTTTCATATGTATAGATTTCTTGGATCAGGAAGTTTTTATCCTACTTACCTTTTTGCGCAACCTATGATTGTATAGACATTATTTATAACCTTTATAGGGAATTCAGATTTGCAATTCGTCGAAGAAATTACAATTTTATTTTCACCATAATTTGGCCTTGAGTGCATATTAGGTCTTCATGGAATTTGCTAGAAATGCAAAGTGCCTTTTGTATTTAAACGTTTCATTTAGTTTATTTTTGCTGCATTATTGGACAGCTAACTTCTAAAACTATTTTCAATCACGTTAAAACAATAAATCACTTACGACAATAAATTAAACACAAATTCTTAACACAGCTTTTTTCTCGGGAAATTAGTATCCATACGTTCCACTAGAAATTAGCTAATAAATAATTCCATCCATAACGTCGAGCCCGTATTGTATTTCCTGCATGTCTAAACGCTCCGTTCGCCATAGGATCTCCTGTAATAAATTAACCTCGTGTAATATACGAAACAAAACCGAAAGACTTTCATTCATCTCACGCTTCAACAGGTTCAGCTCCTGTTTTGTCAGCGGTGATTAATGTAAAAATACCAGCCCATTGCAATAATTTCACTTATTGACAAGATAATTAAAGCGCTGTTAGAAATTTGATTCTGTAAAATGTCAATTATCTCTCTTCGTGTGTGCTCGTGGATATTTCGCTGTACTAGAGTAATATTGTAATTATCGTTTCTTCGCCAAGCTTAATTCTAACGGTTGGCTAGCCTGTAATAACAACCGTCGCAAGGGAACTAGCTTAAGCAACACGAATGAACTTACAAAGCGAAACCATCGGAGACAAATTTAATTGTGTTACATGTTTTCAAATCGTAGGTCTGGTAAAATTAACTTTGCTTTAGTTACTTATGTCGTCAAAAGATCTTCATTTAAATTGTATTAACTTTGTGGTTTTTGGGAAATAATTGGCGCTACTTAATTTATTTTTATTGATAAAGTGGAAACAGACATAAGACAAATGTATTACGATGCATTTGTAGCAATTACTCGATCCCCTTTTACAGCAATCTTTTCAAATATCTTGCATATTACTTTATAGGTAATTACAAATTAACGCGGACCTTAAGACTAGATTTTACAAGTTAGTAAAATATGTCTTAATAAACATATGCTGTGATTGAAATTTGATATTCTAACATTAATTACCGAAACTAACAATAAGATAACTGAAACGAATGGGAAAAATTTGCATAAAATAATAGCTAAATAATTTCATCTGAATCGTAGCAATAAAACTTATAAACTATACTTAAAGACACGCTGCGTTTACGAGTATGCTAGGTCGTAATATATGATAAACCTTAGTGAAGATTCATTCGCAACTAATGAGGCAAGAGTTCAAGGCTATCGCCAGACAATAAAATGGATTGACGAACCTTAATTAGGTAATTAAACTCCGTTCTGATATCAGATGAATGAAACAGCAGTAATACTACGACTTTCCCGGCTTGACTTAATGAATAATCTATCCTTTTGATATCGTTTGTCCTACTAGCTTCATCCAAATGAGAAATAGAGCACGACGTTGGCGTAATATTACATATTTTTAAAGTTGCTTCGGTCTAAACAGTTCAAGGGAACAACAGTAATACCGCATTTAATGTAGCAGAAAAGGTGGAGTTGAAATTATTTACATAAAAGTTGCAATAATAAGTGCAAATAATAATATCTTGTTAACCTGTCTATTTTGAACTGTACATATGTGTAAATATGGTGTGTACGTATGAATATTTAGATGAAAAATGGTTTGCTATTAAAACCTACACACTGGAAACTGCACACTGTTATTTGCTAGTCCCTTTGTTTTGAAATATTATTCCTCGCGACTATCATTTGTTTTGAAAGACGAAGCTATAAACGAATGCTTTTGAAAGATTCATGTATAGATATTGCATATGTTTGTAAACTTTCACCCACATACTGACATCACATTTACATTTTATTTTTAAAAATACATTTGTATAAACATGTTGCCATAATCTGAGTAGACAGACGCTATAAAGGTATAATTTGGCTTTACTGTACCATAATAAATATGGATATTAATGTTACTATAAGAAGTCTTCGAACTTATTTCTGCTTTTTGATGATAATCATCTGGTTCTAGATTATTTTTATTTTCAACGAAATAAGTTCTTAAATATTTATTGCAAAGGATTGTGTGTATATTTCATTGATATAGGATGGAAATTCGTATTGAGTCTCATACTTCTGGTATAACTACTTTCTAGATTTTTGGCGACTTTTGATGGTGGAGTTGAAAGGTTATCTGATGCATTACTGCATCTTTTGCTAAAGATGTTGTGTGAACACTTCATAGAAATGTGTTTATGCTAGCAAAACGACCAGAGCGACTTATTTTCAGAATCAAGTTTACAAAAAGAGGGGCAGACCTAAAATATTTTTGTTTCTGTTCATCTTGAACAACTTTTGCGGTCTTCAAAACAACTTTCAAAAAAGCAGATTAATAAGGATGGCCAATATAATAGAGAAATCAAATCAAATCTTTTATCTTGAAAATGGCAGAACTGGCCTAGAGAAATCAAATCAAATCTTCGAAAATGTGGCAGGGGGGCAGAGGAGGGGAGAAGGGACAGCAGCTGTCCGTTGCGGTCTGAAACAACTTCTAAAAAACAGTATTAATAAGGATAAAACCACTTCAATATAATAGAGAACTAGTCTTGTTTTTTTTTGCCTAATTTTGTATACATGTTTTACAAAGCTCTTGGACAATGTTAAACAATCTAAAACAGGTTTCAAGATATTATGTTTAGAAAAAAAGGTGCAGACATAAAGAAATTATCTTTTTGGCTAATTTGAAAGTTTTTTTTTGCAAACCTTTTGAACATCGTAAAACAACGCAGAAGACCTAGAATAACTATAAAAATGTCAAATTTAGCTGATCTAAAGCTTTCTTCCTCCCACCCCCTCTCCTAATTTGAAGAATTTTTTTGCAAAACTTTGGAACAATCTTCGGCAATCTGAAATAACTTTCAAAATGTCAGATATAGAAAAAAGGCGCAGACAAGTTTCTTTTGTTATGAAAAGAATATGGTCCTGCAGGTGTAGCCGTGGCGGCCATTTGGCTGATATTGTTTTCCATTATTAATGGCATAACCCTCCTCCTTACAATTAAATAAACATCCAATGATTTCGCTTAAAAATACTAGTTTTTTTTACATATCAAAATGAAACCTCTTATTGGAAGACCCTGTCGTTTCTGCTCCAATTTGCGACTCAAAAATTTATTTCATAAAAATGTGAGCGAATTTGCGAAAGTTTTATGCTTGAAAAATTTGGAACAGAAGATTATAAAAATTTATCATCAAAGTTTGTAATTAAAATTTATTACTAAAAATTTGTGACTTAAAGATTTTGGCAAAATTTATAACTAAAACATTTATGACTAAAATTTGCGATTGGTTGAAAGGAATCATATCTAAAACAGATGCCGCTGTAAAAAAAAACGAAAAATTGCAATCAAAATTTGCATTTGACTTAACGAGATTGGAAAAATGTAGAGGTTTATTAAGTTTGTTTCCGTTTTCTTTGAGTGTTTTTAAAACATATTTTTGCAAAACTGTAATAACATACAACAAATTTCGAAAAAGCTGGAGCAACTTTCAAAATTTCGAATTACAAGAATGAAGGGTTCTTTAATATTATTTTGCAAACAAAACAAATAAATTTAGAAAAACCTGCAGACTTCTAAAATTATATAAAATAAATATAAATAAAAAAAAACAAAACAAACAGCGACTTATTTTCTGTTGAATTTCAAAATCAACCAAAACCTAGACGTTCGACATTCTTAGGAGTATACTGTAAGGAACGAAGGACGTGTCGGTGAATATAGAAGAAGCAAATGACAGTATTAACTGAAGATGTGAAACTAAACTTCTTGTTTTTCATGGATAAGAATCCTTTCAAATTCTTGAAATACATTGCGCCAGTTTTACACGTATCACCTTCAAGTGTGTCCAATGTATTTAAAAGATTTAGGTGGTATAAATTGCAAATTCATCAACAGCTATTTGAAATTGATAAAATCCCACGAATTCATTAAGTTATCTACAATCCAATGAATAATAAATGAAGTAATAAATAACACATTGATCGGTCGTTTTTTTATAAATGGCATTTTAAATTCCAATTCTTATATAAATCTTCTTCCTAAGAATCAACTTCCTTAAATTTGGCAACTTCCAATTGAAAAATCTTGGTATAAACATAGACGTGCAGGCTACTTAATTAGGACTCTATTGCTTTCACTTGAGATAAAATTGGTGGTGGTTTAAATAGTGAGAAACTGAGTTCATAATACCAACATCTGCGTACGGAATACACTGGAAGCTTGTCTATATCCGCGGTCGGGAAACGTAAATATTCACTTACATCCTCTCAAGAGGGTTCTCCACTCTTATCTCGTTAGCGGAGAGGAAAGGCCGTGCTACGCGCTGATTGGCTCATGTGAATACGTGCACTATCGGGTGGTGGATGCCGAGCGCTATAGTGAGGATATGAGTGAGGGTGGATATAAGTGAGCGCGAGATAAGCGGGGTTCCAGTGTACATTGTTTCCTGCGATGTAATAAATGCTGCAGCCTAGTCTTTATATTTCATTTTGTTTACTACTGTTTTCAACAGCAAATTAAAGAAATTCGTCAATGAATTTTTTTTTTAATTGCAACTTCTTTGGACATACTTTCTTCTAGTAAAATTGTATTACCTAGTTTGGGCAGTCATTTTAATGAGACTTATCAACCTTTTGATACCTTTCTTCTAAAGATTTACACATACTTTTTCGTGAAACCGAGTTGTAAGCCTTCTTAAGGTCGATCCGCAGTTCTAATTTTTTGATCATATTTTGAATTTGAGCGTGAAGATTTAGCCTGTTAAAGTTCCCTATAAAGATTGGAACACGCTAAATCTGAAAATATGATCTGCTTTATCCAACTTCTTTATTGTACTTTTTCAATCTGCTACTATTCTATATTTTTTCATGCAATTTGTCTCCACCTTCTTTTCATAACTTCAATACTAGCTGAAGTCATCGTCATCGGTTCCGTTTACATTTTTATTGTTTTTAAGTTTTGTCATTACTTATTCCGTTTACATTATATTATTTCGTGTTCACTTACTTCTTTGATTTTTTGTTGGCCACCTACTTTCATCTCTTTTATAGCACCTTGTACTAACAGCTGTTGTTAGCTTTCTTTACTTTCATTTAACAATTCTTCAGAGAATTGTGACCATCTGTCCAATCTGTGTCACCTATTAGTAATCCATCTCTATCTCTGCTGTAATAATTTGTTGAGCTTTGTTCCCTTTGAATTCTTTATTTCTTGGTAAAAAATTGTTATTTCTTTTTTGCTGTAAGTTTCTCTCGTTGCTTTTAGTTGATTTTCTAAATATTTTCTCCTCTTTAAAGACAAATAATTTAAGAGCTTTCTCTTTTTGTCCGCGTTTTTCTATTGTTACTTTTTTAAATCTTTGTACATTTTCTATTAAATCAATCACATTTTCTCTTGTATGGGTAGATGCATTAAAATGTTGGATTATCTATTATTTTATCTGTATTATGATACTTATTTCTGGAAGACCAAGTATACTCAAACTGAGAATTTTGACATTTTTTGCATTTTCCCTAATGTAGTTTCCTTGATGTCTTTGATATGATATTTGAACGCTTTAAAAAAATATTTTCTTGATTTAATTAGTGCTTCATTGTTGCAGACACAATGTTACTCCGAATTTAAATACGAATAAGTGCTGCATAGTACCCCACACAAGTATATCATTTAATAGTACATAGAGATTCACGTCATTTGTCTTTTTATTTGCATCAGTAAAGCCGATGTAAGGAAGGATCACTTGCCAATTCTTCTGCCAAATTGTATTGAAAATCTATAAAGACATCCGAAGCGTGAAACAAAGTCTTATATAACTTTTTGGATACCAAGTTAACATATTCGTTCGGAGTAATGCCCTGGAATTGTAGATAAAATACTTCAACTGTGATAGAAGCCCCATCGAGATGGAACAAAGATAATGAAAGTCTCAAAAGGTAATAACGAGAAAATCTCCTCTGATGCGTCATGCAAATCGAGCGGAAATTTTTTTAATAAAAATAGGTAGGTTGTACTTACATTTGTATGTAGCAACATAAACTTCAATCACGATTCGAGCAACTATCTACTAAGTAAGCCCATGGGATCATTTTGACAGTTAGTGAACCGTTTGATTCAATAGGCAATTTCTCTCTACGCTGAACACGCGCCTGCTTTTACTGCTATCGTAACGAAAAGATATACGAGGGGGAAATTCTTATATACTCTAACCTCGACTATCTAAAACAAGTTGGGTGGTGCATAAAAAATATTTGATTACCGATATTGCCGTTTATATTAACGTATGTATCTATGATGAGAACTATTATATCATCATTTTATTGAAGAAATTTTGCCTTTGTTGGATTCTGAAAAAGAAAACAATGAAGTGTTGAATTTACAATTATGGCCCAAGCGTTGCGGTTTATATACTTGAAGAATAGGTTCTAAAATTTATTTTTCATCGTTTTCCAAGCTTGTACGGCCAGGTTTAAATTCTGCTGCCCACAATTCCACTGTGTTATATAATGGGGCAGAGCTCCTATATGTAGCGTCCAACCCATATTTAATTTGCGTTGGCGCATTGTTTTTCAAAAGCAAATATTTAATGACGGCTCAATACTCAATTTTGTCCATTTTCACAAAAACCAACATTATCCAGCTTTTATTGACGAGTGTTGTCGTCTTCACGTTGGTGTCAGAAATGTTTCGGACCACCCTCGTAAGTCGCCTTAATACTGTTTAATTGTTATCCAGATAAACTTTCAGGAAGATATCTTTCTAAATAATATGGGTCAATTTTGGTTCTGCATTGTGTTAAACCATAGCACACTTGCCTTTTTGCTTGCATTACTGAACTCAGTGAACTCAAAAGAAACAAAAGCACAAATAATTGCGTTAAATAGCATGAAATTGAGTACGGTGTGCATATAAATTGAATGCATATGATGTCGAAACCATAATAATTTGTGAATTGCTAGAGTGAACAAACAGTTGTTTCTCAAAATAAAATGATGCAGATTTGTGAAAATCAGTATGGATGTGTCATAAGAAGAAATGAAATTCTTTTTTCAATATCCGTAGGCCGATTACATAAAAATTCATCCTCGTATAATAAGGAGGGGTCATGACAGCCGTTGTTGTTGCCCCCGGTAGTCTACCCGTCAGTGATATTAAGTGCCCCTGCTACGCATTACAAATACACCAAGACGATTCGATTCATGTTGCTGATAAATCAAAGTTTTCCTCTGCCAGTAAAGCAGGCGACCCCGGGATGAATGTAATAAGTCTGCCGGCAAAAAAGCGCCAGCCACCGTATACACAGTGCGAAGCAACTGTGTGCGGCGAAACGCAAAAATAAATCTCGGAAAGCAAGCTGGAGTATGACGTCGTAGCACCGGGGACGTAAATTGCTTTCGGGTGTAAATCTTTTGTGAATTATAAATGCAAGGCACGACACAGCGTTGTAGTTTCGGTAGTTTTCGCCTACGTGATGTAAATGTGAACTTGAAACGACACAGCAGTTAATGTCTATATTATTATTTTTCTGATATTGATGAATTATTGTATAGCTGTTCTTGACGGTATTTTAGAAAATTTATAGGTTGTACGTATGATAGTAGGAAACTGTGACTAACATGCTAATAGTTCTAAATGCATATATTTAGAATATATGAAAAATATTTATTTGCTAACAAATATTAATTTAAGTAAAATTTTAATTATATTACTTGTGTTATAGTAATGTCCTATTTAATCTAGAAGCCTGTGGCTTAACAGTTTCTGCAATTCCATTGTTTTCTATTATCTCTCCTCGCTTTCGTATCTCGTGTACAGGAATCTGTTCTAAGTCACTTTTAATCATGACCGTCCTTTTTCTTTGAGTCTCTGCTTCAATATTCCCCCTTAAAAGCTTTTTTGCTGTGTTTGTGCTGATCCATTGTAATTATTTGGTCTAATCATAATATATGTATGTTACATTAGAAGAACACTCATATATGTATGTATCTCTATAATTCGCTCACGATGACATACATTTTTTTGCATTTAATTCTTATTTGTTTACAGGATTTTTCCGCAGATAAAAATACAAAGTTTCTTGACGACCTTCCATCAAAAAAACCTCGGTTTTGGACTGAAATATATTACTTGTGTTGTATAAACAAGTTTGTTTACTCCGCGAATCGACCCAAAATAAGTAAAGAACTAGGTTGTCAGTAAAATATTTTACTCCGAAGTTGAGAGTCGCCAACTCTTTAGGCTTTATGTTGTCGATGATGGTTTGTGTTATTTTATAATAAATGACGCGTTTTAAGTCACTTAAAATATTTTTATAAGCTGACTATTGCTTTAAAAAATTAATGGAGTTTTATGCACATGACATGATTGTTTTTAAAAATTCCACTTTAATGGACTTACAGACAAAAGTTCGTAACTGCGGACTGTTAACTGAATTGAACTTGTAGTTTAGAGTGTACATACAACTTAAGAATCATTTACTATCAATTTAAAACCAGTTTCAAAGTATTTTCTCTTTTTTTTATCCCTTTTTGTTGAGTTTTGATAGTAAAATCATATCCCCAGTAAACAATTTGGTAAGTAGAAAATTCAATTCAATCAAAGGGCAAAGCCGCAGCAACTAGCATCCAGTACAGTTTAAAAAAAACGTAAAGCTGTAAGCTTTTATTATTTAATGGGCTTTGTATAACAGTAGTAACGATCTGGTTAGCAACAAAATCGTCGTTATCACAAAAAAAAAATGTGTTTTGACTGGCTAAGTATTCAGTCTATTTTTATCGTCCATAATAATTTCCATGTATTCTTTTATAGCTTGACATCCCTCCTTTATTTTCTGTTGATTCTCTTTTTGGCCGGTAGTTTCTCTTTCCATACATTTATATACTGTAGTGTTCGTAATATAATTTCATTAAAAAACAAGTAATACTACAAATCATCAATTTCTAAATTTATACCAAAGTTTTTACAAAATTTATCTTTCCATGCTGTATCTGTGTGATTGTATATGTGTGAATCCTTGTCCTTGTAGAATGAATCTTGTGTTCCTTTCGCTCAAACACGTCTCCTTGCTTTTTCTTTCTTCTTTTCGTACCAATTACTTCAACCCCTTTATATAATACAATATAAAGGGGTTAATGTTCTTCAATCTTCCTGTACTTTTCATTCGCTTAAATATCTCTCTTCTTCTTCATTCTCTTTTTCAACGTCCTCCTGTTCTTGACTGTTTTGACGTTTTTAACTTTTCCTGTCTTTACTTTTTCTTCTCTCTACGTTTCTTTACTTCTTTGTTTTAAGTCACCCGATCATCTTCTTTCTTTTTTTCTCTGCCGTCGTGATATGTATTTTGTGTTTTTGTGTCACTATTAATTTCTCCCTTTTTTTAAATCTTTAGCATCAGTTAAATTAACACCGACTTTTCTTTTTAATTTTTAAATTGTCACCATTTGACAGTGATCACATAACATAACATAACAACACATTGTATTGAATATAAAGGGAACTCACTGAGCTTACCTATTTACGTACAGTGGTCGTGAGGAGATAGATACCACCATTAAAGCAAATTACAAAATACAGTTAAAGTGTGACACAATGTATGGAAAAATGTCATTTACCCTGATGCAGTACTACTGTTATTATGATTATTATTTTGTTACTTTAAAAATATTTTGGCAATTATTATTTTCTTTATCTTCTTTTCATTTTCTTATCTTCATTTAACAAAATAGGTCGAATTTCGCCAATGTTTGGTTAGTTTAGACATTGTGAAGCTTGTAATAACGGATTTCCTTAATAAATCCGCAATTTTAAAAGGATAATCTTTTTGAAAGTCTATATTTTTACTTTTCAAAGGAACGTTTAGTTTCTGTAGTAGTCGTAAAAACAATGTAGATAATTTAAACCAACTCAGAAAGTAGATCATGTATACTTTGTTAAGAAATATTATTTTAAATCCAATATGCTTAAACGAAAGAATAATTTACATTAATATCCAAATACTGACTTTTTCGAAACTTTATATTTTGGCTATTTTCTTGAGGCTGGTCAACTTCCGAAACATCTAGAGATCTTTTTACAATAAAATAATTTTGTGAGATCAAAGAGATAATCAAAATATCATTTTGTTGGGAAAAAACAAACATAAATAGTACTTGTGTCAACTATTTTGTAACCATTTTCTTGTTCAAAGTGCTTTAGTTGTTTCTTAGAAGCTAATTCAATGACAACAAACAATCCTAGTCACTTCGCTTCTTAATTTCCTCATCGCTATCTGCAGGAATTGCGTCATTCTGATTTTCTCTTCGTTTTCTAACAAATTTGGTGGTATGTCTGTTGCTTGTTCACTATTTTAGGTCTACGAAATTAATTTGCTTCCACTAACTTGGAGAAAAGAAGTTCTATTCACAGTTTGGTACTCTACTTTAAGTATATTTGTCTTGTACAGTTTACGTGAGAAGAGTTTGTGTTGTTTGGCAGAAATGCATACTTAATATTATTTTTGTGGCATTCGACTATAATGTCTATATTGAAATGGGATGATAAGTATGATAAGTTTTGTGACGGTTAATTCTTTCAGGCAAAGGATCACTATGCTATAGTCTAATCTATGAAGCTATTGGCTCTTAAGCATGTAAATGTTTCGATTGGATTGTATATTTTTGCACTGTTTCTTCGGTATCCTTCTATTTGGTCTTCGGTTTTTTTCTGCACGAACGCTTTTGATGTTTTGACAGTTTATTTGCGATATTCTACCTTTGTGCCTGCCTAAAAAGTTTAAGGGCCAGTTTTTAACTTTCTTATTGTTACTCGATCTTATCTATATATTTTTAACTACCGTTCTTACATCACACTATGTTAACAGTCTCATTTGGTGCTATTACTATTGGTACTATTGGTGCTATTACTGTTAACAGTGTTTGGCGCTCCTTCCTTTGTATCTGTTTTCTCGTGACTTCGTGTTCTACAGAGTTTTCCAAAAAATTGTTTCGCAGCGTCTATCTGAGTTAACATTCCTTCAGGGATAACTTGCATGACATTTTGTAACTTGTCTCCATCATCATCTTTTTCTTAAGTATGTTCCATTTTTACTCGTACATAAAAGCATGTCCTGTGTAAACTCATGGGGTTTCATATAAAGGGGCTACAGGCCACGGAAAAATTTTGTATGCAGTATCTGGGTAGATCTCGTTAATTGACACATATCTAAAAAATTATATATATATTAAATGATAGATCTGAGATATTGTTATTGGAACGCATATGTACCAAAATGTGCATACAAAGATATGTATTTGTATATAGTGCAGTTTCTGACGTGGATAATTCCTTTTCACTTTGTTTGAATAGAGCATCGTTTATAGCAAATATGTCCACGACGTATCAGAATAAATTGTATAAGAAATATGTTCAAAATGATCGCGATCAAATAAACTACAATTGTAGTTTATTTTCAGATAGTTTGACTTACTAATATGGATACCATATAAACCATTATCACATTTTGTTCTTTTGTCTGCGTATAACTTCTAAATTAGCCGTTCATTTAGCAGTTCTACTATTACATTTCTACATACGTAGGAATTCTACTTTACGACCTACACAAGTTTATGTCCGTACTTGATGGGTTTCAGGTTTGGTGATTTTACGACAACATACGGTTTTTTATTCCTCAATACGCACTAGTCACAGCCAATTAAATTCGTCGCCAATACGTATATTTGATTATATCTGCTAACAGAATGCCGAGAATGTAAAACTAAATTCTGAATAAAAAATAACGCTATACAATAATTTATATCATGGACGTTGATAATATTTAAACTTTTTACTACGTACTTTATGCGATTTAAAAAACAAACAAAATATTTTATGGGTCTTTTAACTCAATTCGCAACATTATTTAATGGTTTTTTCTCCACTTGTCTACATATACTTACTCAGTATATGTATATCTACACATAACAATAGGATTATTTCTAAAGAAACGTAGTTACAAACATTAATCACAATTATCAATACATTTCTCAGGTATGTCGCTTTCATCATTAAGAGTCGGAAATGACACTGCGTTCGTCTCAAATAATAAATCAATTTCTACGTCGAATACAGCTCCTCGAATATTGAAATGCTTGGGGATGTAATGTAAAGATTCTCTGCGTATTCGTAAGATTTTGTGCTTAATCATCGAGCTGTGGGAGATTTGTGTCAACATACATCGCACTCATAATAACCAACCCTTACGTTTATGAGTTGTTTAGGGGGAATTTCTGCGGTTTGTTTGTTGTTTTATGGTGTCTGTTATAGACAACAACAACAACAGCCTTAACTTCTAACAAAATTTAGTGCTTTAACAAAGTTTTTTATAACGTCTTTTGTTTTACTGGTAGAGGTGATAATGTTATAAATTATCTGTTCCTAGTATAAAGTTTTCCACTACTGTCCCAAACACATAATTCAAGTACATAAATGGTGCATCCTGTACAGTCCACATAGTGCTTTAAGAAATTAGGGTGATAAGTTTAGAAGAATTGGTTACGAACATTTTGTTAGATGACGGCGTTAATGCCATTATTAATCGCTCGATTCATATCTAGTAATCCAAAGAGTTCCGAAAATATTGAAGATGGTGTAAATGAAAACGTGGAAAATATTGGATATGTGGAGAATCTAAAAAATCTGAAAATTTACCAACATGACTCGAAAATGTTAAAAAGATGCAAATGAACATGGAAGTGAAATGGTCGAATATCTCGAGAACAACAACAACAAATTCTTCCAATGTGCGGAGAGGATCTCCTTTTAATATTATCTTTATTATTGTCCGCCATGCGAATGGGTTGTTTTTTGAATGTCAGATGAATAGCTAGATATTTAAATAGCATGTTACTTTGTGGGTATTTGAACTGCCTTTACGCGACGGGTACGTACTGCATATTTTCCAGTTATTTTCTTGTGTATGTGGAAATTATGAAAATCTGGAAAATGATTAAAATTGCGAAAAGGTCGAAAATACAAGCTTTGAAAATAATACGTCAAAAACAGCGGAAATGTAAAGGAAAATGTGCGAAGAATGGGGGAAATGTGAGCATCGAAATGACGAAAAGGTCAAAAATGAAAAGGTTGTATGAAGTCTCCTTGGTGCTTTGTCTTATTTAACTTATCTGCATGATAACATCAGAAAGAATTCAGTGCACTGAACAACGATTACGAAAACCTACGCTCAACTATGCTTTTTTGTTTCTTTTACTTCTTTTATTTGATAGTAGCAGAAGTTAAAAATATGCGCGGAAAGTAATTTGTTCTTGATTCTACCGTTTCATGTTAGAAATACATGGTTTTTAACTTTGAATTTGGGTCAGTAATGACAAGTATTGAATTTATTTTCTAATTTTATAGAGATACATTTTACAAGTGTGCTTTGTTTATTTATATCACTAGCTCAACTTACCATATATAGTATGATTTGAATTACAATTCATATTCTAGAGAAAAACGATTAAACTTCTACCAAGATAAAAAAGGAATATAAATTACATCAAGCTTAAAATATATTGGTTGCCGGTTGGAAGGATTGAACAAAGTATGTTAACCGATTATATAAATAATACATTAAGAATATACATAAATAAAACATCGCGATAAGTTCCCACAGCATGTCCAATCTTCGTAAATTAGAAAATACAATTTCCGTTGCAATTTTCAAGTTCGTAATTTAAATTGTGATTGTCGACGTTTGAGCTGAGGGCATTGAAAATTATAAGCCAATGTAAGTATTTTACGGCCTTGCTAAAAGTATTTAAAAGACCGTAAAACGACATAAACAGTAATAAACTGATAAATGGAAATATCCTAATTAGTACTGCAAATTATCTATTCAAGAATGAATTCATTTAAGAAACGCTGGGGCTTTCAACAGTTGATGCCATGCGCTAGCTCTTCCATCCGTTGCGTATTCTGCACTTAATGATAATAATAACATCTATATTAATCTTCTTATATATGAATCGATTCTACATTGTGTACGGAGCGTACACATATACAACGCACTATACAATAATCAAGTTTAATATTAATGCCAGCTGAATAAATTTCCTACTTTGTCCATTGTATTTTGATTAATAAAGGTGCACTCAGCACGTCAAAGCCTGTATCTATTGTAACTATAATTGCATACCACAAAACAATAACGATTTTTAATATTAATGCGGCAAGGTACGAAAAATACGAGTTGGGTTCTGGTTGTTACATTCAAAAGCTGGTAATTAAAATCGCTGTAATAGCTGGAATATTATCATAAAATAATGTATATGTAGGTATGCGTGTGTATGGTATAATTTACATTTTAAAGAGCTCGTGGTATTTTATTTAACTTTCCCTTTAATTTGACCTACCTATCGTTGTATGGCGAGGTATAAATTAACTTTAAGTTGGGTTTTTACGAGTGTCGAAAATTATGGTTCGATCACAGTACTAAAAATAATTTAATTTATAACGAAAATGTGAATAAGTTTTATTAATGTTATATTATCATTATTTTAATGAAAACCGTAATTCAATTTTATGACTTTATTTGTATTTTGTATCTTGTACTTCTATGAAATTATAATTTTCTTTCTGGGTACACTAGCATTTTGATTTCCAGATTTGCATTGCTTACATAACTTGCTTAGACTTTCTATATTCAATACTATCGAACATCACCATTGCTGACTTTGTGTTTAATTGTATTATGGGATGCAAGATATACACAGTCAAGTTTTTTTAGATAATTTTTTATGGAAACTATTTATTAAAACATCCACGATAAGGCAGACAATGACTAGTCCTACTTTATGCGTATAGCATAATGTGCACTATTTCAGCGGTCTGTTAATATCTGTAGGCGATTAATATAGACTTTAATTTTCAAGTATCCCCTCAAGAAAAAATCTGGTGCGTCAAATCAGAGGAATGAGGCGATGACTTAGTCTTCCCATTTTTTGAGAGCAGCATGACAGGAAAAATGTTTTTTTAAAAGAGCGACCGTTTCACGCACTGTCTGACATGTAGCACCATCTTACTGGAACCAGAATTTTTTTTCTTTAGCGAGCTTTTCCAACTATCGTTGCAGAAACTTTTATGTCATTGTTCGATGCCGCTCACAAATCACTAAAAATAGATATTTAACTCAATACTAACCATTTTTCTTATAGGGGGAGGAGTTGGAAGGGGGAAGGAGAGCGGTCAGGAGGCCGAAGGGGAGTAATTGTTTAGTGGGTTGCAAGTCAAAACGACGGTGATAGCGATAAGAAATTCTTTTTATATCCAGTTTCCAGTCGAAACCTTCAAATGCTTGATGCTTGCGTGATTATATTCGTTTATCCATTTTTGTCAGAAATCTCATGTGTTTAAGTCGTTGTTTGGAAATACATATAATGGGTTTCTTTCAACGAACGGTTAGTGATCGGTTTCCGCACAATTTTATAGGTAGTTCTTCTGCAAATTAGATACAGAATAGTAATGTTGGTTGCCTACCGGTTTGGGTTCTTCTGCAAATTAGATACTTTTTGGTTGCCTACCTGTTTCAATAGAGTTCAATAGAGCATCACATAACAACTTATTAATGAAACTGCACAATCTGCATAATAAGACAACATCTGTTTCGTAAAAACGATAATTTGGTTATTAAAACGGCAAAAATTCTATTCATCGTTCATTATCAAATTTTGTAAAAAAAATGAATTCTCCTTCACTACGTTTGTAACAAATTGTGCGTATTACAAACGTCTGTAACTATCAAACGACTTTAATTTGAAGACAGTTTAACAAGTTTTGTACGGATACATATCTAAGTCTATATGCATAATTCTTCTTAAAGTTCTTCCAGACAATCCTAATTGTGTGTGATGTCTTCTTGCGGAAATTTTTGATTTTTCCTGAACATTTGCCCAAACAAGTAAATATTCTCGTTAGAATGACCCGAACGAGGTCTTCTAGTATGTTTTACATCACTTACTGTCATATTATAAAAATGCGTTTGTAAAATATAGAATTGTTTTCCCACGTGCACCTCTGCGATTAGGATACACTTACTCACCAATTTTGAAAACTGTAATAAAATAATAATAATTATTTTTTATAACTGCCTGTAAAACATACAGTTGTCGTCAATTGTGTGTACTACACAAGGTAAAAAGGATGTGTTAAAGCAACAAAATGTAAATTGTCCGAGGTATTTATTTCCTAAAAATAGGTATTTCTTGGACGTAGCTTCTTTACCGATTTACAATACAATTATAGTTTGTTAGCAAAACTTAGTTGTTTCAAATAAATATTTATAAAAAGAAGAATCCAGTAAAGTATAGAGACATTATTCAAATAATTTTAACTATTTAAGATAAAGGTTTAGATTCCAGCTTACTACCTGCTGAGTGTAATCGTAGTTTGTCACTCTTACAATACCATTGCAGTATATAGATGAAAATGAGTAAATATAGCATAAATTAAAATATTAGAATTTCGGAATTCAATCTTTTCTAGCGTTACATAACAAATATTACGATGAGAGACCTCATGTTCGTTTTAACCCTAAGCTGTTTTTTTTTGTATAGTTCGTCTTATCTTTACGAAAAAATACTACGAAAATTTTGAAAAAATATGTATTTAAATGCACATACATACAATCCTAACAATTTGTAACATCTTCTACAAAATATCACCTACAAAACCATCAACAATCGGAACAGTTCGAATATGAACGCATTTTTTGGCTTTCTGCAGCCATTAATTAATCCAAGATATAAACTAGATTGAGACTGACCTCTTGAGGCTCTCATAGACGTCAACCTCTCTAATCGGTTGATAGACCCTCACGAGCGTATGTGGTGTCAGCGGAACTGTGCCATTAGAGCACCCACCCGGACAGAATCCGAGTGTCAACACAAAAAGAGAGAATCTGACGAACACAAGAACCGTAGAGGTACAACTCGCACTAAGATACACCTCGTTGCATCAAAGCAAAATTTGACGTCAAACTAGCGTTCATATTAGGTAGTTCCTACTGTTACACCGCAGTCATCACCTCCAGCAATAATGCGATTCGAAAATTTGCCACCTTCTTTCTTATATCGATCGAGAAAGGACAACACAACCCACCTTTCGATAACTTCCATTCGTAATTTCACGAGAAACGATTTCCAAAATTTCAGAAAAACGACACTATGTAGATTATACCAAACATATCATTCCGACCAATAGTCAACACGATAAAATCTTCTATAGGAACCGATCTGCCAAACCACTTGCAGTAAGACAGAGATCTCCTTAAGTAGCTTAACACTTATTTCAAGACGTTAACCAACATTCAAAGCAATACCCAAACCTTCTATAGGAACCGATCTGCCAAACCATCAACAGTAAGACAGAGATCTCCTTAAGTAGCTTTACACTTATTTCAAGACGTGCACCAACATTCAACACAATAGCCAAACCCTCTATAGGAAACGTCCTACCAAACCATCAACAATAAGAACAATTCTAATATGAACGCTTTGTTTTGGCATTCTACAGCCATTAAACTAATCCAAACGGGATATAAATTAGATTGAGACTGTTCCTTTTGAGACTCTCACGGACGTCAAACATCTCTAATCGGTTGATAGACCCTCACGAGGGTATGTGGTGTCAGCGGAACTGTGCCATTAGAGCACCCACCCGGACAGAATCCGAGTGTCAACACAAAAAGAGAGAATCTGACGAACACAAGAGCTGTAGAGGTACAACTCGCACTAAGGTACACCTTGTTGCATCAAAGGAAAATTTGACGTCGAACTAGCGTTCATATTAGGTAGTTCCTACTGTTACACCGCAGCCATCATCTCCAGTAATAATGCGAATTGAAAATTTGCCACTTTCTTCCTTATATTGACCCAGAAAGGACGACACAACCCATCTTTCGATAACTGCCATTCGTAATTTCACGAGAAACGATTTCCAAAATTTCAGAAAAACGATTTCAGAAAGACATTCAATTCATCCGATGTAAAATAACACGACCATCTCTAGCGATGTTATCTCTTCCGTTGTTGACGGTCAACTGATCCGCTATTCATCGTCATGCGCGAGTTTGTCGACCTTAGGTCGTTAAAATGTCATTATAATGTTACTGTGACGTCATCCGGAAGTTCACTTCCGGTAAATCGGAAGTGATACAAGAGCGTAAATAATATCGTCTTGACCCCACATGACACTATCCGTTACTACTACAACTTTCTATAATTGTAGGATTTGAGAAACATTGGCCCTGTTGCTCTTTGGAATCAAGTATTGAGCGCAAGGTATTTCCCTATCTAATCGTGTCCGGATACCTTTGAAGATCACTGTACTTTGACTTGCAGTTGGTTTAAACTATGAGATCGTTAAACACTTTAGCCAGCAGTTCGGGTTTACCTGTCAGTTAAAATTGTAAACCAGCGATTGAAAAACCGAGCCTTAGATGCATATAGAAAAATTTAATCAGATGGTTGATTGTCAAATCTAAATAAATAAACACGAGCATATAAAAGATACACGTTTCTTCGTTGTGTCGCATATCATCCAAATACGGTAATTCTTTAGGTGTGTTCGTTAACATTACGCTAAGTTGTACCAAGTTCATTTGATTACGTCACTAAACTAAACTAGAACATAATCAGCGCAAGTGCATTTATGTCAAGCGAGCATTTAAATTGCAACAGAAAATAATGTCAGTAGTAAATCAAAAACTTACATTTATATATGTAATTGGTTGATATGTAATAACATTACAGAACTTGAGGTTAAATAGTATTTATTCGTATTTTATAAATAAATAAATATATAGTCTGAAATGTTTTTTTTCTTGACTCTGTCTAATATCTTGGTAATAGTGTGTGTTAATATTTAAACTTTCTAGGAGCATTATCATACATTAAAATTGCTAAATTTGTCTAGCTTTTTTTAATGGTTTGTAGAATTTCTTTATCTTCGAATACTAAAAAGAGCGGTGGCTAATGATTAGACGTGACAAATTCGCTGCACATTTAATTTAAATTATACGAAAAAAATTATGCTCTATATACACCGTCGGACGGTTAGGCCAGCTTACCGATCATGGAATATTTATGTATATACGACACGGCTGGCTTCGTGCAAATAAACGACAGTCTATCTGTTGTCATTTTGGAATAAAAAAAAACTTATTACTACATTATGTAATAATTAACAACCTTTTGTCTCAATATAATTATTGAGCTTATTTCTACCATCAATGCGTATTGATTTTAAAGCATGTTTTTAAATAGTTTTTTTAATATTTGCAAAAAGAAAAAGATGTATTTACATACTATACATGATGGAAATTCAATTTATATGTAAATTACAGTATTGAATTAATAATTATGATAGACCCTCAATTTCGATTCCTTGAGTCAATGAATGTCTTGATTATTTCATATATCTTCCTTGCCTTACCTACGATGCAAGTTTAGGTCAAAATTAAAAAGACGATCTTGTATCTTTTTATACCTGTGATTGTTTGCATATTTATGGTCTTTTTATCTTTTTTCATTGTGCTGTTTTGTTTGTTCAATATAAATACTGCTGCAATTATTACACAGGGTTAATCAAATGGGTTTATATTTCGGAATTTCAGAGTTTAGTTTGATGATTATATGAAAATTGGGCTATTGTTGTACGATATTTATATTTCTTCCTTGAGAGCTATTAATGTTTTGAATTTTATTTGTTAGTGCGTTTCTAACTTCCGCGCTGATTTGTTCTAAACCACGGTCAACAATACCTAAAGTAAAATTTGGCTGCTCATTTTGAACAAGGTCATATTCAAAAACTTAATAATGTGTGAGCTCATACATTTTGGAAGGATTAAAAATATATATTTACTTAAGAATAGAGTGTTTTACGAGGAAGACTGTAGATGGTTTTGATTATTTCCTGTAAATGTTGCATCTACATATGTCTCCGAAGCAAAACCACATTTATTCCCTTAAACAAGAGAAGAACTTCATGAGTGAAATGCATTGTAATCATCATGACAGTTGAACACCATGAAAGTATACATACAGTGAATTATATTATATTCATCTGCAACTATACAAATTATGCTTCATTGTCCATTATATAATACGAGGAAGAATAATAAGCAAAAAATATGAAAACAATAGTAGGAGATTAAACAATATTCACCCTACAGGTAGATTTGTATGTAAAGATTAAAAGTGACAGCATCGTGCAAAAGATCTTGTACTTACGCTTGTTTAATTCTGAACGAAAACCATAGCGGATATAATTCATCTCGTGCACCAGTATAAATAAAATCGAACATGACGGAAACGTATTACGTATGATTTACGCCTGGCATGACAAATACCTTTCTCCAAGCGTATCAAAACGTTGAGAGAAGAAACAAGCAATTACATGCACGTCCTGTGTGGCGTGAACGTTTAATTCGAGCAGTAAGGAGGAAGATGGAAGAGAAGGGGAGCACTGATTGTTCTGCGATATAGTGAAAAGTATCATACAGACACAGTAATATATACATAGTATGTATTGTCCAGGGGAGTGGCTGATATATAGTAGGTATACTTATTAAATACAAGATGTATCTACTAACTAACTACAATGTACATTCGATATTTCTTTTCTGTACGATTCTCCGGGTATTAGCGCACTGTCTTGCTTTTACTCGATTTTGATGGTGATTGATTGGTCTTCATTTGGATTAATTTCAGAGAGAAAAGGGCAGTGATCCGTTGAGAAGGAAATAAATCAATGGGAGAGGCCAATACGTCTATCGGTGGCCTGTATTGCGTTTCTCAGAATTGCTTGGTTTACTTAACGGATTGCTTACGTTTCCTGTAATTAACTACGTATTCTTCCTTACATTTACAGTAATTATTTAAGCAATTATTTGACAAAAGGAATTGTGCGATTTTTGTTGTAATATGAAAGCATATGAAAACAAAACAGTAATGTTATTTTGAGTATTATTATTGTAAGATGCACTGCATTACAATTTCTGTATTTAATGGATATTATTATTTTTAAATCACTCTGCAATTTTGTAGAAAATAGAGTAGGTATGCAATGAGTGAGAATGTAGGACTTTGTTGGCAGTTTACCAGAACATATGTTTTTTATATTGTGTTGGTATCATTCTCTTTCGTTATTTTTCCTCTCTTCAGCTTTGTGATTAGAATTTTCTGAAAATGTTACGACACCATCTTACTTCAATCTTTAGGCTTCGTGCAGTGCGTAAAAAAATGTGAGTAGGTACTAACTGCTGAATAAATTTCTGCCTTTATAGGAACTTTCTGTTTGCAAGAAAGCTTATAACTTCAACGATAAAAAACAACATCTCAACAAAGGTCTCTTGTTGTTTTATATATATTTTTTAATACTTGAGGGCCGTTTCAAAATATAAATACATCACAATTATATTTAAGACATATAGAATTTTGAACACAAAATATTTCGTGCAAAGCACTCTTGAAAATTGAATTCAATATTGTTTAAACGTTGAAAGGTGTTCTAAATGAAGATTTTGTTGCGTTGAAGCTTTTTAAATATTTAATAACTCTCAAAACATTTGTGTATGATGTAATGCAACATCTTCTTCTCCATGATTCTTGTATATTACCACCATTTTAACTGCTACGGTATTCTCGCCATTCTTCTCAATTATTTAATTTTTCCTAAATGGTTTGTTAGCTTCGCTAATTTAGTTTGTCAAAATCCGTGCTAGGATTTCAACGACGAGATCAGCTTTCGTATCATATTCCATGGTTGAGAAAGACATGTTTGAGTACCGTTCGGAGTCATGTTATTCAGTCTCTAATGAAATAGATTGCTTCCAGGATATTAACATTGATTGTCCAGTATTGGAAGCGAAGTGAAGGTATTTTTGAAAGGATGTGTTTCACAATCAGACTACGATAAAAAACATTTGAATTATGTTCTTTTCAAGTTTAGTTATCAGTGGTTGTATCAGTATTGTCCACAAAAGTAAAACTTTTGTTTCGTGGTGGAGCAGCTTTTTCAATGATCAAAAGTCCCGTAAGCATTTCTCTGCTTTAAATGGTAGGGTCTGTTGTTGCAGTTCTGCAATACTCGCCGTTTTCAGCTGCATTGTAGATATTGTGTGGAATTTGTATCCGTTAGCGATTTGTGCAAGAACTGGTTCACGTCTTCTTGACTGACATCGTGAACGCATTTGGTCGTATGTACATAAACTGGAAGCTAATATTACGCCGTTTCTTCTTGTTTTTATAGTTACTTCTCGGATGTGCTAAACTTATAAGTGGTATTTATGTACAGGTACATATAACAAAACTTTGTAATCTTGTTCCAGTTTTCGATTTTTGGCTGAGAATCTAAAATTCATAACAAAAAATGTTAAATAGCTGTCGTTACTTTTAAGCTGTCATTTATCTAATATTATGTATGCACATGGACTATAGTTTTCAAATTAAAGGAGAACTTTTCAGCGGGGAATGTGTAATTAATGAATATTATTCCTGAAAATGAATGTATGAAAGATTACCGAACCATTAGAGTACTAAAAGTTTGTTATACATAATATAACACTCCCAAATGTAATATGTATTATCAGTATGAGAATACACACCTTATACGAGTAAGTATGATTAACCTGTATTCAGATGTGTTTTCATAAAGTACAAATCAATCAGTAAATTGAACGTTCCACACTAAAAACAACTTTGTCATGACACGCACTACTGGAGAAGTATTGACGTGACCATTTCATCAGAAATAATAAATTGCTGCTTTCTAAAAGAAGAACTAAATTCTGCTTTCTTTGGAAAACAAATTCTAATATGACATATATTTCAAACGTAATGGATATACTCCTGTTTGTGAGTATAAATAAAAAAACAGTTACAATTCTATATTCAAAACCTTTACTATTAATTAACAAACGTATACGTCTAAATATTGAGAAGGCTAAGAAGGTATCATCCTAATTTTCATGTACAAAATCTCAACCATGTCGGTCATATCTACTTATAATAGATTATCTTTTATTCATACCTCCATAAACTATACATATATGAAAGGCCGTAATCGTATATGGACACACATCAGTTGTATCAATAGCAGCAGGTTCTACCTCTAACTAGGATACACCCAACAAAAAATCAACTAACGCTACTTATTTATAAACTTAAATGAAGTAACCCGAATCGAATGGTATTCTTAAACCAAAGGGATGTATCAGCAACGAGTCCGGGGACCTTTTCTTGTTACTCGACCACGCTGTGGAACTCCCATACGTGTATTTTCATGTATCGCGTCCGCGCTACGTGCGCGACGGTCTTATCTCTTGGTCAGATAACAATAAGGTTCAAATTAGCTCGCGAACATTAAGATAGGGATCAAGAACGCACACCTACATCTAGATCGTGCGGATGGATAGACGATTCCAGCGACCTTTGTTGTATCATAGGCAACATACCAGATAGAGTATCTGTAAGGTGTGAAAAATGTGCCCTTTTAGTATAATAGCGTTATTGAGATTCTTTACCGGTCTCTTGGTCGTTACCTGTTTTGTGGTACAGGGGCGTAGGTTCCGCTTTGGTAAAGATTTAGATTGTGATAAGTCATATAACGTATGTATACATATACAACCTAGGCAGTAAGAAATTTGCAAAAATATATAAATAGCAGCTTGTTGGAAAATTTGGAAGATTTTGAACCTATGCAAAAGTTCTCGCAGCAATACTGGGAGGGAGGGAAGGGGGAGGCGAAGGCGTTCGCGCCCAGTGCAATGAAATAGCTAATAAACGAGTTGTTAGATCACCTCAAGAGTTTTGTTTGCAAGATAAATGGCAAATTGCTTCAGTTCTACGACGTAATTTCGTAACTGCGGATTTGTAATAACCAGGGGGTAGTCAGTAATCAATCGGAGGACCCGGTTCAGTAGGGGTTCTGGGCGTTTGATATGCGACTTGATTGCATTGAACCAATTGACCAGATCCTGCAGGTGATCACTAGCCGTAAGACAGAATAGAATATAAACACCTTGAATTCCAGAAACAGTGTGCTCTTACGGCAGAATAGAGGATAAAGACAGAACCTTGCGGCAATGAATTTTCCAATAGCTTGATGAAAATGTTGTTTTAATGAGTCTAGCTTCATATCTAAATATAAGACAGCAGTGCTCCAAAAAAATGTGGTCTCCGACTAAGGTGTTGTCTGGTGAAAGCGGTAGAGAAACAAACTGAAACATATTTTGTTTGTTTGATTTTAAGACTCCTCTACCTCATCATCACAGTTGCTATCGATTGGAGATTTATGTATTGAGTGTAGGTAATTGGTGACGAATTTAGACTTTCCGAGTAAATGTACTCGACGCCCTTACGGCTTCGCATATGCCTACTACTTATTTTTGTTGTTTTCAAGGACATTAGTGACCTTCCAGATGGAGCCGTCATCGTGATAAGCAACGAGACCCTTTTCCGCCATGTATTCTCATAAAATTTTTTTGATAATAGATCTTAGCGTTTTCGCAAGAGTTTTTTCAGCCCGCTTGCAAGGTCGTATGCTAATCTCCAGACAGGAGCTTCACAGAGGGTGGTAACCACCCACAGGCTTAAAATCGACAGTACATGATGATAATACTCAAGCTTGGAATTGATATTATTTGCAGAAGTTGGATATTCGATCAAAGCCGCCTAAAATATTGCTGTACAATAGAAAGCTAATCAGCTATCAGTTTTTCTTTTCATATTTGCACGAGAGCATTATGTTCCGAGGAGCATTACCAGATCGATCTCTTGTTACTGATAGAATCAGCAGTGTTATAACTAAATATGTGCTATTTAAACTAGGTTGTCTACTTAATAAATTATTGCATGTTATCAAGGCATGTGGACTTAGATGGTAACGGTCAAAGTAAAGTAAACACAATAGAGATACTGTATTGAGTATTCAGAATCTACTACTTAAAATGTGTAATATATTTGGAAGGATTGTGCTACTGTACGAATTCTATAGTACAATGCAAAGTTCTATCTTATGAAACGGCCTTAGTTTGCGTAGTACTTACTTACTGCCCCTTTACTAGCTGTATGTACTGTGCAGCAAGGATGAATTTCCTTGAAAGCCTCTATTCTATGTATTTACTATTATGTATCAGTTATTTAATACATGCAATCTTTTCTGCATTATTATTCCTGTGGATGGTTTCAGAAATAACGTTACGTTATTTGTAAAATTGGTAAAGTAAGTAGAATATAAAGTAGATATATTTGATCACAGAACAAAAGCATGTTCGTTGTTTATTGCGAATGCATAAAAATACTTTATTTGTGTATTCCTTTTTCCTCTCACTTTCCGATTTATTTATTCTATTTAGCCGTTTTATCCTCACTTCTTAACCGTTTTTCCAATCCGTAGCACATCGAAATCAACAAGCTTCAAACAAAATTTTATCGCTACTCACCCTTCCTTGATTTCTTCTCTAGCTACGCCACTGTTACCAGCGGTAGGTTCGACAATCATACTTCAAAGAAAAAAAAATTGTAACGAAAAGAAGTCGAAATAAAAAAAAGGAAGGAGAATAAATTAAATTTAAAAAAGGTCTCGGCCCCGGGTTTATTCGGTCCATTGTGAAATTCAATTGATCCAAGTCTCTACCTTTCGTATAGGGATCAGTCACCGGCCAGTCGAAGAGCTGTAGGAGAAGAACCCAATGATATAATGATGCGTAAAGATTAATAGCGGTACTCTGAATTGATTTACTCTACGTGCTAGGTTTTTTCGGTTAAAACGAAAACACGCGCTTTATAAGAGGTCGGCCAGCACCTTGATTTTTCGAGTAAATGGATTTCAATGAGATGGTTTTGTAAGCTGAAAATGGGACGTAAGAGAATTGATAAACGGCCGTTCGATATACGTATACGTATAAAAATGTCGTTAACAGTTGGAATCCGTATTTTGGAAAAAGATCGTCAATATCTGAAACGGTTGACAGGTCTAACATTGTTATTGTGTGTTTTGTATATCGAATACTAGATTTATGACGGAGAATATAGTTGATGCATAAAGTATTGAATTCTATACTGGAACAAGTTGTTATGTTGGGTTATTCAACATCTAAATGTTTTTAAAATCTCATAAATTTTCAAACATTTTTTTAAACAAAGTTTGTTGGTTTTGAGCAAACTATCATATTTCTAATCTACATGTCGCTTGTGGTATTATGAAACCTGTATTTATCATATCTTTTCAAATAGAACATTCCGAATATGTTTACACTTTTGAAATATGCATTTTAAACTGCGTTCGAGTATGCTCTTACATAATTTTTGTTTTGGACTGAGCAGAATCTTAATTGTTTGTTAACAAAGTGTGGGCTAAATTTAAGCAACAATAAATTTGCCAAATCTTACATAGGATGTGTGAACAGTTGATTCAAAGTACGAGAACTAAAATCAGAATATTTTTTTAATGAAAATCCGGATTGCGTATTTAAATGAAAAATAAACAAGTTTTGTGTAATTTTTTTTTTTAATAATAATAATAATAATAATAATAATAATAATAATTTCTTTATTGTTACACCACCAAATGCAAACATCAACAACAAATAACCGTCAGCAGCAAATATAATACATATATGCAGATGGGGCAAACAAAGGGCCGAATTCAGATAAATCTGCTTTTCAATCCGGCCGCCCAAACATGTGAAAAAAAAATACTTATCGTGAAGACTGAGACTTATACATACATACATACATACCAATTTAATTAATGCTGTGCTTGACAAGAGCAAAAAGAAAAACCAAGAAGAAAAAAAAATCAGAATTGTATTGCCTCAAACCGCGGAAGTACTCACCAGACCATAGCGTCAAGAAGCACCCTGATACGTACACGGAAAGAGAAGAAACTCAACTTCTGCAGTGAAACCGGTAGATCATTGTATAAACGCGCAATGTTAAAGCTAAATGATCTTTCAAACAAAGAGGTGCGATGGGTTGGCGGCGTAATAGCATGCGGAAACCGAATATTGATGTTATGCACATCAGTGCGAAACCTGATTCTTAGATAAAGATACGGCGGTGTTTTAAGATTTATAATTTTGTGAAAGAAGCAATACATATGAAACCGACGTCGTTCTTTCATATTAAGCCATCCCAACGTTATAAATTTATGAGAAATATGGTCATATTTTTTAATTCCACATATAAACCTAATACAACTATTCTGTAATTTTTGTATTCTGTGTGCCGTACAAACGTCCAAGCAAGGACCATAAACTACATCGCAATAATTGAAGTGCGAGAGCACCACCGCGTCACATAACAGTTTTTTGGTATCCACCGATAGATAATCTTTATGAGTGTAAAGCTTCTTCAAATTGGAATAAGATTTCCTAATACAGTGCCCCACATGTTCTTTAAATCTAAGTTCTGAATCCATGTACAACCCTAGGTTTCTGACCGTATTGAGACACTCCAGAGGCATATCATTAATTTCGAGCTGCAAGGTTTGAGTTGCAAAGTCAATGTCAGCTCTTTTACCAAAAACAATAACGGCGGTTTTCTTAGTATTGATGTGTAAAAAATGGTTAGCTGACATGTTGACAATGTTGGCAAGATCAGAGTTAATGATAGCCCTGGCAGCAGTCAAGTCTTCACGATGAAATGAGTAATATATTTGAGTATCATCTGCGTAGAGGTGATAAGAGCAGTGCTTAAGGGACTTATGAAGCTTGGATGTGTAAATTGTGAACAAAAGAGGCCCCAGAACAGATCCTTGAGGTACGCCACTATGCACAGGCAAAGTGTTGGAAGTCTTGTTATTCATTACTACTTCTTGACATCGGAATGAAATGTAGCTCTTCATTAATGCTGATGCGTCATTACTGAAACCCAGTGATTTTAAAATAATAATAAGTAGGTCATGATTAAGAGTATCGAAAGCACGCGAGAAATCCAGTAAAATCAATGCTGTAATGAGGTGAGTGCTTAGTTGCAGTGACTCCGTAAGCTGTATCGCTTGTCTGGCTATCACTGCAACTCTCGCGGTGTAGTTTGTGTCTGTAAGTTGTGTTCAATGGCTTTGTGACAACATCATATCGTCTTTTATGATGCCGCGCTGTTAATCACTTTGCTCCCAACAGCGAATGGCAAACCGATCCGCATACTAATAACCAGACTGCCAGTAATATGCAAACCATTTACTTATAACTTGACAAAAAATAAACGAAAAATTAGAAAATTTGAAAGGAAATGTCTTGCATGTCTAAAACGATATCAGTCTATCACCAATTCTAATGATCATCATCATTAACAAAGTCATGTGCTCGTATACTGTCAGTTGATTCATTTTAGTTTAGTGAAGTGTTGTTCACTTTCATGATACAGTTTTCAAATAAAACTGGTCCACACACTACAAATGCACTTCCTGAATACCTCTACATATTAAGTCCTTAAATGTCTATTGGTGTGGACTATAACTTCATTTTGTTGGAATCATACATCACTAGCGCATCGTCTAGAATTTTTGTATAAAAAAGACGTTTGTGATGTGCACCACGTGATGTAACTGATATTGCAAATGAAAGAAATGCATACCCGCTTTGCTCTCTATGTCACTTCATACCTCATATCAAAAATATACCTTCGGCCATAGTTCAGTTCTAATCACTTCATTAAGCTGATAAATACATTTAATCTATTAAAATTATTATTATGAATTTCTATCAGGGACGGATGCCAGTCCCGGAACCTTAACATTACCATATTCGAAATCATCATCTAACGTAGCAAGTTCTATAATGATAGTTATGTCACGTAGTACAGTAGATCTCATCAAGCGTTCAATTTTCTAATATTAGATGATGATTATGCAAAAGAGCATATACCTATAGAAGGTAATCCAAAACTGTCCAGAAGGGCAAAAGTCTTTTTGGATTAATAGTTCGTAGTTATTGCCGAAAAACTGCAAAATGTTGGATATTCTATTTAGATTTTAAATGAATCAACCCCTACTGAAGATAAAACAAAACTGGATTAATTTAGATTGATTTTGAAATCAAAAATATTTGCAAGAATTCTGCTGTGGTGATGACGTGCAAATTGCTATTGCTACAAAAAGTTTCAATCAAGCGAAATATGTAGAACAACAATAGGTCACTACTCAATTTATCGGATTTTAGGGCTTTGTGCCCTACCTGACCAAAATAGGAGGAATACTGTCAAATTTAATAGTATCATAAAGTACATGAATTTCTATATAAACTTTATTCACAACTATTATTTTGGCATTATAAAATCTAATATTTCGTTGTTTCATCATTCACTTTAATTTTTTTTCATGCTTATTATGCAACCTCAAATTATCACCTCAACCTCAAAAACTGCTCAATGCAGCATAGTAGAATAAATATATACAATACAAAAATAGACAAAAACAAAATAAAATAAAAGAACAAAAAAATATATATAGGTACAAAACTTACTAAACTCGACGTTCAGAAGTTTAGTCAGTTTTCTACATATAATTTTTGTATTTTTATTTTGTTTTTGTATTGTATATATTTACTCTACTACGACGCGGTCAAAACCGGGAAGCTCTCAGAATAAAGACTCGGACTGTGGAAGCCTTCGGGATTCATGAAACTTTATTCGAAAGGCCATCGATTATTATGCAAGACCAAATCATAACACACTGTGGATGTTCAGCTGTTTTTTTTTATTACATAATCTTTATTATAAGCTTCCACAACAGGTCTTCGTAGCAATTGCGCTACCTACATCATTTCGTTACTGAAGATAACCTATGCCAAAGAAAAAACTTAACACGATTTATTTAAAGTGTTACTATTTACAGAGCAACTCTTTGATATGAACTATCCTGTTATCACCGAAGTTCTTATTCTATTTTACCCAGTTGTAGTGCTTTTTGTGTCAATCGTTTTATTTTTAATGGACGCCTGCATTTTAGCGTCGCTTAGAGTCCTCGCCATACCATTCTCTCGCACTGCTTCTTCTGCTGTTTTTTTGTTATGCGCTTGCTGGAAAATTTACGGTTAGTAATTGCTATTTTATTAATGTCGGGGTCGTCGAGAGCTTTATGTTTTAGTTTATGTAATTTAAGGTATTTATGTGATTTGTCTTTTAAAATTGAGATAATTAAATTTATGGGGTAACCATTAAGGTTTGAAGATTGAATATATTAGGTTTACCGCTCTGTTACCAGAGTTAACATTTGAATTGTTTTGAAAGACATTCGTACGATCGAATGGTAAATCATACAAAATTCGGACTAACAAGCCAGACAACAACGGTAAGTAAGTATAATTTAATTTGGATTTTGTTTTGCTTTTTAATGAGCATTAGATCAAGGAAAGTCGCAATTTGTTCTTTTGTTCTATTTGTCAACTGAATTGAAATTTGTTTTGGTAGACATTACATTTATTTGAGATTGTTTGCTCAGTATTAACAGGTATTGGGTTCCTTAGATACTGCAACCTTAGCCAAATTAGTACTTCGGAGTTACACAGTATATACTTAGCGGTTTCTATACTTCACAAAATCAACATAAGTATGTATTCATAAAGCTCAAATAAAAATTGTGTTGTTATGTAGTATTGTTTTTACATATTTGTTATAATATTCATCAACCAGCCGATTGACCAAGACCCAGGTAGCACACAACGTTGGTGCAACGTTGGCTGATTGTCCGAGTTGTATTGGGCACGCGTTGGGCAACAATGTTGGCAGTATGTGAAAGTGTGAACATTTTACAACGTTGGTTTTATATCTTTAGGCGACATTGGCGTAGGATGAATTTTCAATACCTACCCGTTCTATTGGTGATTCGTCGGCAGCTGATGTTGGTAGTAACTACGGGAAGTGATATTGGGTATTAATCTTGTATGTGATATCTATACGATAAGACATACAAGATGCAAAACATATATGATGGTACATAGGTACACTGATCCTATGTTATTAATTAGTTTGCTGAATAAATTACAGCGATATTATACCAACTCAAAATTCGAGTTAATTATCTGTATATAATAAATTTTCATATGAAATAAACTTGATTTAAGATATAAATTACCAAATTACAATTAGATCATAGATAATGTAATAGAAAACTTCTGTTTGAATTTTACATATCTATGTATGCAAGATGTTGATAATAGATAAGAACATATACAAGTAATGATTTGAAAACTGTTATAAAATCTACGCTTATGTTGAAATACTCAGCGTTCAAGACAAACATGCTCATAATTGTGTAACATAGTATATCTCGATATGATCTGCCTGTAATCAGGACACATATCGTAGATGTTTTATTTCATGTGACAATATATAAGGAAAACTTACTACAAATTTTATGTTTTTTTATGTTTATGTTGTTAACAATAGTTAACATCGAATCATATACCCATATAACACCATACATGATCTGCACATACAATAAATAAAGAAAGTAATTAGGATATTTTATTTATTAGTGAAACTAAAATTCAACATTAGCAAAAATGATACAGCACATTACGTCATATGTGATATATCTTATTACAGAACAAAATTTATTATCTCTTTACATGTTATGGTATATAATAACTGAAATATCTTATTGAACTAAAAATATTAAAACATTATAAACCACTGACCTAATCGCGGAGATGTTCACAGCTCAGCTGATTCCTAATTTTTATCAGCAGCAGTAGTCAAAGATGTACGACCAACAATAGCCTTTTCCAAATTACGCTCAGCTTTACCTTCATCTCGATCATGTGCAGTAGCTAGCCATGGAGCAATAGTTTTATAAATTCCGTAATCCATTGCAATATCAAACCGTTGGCGCACAGCAACTGTAAACAAATGAAAAAATATTAACATATTTATATGTAGTAGCTATATGTAGTTTACATAAGGTATTAGAAGTATACACCATGTCCACAGTTATGGTACGGTGTTTACCATTGCAAACTTATTATTAAAGCTATGAAGTTGGTTAAATTAACAATGGCGAAGTATATTTAATTTTGTTCTATAAATTAGATATACTTGCAATATATTACATTTTACGAGAAGAGTAAATAAATGGCACTCGCACAGCAATAATTATTAAGGATGAATCAATAATCACAAAGAATGATTCATTTGGCAAGTAACTAGGAAAACCTGTATGTGATTATTTATTCTACATTATTTGATCATTGCCTACTTGCACATTTGCACAATTCTCAGAAAGTACTTCTTACTTGCCTATTTTCAATTTCACAGTAGTAAGTAATAAAGATTTGTTCAAAATATTGGTTTCTTTAAAAATATCTAAAAATATATAGTATTCCATTAAAGAAGACAATGTAAATGCTTTTTTTCTGTTTTTCTATCATTCAGAGTAAAAAGTGTTACTAGCTTGTTAAGTAATCAACTTCATAGCTCGTGAACATTTTACTTTGGACACTATGTATATTTCATTCCATTACAGATCTTGAAATGAAGTTGTGGAGTTTGCTATGTATACAGTGTGATTACATATCACTTTTCGGAAATTTTCTGTTTTTTGATTTAATCATTTTGACGATAGTTATTCTTTGACTTCGCCTCATAACTAGCCCTTTTCATTAAAATATCGCAGACAAATTTTGAGACAGCATCTAAATATTAGGTTTAATATAAAATTTTAATTAAATAGAAAATTGTCTTGGCTAAATATGTAATAAAAAATAAGATATTTTAGTTGATTATTTCTTAATTAGGAGGAATTTCAAACAATACAACATAATAATCATGACTACCCACAATAATTTTTTAGATAAATATCTCAAGAATAATGCACAAAAATTAAATCTTACCTATAATCGCTTGAAAGCTTTATCTAAGGCTTACTTCGATAATTGTATAGCTTTTGCGTCTCTCAATATTATCTTTAAAATAGTCTTCAATACAGCCAGTACGGTTCAACTTATTCATCTCGGCTAACGCGACTACCTGTAAATACCAAGGCATAAATAAAAAATAAACAGTACATACCTATACTGTCAAAAAAAAACGAAAGTAAAATAAATGTTAAGTAGAGCGGATTCTATTAACCAGAAAATAATAAATAAATAATATTTTAAACTTCATGCGTAACTATAGAAGAATTTATGGTAATTATTAAAGCTCTAATATAGTAGTTTGTAATAAATTAGAAAAAGGAAATTACCCATAGCATACGATCAGTTGTCACAAATGATTATGTGTAAGATATCATACGCAACTCTGGCCTAACATCGAAAATAGAACATAAAGCATCTGCAAATATATTTTGTAAGAAAGAAACCATTGCAATTATCAACTAGTATTTTACTTACAATCAGCGGTAAGGATGACTGGCATTAGTATACAAGATACAAATAAGTTTTAAGTTATCGGATCTGACATATCTTCCAGGTTATTGATATCCAATGCTTTCTTAGTTAATTCCTACAAACTGCCGGATATTTTCTAAACTCCTCGCCAGGTTGTGGTAGTTCACAACTTTCAATCACAGCATGTATGAAAAATACATATTATATCACTTATGTAAAGTACTTACTATGTAAACTATATAAAGTACTTACCCGTCCATTGTTCTTATAACATCTTTCACAACAGGGTCTATTTTAAATATGTATTGTACAACGTAGACTTTAACACTAACAAAGGTATACTCTTAACTATATAATATAACTCTCTCTCATGACACAGCTGGGGTAATAAAACAAATAAATCAAATAAACAACACAAGCTTGCATATGGTGATGTACATTGAATGAATTCGATCAAAATGTCGCTTGCCGATTGATGCGCATGCGCACAGCAAATGTTAAATAATTTTGTAAATAATATAAATCCTACTAAAATATACGTTTTATTTGTTAGTTGTGTTGGTTATTGAGGTTGTCGTGATTTAACTGCATTATTACGTATAATAAGATTTTTACAACTATTTTATTTACATTTGTTACATTTGAATTCATATGGCTCACAATGTATGGGTAATATGAACAATAATAATATTTCGTAAGTTCATGATTTTTGAGATAAAAAGGAATAAAAAACAAATGGTGCATTTTGAAATGGAAAAAAAATGTCACATGGTACGACTTGAACCTGCGATCTCGTGAATGTTACGTAAGAACGTTACCCACTTAGCCACGGGATCAGCTTTGACTCCGCCCTCAATTCGATTGTCGTCTGAAAACTTTTATGCGACATTCAGCCAACAAACCGATATAAAGCCAACGAACATGGAACGTTGCAATGATAAGTTGAGCCAACGTATTTTGCCGATATTTGACTAATGTTGGATATTTATCGTTTGTAGACTGTGACTTTGCGCCAACTATGTTACGTTGGCCCGAGCTATCGCCGACACTTAGCCAACGGACTGTGCTACCTGGGGAAGTTTCTTTAAACATGTATTCATATGCTTTGTCCACCTTTTTGAGACGGTGTCTTAGAGCACAGCGACCAGTTAAAAAGTCCACGACTCCTTAACTCTGGCCTTCTAAGATTAAGCAACCTTTTGTTCCTATTTGGCGACAAATTTATAAATTTCTTCGCTTTTATTTGATAGGATGTTGTTCTAAGTTGGCTTCTAGAAACACTAATGCAGGTTTAATGAAATGGATATTGACTCCTTGTTTTACTAGTTCATGTGCCTTATGCGGCCAGCAGTGTAATATTGCCTCGACATGCCCAGACCAGTTTAGATTCAAAGCTATATGAAATCAACACTTTGAGAGCAGTCTGGCTATCGGTACAGTTCCTTTAATCCATTATGTTTAGGCATTCTCAGATGCAGAGATTATGGTGTATAATATAATAATATAGACCATGATCTGCTGGGAGTGGTCTTGGATCCATCTCTGTCGAGAACTCCATTCCTCATGACTAGGAAATAGCTTCGTGATTAGTGGGTCAGGTCTCAGTTTGACAATTATTTTCGTTGGTTTGTTTAATGATTCGATCTTTTTTTGGAAGTCTCCTAGAATCTGTATCCAGTTAAATCGTCATCGTTTAAACGGTACGATAGCCTAATCTGGTGTACTCTAAGAACAGTAGTTCTTTTGACTTGCGCTGTCTTTTCTTCTCTAATGAATTCCCCATTTAAACTGAATTGTTTCACCGCAACTCTACAAACTACTACCAGCAATTTACTAAATACGAACGGAATACGAATTGCTAAACGTGGTTTTATGACTTAATGTAATTTGACATATAAATATAATATTGCAACAATATCTGAGTCATGTCACTATAGTATTGAAACGGTGGTTGTAATATCTACCGATCTATTTGACCAATTTTCTGTACTGTAAAATGTAGGCCGCAAAGTCATTAATAGAATAACAGAAATAGAATTTATTCGTTAGATTTCTGATACCAGTTCTAAAGCTGTAATAAATTTAATGTATTTCCTTATAGTGTGATACTTGAAATAATTTTTATTTTGGTTGTTACCCAGTTTCAAATAAGAAATAAAAATATTTATTGTGCTTGAGATACATATGAAATGCAAAAGTAATTTCGTCGTAAGAAAGGATATAAAAAAAATGATAGCCTTTTAATATATATGTAGAAGGCCACTCGGCAAACATTGAACTTGTTGACAAAGTCGAGATATGATCTTCGCCGCTCCGGGGTAGCCGTATGTTCTCCATTTAAATAAAACTCTAAAGAATTCCCGTTGTAATGTCAAATATTTGTCTAGGACGTGGAAACAAATGGAAATTAATACAAGCTTATGTATAGTAGGGGTATGCCTTATGAATATATTGACCTTCTTTTTCTTTTTCTTTCTTCCTTCATCAGTCTCATCATACGAGGGTTACACGAAAAGTTTCACATTTATTGCTTTTTGTTCTTTATACCTATATTGCAACCACACTGCAATAAGTTCACATTCATTAAATGTCAAGTAATATAATAAATATATCTTTTCAAAGACTTTTTGTCTTCATATTTTCAATATCCTCAAAGTTTCGAAATTACAAAACCGTACAGGGGGGGGCCGATATTATTGTAAACGATGGCTCATTTGCCTCAATATTCGAGGTATTTTTCTGTTGCACATTGGAATGATTGGCGCAAATATTTGCGTCAATAGTATATTTTCGATCAACACTTTGGATAATCGTTGTTGGTGCTAACTTTGGCCTCCATATATGGTTTTGGGATTATATTGGAAGAAATTAACAATATGAGAAGGTGAGTTCAAGTTACAGGAAAGAATCGATTTCGAAATGAGGATGCGTATGGCGTACCTTTCTCCGTAACAAAGAGACTAGAAAACAGGGCGTTTCAATATTATGGAGACAGAAGCTGGATGGATATCGTTTCTCATTTTATCGTTTTCATTGGAATTCTTTCTTACGGTAAAAAATTAGGCCTTCAGACATGTTGTAATTTCCTGGATTACGGCTTTGATGGTTCTATTTCAAGGTTTTAATGGTTTTGAAACATGGGTTTTATAGTTTTGGATAATGATTCTACTAGGTCTGGACTACATTTTTAATAGTTGTGAACCAGACTTTTTATGGTTTTGGGCTCCGGTTTTAAATAGGTTTCAAGACTGTTTTGAAAATCCTATTCGGAGATGAGCCGCTGCCGGACGTCGCGATGGGATGTCGATGAAATTCAGCCTTGCAAAAAATCACGAGGCTAGGCTTCAGAAGTGGATGGAATCAAAACACTATCACGGAACTGAAGAAGAATGCCACATTATGGTATACAGATATTTCCAACTCAACTAAGTACTCCGAAAGCGTAGGAAAATTCCATAGCATTCTTCAGGCGGAAATAGACTTGGAAGAAAGTATCAGAAGCAGAAAATTATCATCCTAACCGCCAGTCAATGAGCCATTAACACGCTGGGTTCTTATACAATCAGCTCACAAATGGCTCGGGATTGCCGGTGTAAGCTAAACGAGCTAGGCAAGAAAAACAAAGTCATCCTCATGCGAGTTTCGGGACACACCGGATTAGAAGGAAATGAGAAAGCAGACAAACTCGCAAAAAAGGGAGCGGGGGCATATCTTTTGCCTGAACCTTTTAGCGGGATCAATCACAGTATTAGTGAAAATAAAAAAAGAAGCTGATCGAAGAAAAATCAAGTACTGGTTTGATCAACGTGGAATGAGACAAGCGAATACAAGTCTGGGAACAATCAGGACAGATTCAATGAACTCATTACCATGAGCAAAGACAAACTTGGCTTACTGGCAGTAAACCTATCAGGTCACTATCGGCTCCTAAGGCATATGAAAACAATTAAGCTAGCAGAGACAGCAGAATGCCGTTTCTGGGAGGAGATAGATGAAACTTCCATACATATGCTTTCCGAATGCGCAGCACTAGGCAATTCAAGGGCCATGCACCTAGGATCTTATGAAATAGAAGAGGGAGATTGGCCTAACATCAAGCCATCCCACATTCTAAACTTTCTAAAGCAGATAAGCTTAGCAAGTCAGCTAACAGCAAGACACAGGGGACACAATAAACCTTTCCGGTCGCAGTGCAAATATCACCATGCAACGCATAAATACATACAAGAAACAAGATTTTCCTTTCATGATAACTGGGACGTTTTAAGTGGGTTTAGACAATTAGACGTATGGAAATATTTAATTTTTCACTAACTATTGTCTCAGGTTAAATATTCATGTAATCAATAAGTGTGATTGTTACTCGCTTGTTATTCATCGAACCATTAACTTTGCGCTAGCCTAACTTTGATCGCACTGAATTGGTTATAAGTTTGTCAAACCGGATCATCTTTATTTATCTTGTGCAGCAACCACATTTTCAATGGGTTTTGTCTTGAATAAGTTAGCAGCTAAATAAAATAACTGATGATAACTAACATAATCTCTCATTGACCTCAATTTAATACGATATTAATAATATATATTTTTATAATATGATATTTTTACTAAAAGTCTAAATTTTTTCCCTTATTGATAGTAATAAATTTTAAATAATCTTTGTTGGTATCTTGTAAACTATTACATTCGTTAATAAATTAACAGTGAATTTATTTACAAATGGTAGCAAATTTATTATCAAAAATATCATTATCATTTGAAATGAGGGTACTAGTAAAAGGTACAGACAACCTTGCATCTACGGCTCACGTTTTCTACACAGTCTATTTTTACTATATCAGATCTCTATCGATAGCCTTCAATACATATCGAATGAATGGAAACAAGGGCAGGGAAGTAGACGAACTCACAGCGGAGTAATAAACCACCATTTACGGTTACTAAAACTTGAACTTGTATAATCTGTCGGTCGGCAAGAGATTTGACATGCCGTAAAATACGCCCACCGAATACGAAAGCTTTCTACTTGGCCTCTCATATGTTTTATATAGGTGTACATATACTAAAACATACGTGCATATATTACCTGGTGATAAAATAAGTGATAATACCTGATGCAAGTAGCCGATGGATTGTGAGTTACGTAAACTGGATTCTAAACTTACTCTCTTTCTGGTTACAAGTTACAACACATTACGTATGGTTGATAGTACGACAGTATGCGCGCAGTGCACATCTACGTACATACATACATATATGTATGTAGATTTTGTCGTGTTTCGCTTCGTGTCAAAGCTAGGATACATGTCGATAATCCAATATTTGCAGTAAGTCAACAAAAGTAGCATGTTTGAAGTAGAGAACGTACCAAGAAGCGTATTGTTTTAACGCGCGCTTCTGTATATATTTACTGGTCAATGTAAAAGCTTGTATATTAGGCAACATATTTGCATTCTTAAAAGCGAATTGTATAGGTTTACGATTTTATGATAATTAGTAACCAGTTAACGTATGTTGTATACATTCCTAAAAAGTATGTCCATATTCGAGAGTAATGTGTGGAGAGTTAGTTATTAAGTTATTCTTCTCAAGTTTTCTTTTGCAAGCATAGTAATGATGATGAGCAATTAACCTCTTTTACTATAAAGTATGAAATAATCTTTTATTGATGATTTAATGATATTTTCTTCTTTCTGTTATGTGTGCTGTAGTTTGTTACTCCAATAAATACTGCTGTAATAAAGAACGCATGTGATAATTATATAGATGCGGTTTGGCTATATAGTACACGCAAAACATTACTATCATTTGTGATGTTGCATTGGTCGGTAGTTATTAGAAATTAAAACCGCAATTTATTTATGAATAAGATTCTAAAGTAATAAAAGTGTGGTAATAATTGCTATTGCATAAACAATAGTTTCCTACCTTTTGCAAGTAAAATTTGTATGTAAATTCATGAATGTGTATATAAATCACAGTCTAATACATGAGTAAAATAGTTTCCAAACCCACTTCACTAATAAAAGACATCACAATATTATTTGTATCAAACCCCAAATTGTTTGCGAAGTCTTTGTCTGTTTGACTTTCTAGTATGTGTTATGTCAACGCTGCCAATTTTGCATTTGCATTTGTTACGAAAAAGCGCAGTTCTTAAATTTTCCTTAAATTCTTTTTCACATTTAGGTTTCAATATCATCAAAACTTGCAAGTTTCTAAATTAGTACATAATTTTTTTTATTTTAATAATTTTTTTAAAACAAATTTTGAGCTATAGTGACGATTTATCCAACAAATTTCTGTTTTTATGTTAAGCCCTCTGTCGGAATGACTACTAATTTAACATACATAGCAAGCTTGGGGATAGTATCTCGTAATGCACACGCAAGTGGATATGCAGCTGTTGAAACCAACTGCTAAAGCATTTATGTCAATCATTCAATTGTGAAGGCATCAAGCGCTCCTTACAGCAATTCTAATTCTTGCTCCTACGTAGCGTAGGACGATCTAGGAAGTTAATGTTTTGTTGTTTTAATTACTCTTGGGAGCGGAATTCGCATTTTTTCGATAGATTCATCGTTCTGAGTTAGTTGTACGGAACGCAACGATTACTTTAGACAGAGACTGCAAACTAGAATCAGAATTAACTCTTCTGCGTTCTTTTAGAGAAATTGTAGCTATATGATTGAATTTTGAGGCAAATGCTATGTTTTCCTTATTCGACATACTACGGCCATTAATCCATTAATTATTAATTAATTTTTGCATTCTCATTTTGAAATACCAAAATAAAGGATTCACTTTTATTGTCAACTTACCAGTAGAAGATTGCGGATTGGCGTGATGTAAAGAAAGTATTTTTGACGCAATTCTATTTTCTTGTCGCTAAAGTTATTTAACATTGACTACTGACACTTTATTGGTAGCGTTCTTTGTGGGACTACATGCGAAACTGGAAAGATACAAATATTGAGTTGGATTTAATTCCATTCTCGCATTCCTTGGCGACCACGTTTTGAAAAGGGTTCTATTTTGGAATTAAATATTTTGTCTTTAAACGGATAAATTACAGACTCCTCCGCGGCCTTTTGGAGGTAGTTGTTTCCGTTAAAGATGGATGATATTATATTCATAACGTATGACATTGTTTCTGTCATGTATAGTATTGTGTTTAGGGAAATAAGTGGTATTAGAGGCTTAGGTATAATAATAAGTAAGAATAAGTAATTCATATCATATAAAACATAATTATTATTAGTTATTTTAAAGTAACTCTTGCTGTTTTAGCATCTTCCTTATTATTGAAGATACAGATTTGTTTAAATGGACAATTGTGCCTGTGAATAGTTAACATTGAGATTTGTATTTTATTTGATTTTTTTTTTAGTTCATGTCTACTTGATTAAAATATAAAATTGTATTTTGTTATTTAATTATAGGTTACGTTATATGAATTATAAGAGAACAAAAAGCTTTATTCGGTGATATAAAAATCCAACATAGCGCTCATTTAACTGAAGAAAGTTGCTATGGATACCTCGAAAGCCGACATCTTGAATTTTTGTATGATAATGAGTTTAAATTGTCCGTATCAAACATATTACCTTTTATATGAAACTTTTATACTTACGGAAATATTTGAAAAAATGGGGATTTTTAATTTTTTTTAACGTAACTTCTGAATGGTTCGATATTTTGAATTTCTTAAAACAAATTCGGAATGAGCACATGAAACTGCAAAACATTGTCCATTTAAACAAATCTGTATCTTCAATAATAAGCCTTGATGTCATTTCCCGATATACTAACATTCCCACTAACATTGCCATACAATGTATAAAAAATAGTTGGGATGAAATTCTAGTCAACACCCCTCTACCCCTTAATGAATTTATTAATGCCATTGAACTCTGCCCAAATACTACCTATTTTAAATTTGACAATAAAATCTACTGCCAAGTATTTGGACCTGCAATGGGTTCTCCCATTTCTGCAGTAATAGCCAATCTAGTAATGGAAAAACTTGAAACCACCATTCTAAACCAAAATAAATTAAGCATACCAGTCTTTAAAAGATACGTTTATGACTGTTTTTAATAGTCTTTCGAAAATGATCAAAATAAATCACTAAATTTTCTAGATGTTACTGTCTCACATAAAAATAATAGAATTTTGACCGATAGGTTTATTAAACCGATAAATTCTGGTAGATACTTAAATTTTTCATCTAACACACCTATTAAATACAAGATTAGCACTATTAATAATCTAGTTGACCGAGCACATGCTTTTTCTGAACCACAAAACCTGCAAAGAAACATCCAGAAAATAAAAAGTATTCTTATCAAAAACAAATATCCACTTAAATCAAAAATCCTCCCAAAGGCAAATAACTCAAACACAACCTATTAACAACAAACAGCGCTACATTAGCTTACCATATATGAAAAACCTCTCCGAAAACTTAAAAAATCTACTCACACCATATAATTTCCAGTTAGCCGATAAACCCAATCACTCCAACCACACCTTTTTCACAAAAACAACAAATGCTATTGACTTTAACAAACAAATCAACCTAATATACCAAATTGACTGTAACAATTCTGAGGGCTTTTATATTGGTCAAACTAAACAATATCTAGACAAACGAGTATATGCTCATAAATACAATACCAAAATACGCAACTACAACTCCACCGCCTTAATCAAACATTCTTTAGAAAATGGCCACACCTTTGATTTTGATAATTTCCGTATATTAGAAAGGGAAGATAACTACTACAAACGCACTTTCAAAGAAATGCTCCACATAAAAAAATAAATATACAATTAATGATCGTAATGACATTCAATATTTAAGTATTAATTACAATAATTTGATATTGCTACAAAAATAATATACATAGTTCAAACCGGAACAGATTTGTATTTTTCTACACCTTATACATTTTATACATTTCCATATGTATAATATAATAATACCTCAGATCACTTCAAAAAAAAAAAAACAACAAAAAATGTTTTTATATTTGCACACATATAAGTTTATATTTAAGTAATTTTAAAATCATTCTGTGTATTATTCGTCAATATATGTTGTCCTGTTTGTTAATTTTTAAATGACTTGTTAAAACCAAAAATAATAATAATTTTAACATGTAAATGCATAAAATATGCACCTTCTGTAAGTATAATAATTTACTGTTTACCCTTTAAATTAATTAATTGTTTGTAAATTTAGTGAGAATGACTCAAATCGAATCGAAAGAAAAATAAATATGAATTAAAACCATCAAACATGGACCGTCATTCCCGATTTTACTGTTAGTTATTCAATAATAACAAAGATGCCCATGCAATCTCACCCGATTTAGGACACACTGTATAAATTGCATTCTTATTTTGTCCTTTCAATCAATGTACCACAACTAGACTGAATCTTGAGCGACAGTAATGTAATAGTGCTTTTCCGATAAGTTAGAAACAATATCCTCTGAAATTAATATATTTATGCATATTCTGAAGCAAAATTATCCTTTACTTAATAATAAGGGTGGTTACTTGGTCTTTAATGGAGTTGATATGGAGCGGAGGAAATTTCCGACAGATCTTAGATACTGATAGATAGATAGATAAAAATCGTTGTTTTCTATTGATACTTACAAATTGCAGTAGCAGATTTCAATGAATCGTTATAATTGTTAATGTCCTAATGAGATATCATTTACCCTTCATTAAGTGCGTCTTTATGTCGCAAATCTGTTTGAGTTTAACACAAAAAATAGTCTCCAGTATAATTTTTTGCAGTTTCTATAATTTATTTGAATCAAGCATATAGGAATACAACTTTTGAGGCTCTTTGGTTTTTCATTCATCGTTTCGTTCTCTGAGATACCTATAGCTGTACTGTAAATATTTTTGAGAAGTATCGATGTAACAATTTTAGGTTTTGCGTAATTGATACATATGTATAAATAGCCACGTTTTGAAGACGTTCATAGTTTGAACAGACTTCGAATTAAAGCTCCTCGTTTGCTGTATCCTTTTTTATAAATTACAGCTACTTTTTTCGTGTTTTCAATTCTTTCAATTGAATGTTATATTTTATTGAACTTTTGTTTCTGGCAGCATAATACAAAAGATTAACTTGACATTTTATTACGACAATCACATAATACAAAACATGCTCTGGTAATTATACACGAAATATGTAGGAAATATTCTATAAAATTTACAATATCAGCTTTCCTCGATTAAATCAATGATACTACAATTTCAATTAACCCTTTTACATAAATTTATTATTTATATTTACGAAGTTAATACTGTTATTATGTAACGCGATACCGTATTATTAATGCCGCGAACAAATTATAGCCAGGTGAAAATCAAAGCGGTGGGTGTAAATTTATGATCGACGTTCGATAAACACGAGCAACAAGGACGGACGTACAAACACACGTGAAACTCTGTTTTATACCGCTGCTGCAGCAGCACTAACAGTAGCAGGTCCGTGAATAGTTCCAGTAATCGCGTAATCAGTGTACGAAATGCGCTTCTTTTGATTTACTCGACGTCAGTCGTAAAATAATAAAAGTCCATATACAAGCACGGCCATAAAATCATCTCTAATTCGATTCCATTCAGATTAATTCCGTCGTAGATCGATCCGCAAGCGCGCATAAACATTGAGTAATGAACTTCAATTCATTTTATGGCGAAATAATAAAGGGTAAAAACGTCCGGCTCGTATATTTGTGTGGTGCAGAGTGCAACGGTTGTGTTGTTGAACTGCAATATATCCAAAGAGGAAAGTTTTAAAAATAAGATAAAATGAAATTAGCTTTATACGGCGGAGACCACACGTGAACCTTTTGATGTTGATTTGCCGATCATTTATCTTTATAATTCCGCGATCGCACGTTGAATTAGACCCACTTTATTTAAATTATAATCTCTGACTTTGACTTCTCATTTATTTCATCGTTATTTTGAACTATGCCACTGCTATGCATCAGTGGCATGAATAAAGTACATGCAACTAAACCTTTTAAATTGCGCTAGCAATTTGTTCCTTATTACTGGAATTGATACCATTTATGGAAGTATATTTCTTACCAGGAAATGTATTTTTAAATTAGCCTCGTTCTGCAGTACTAGGAAAGTTGTAAACGATGATAACGATTTTTTAAATATTAGAATGTCAAATGAAATTCTCAACATGTTTTAACCGGACAGTGTAAATAGAAAATTATACAGATGGCAGAACTATGGACAAAATACTAGCAAATACTACTTCATGTTAGACAATGTTTTATTTTCAAATATTTAATAAATGTAATTATTTTAAAGGAGCATGCTCAGAAATTCAGGAATTATAGTTATGGCCTGAAAACGATGTTTGAAACTTTCTTTGGAACTCCTCAAATCTACTAGAAGGTTCCAAAGCTTTGGCGAACAACTACTGGTTTCCTGAGTAACCAACGCTAAGTGCTTTTAAATAAATATGTATATAAAAATAAAATATCTGCAAGTATCATTTCCATAATCTTTCAAAGGAAACATCCAGTACGATTTTGTAAATCGAACGGGAACCACTGGGAAACAATAACAGGGCACCATTCAATATCCAATCTGGCAGCCGCTATCTGTTGATCTATTAAAAGATTACTAGCACAAAATGAAATTTTCAAGATTTATCAGTTCATACAGTACACGTAAAACTGGATCAAGTACTGAACATTTACGACGAAGGTGTGATGTATGATCTGTTCAATGACTGTATTGACTGGATGAGAGAAAATGATGAATATATTTTCGACCTTCGTAATGGCAGAGCGACATCTTTGTCAATTTTTGAATTTCAAGCTTAATATCGAGAATCTGATGATTCAGAAGAATGATTCATAAGGAAGAAATAAATGAAGGAAACACTACAGCTAAAAAATTGGATGGAGATGATGAGATCAAGTGATTAATTATAGGAATCTATGGAAAAGAAAGCAGATAACGTTGTTAAGGGTACAAAAGCTGCTTGCAATTTATATAATCCATGATTATATTGTTATTGGAGACAAATTCGAGCAACTCCAGACGAAGTGTGAGAGTGCAAAAGAAACGAGTATTTTTTAAATGTGCTACTAGAATTAAGAAATAGCACATATTATTTTCTCACTTTTTGGTGATCATGACGCTGAAGTTTTTTTTTTAATGTGTGGTGGGTGCTTAGTTGCAGTGACTCCGTAAGCTGTATTACTTGTCTGGCTATCACTGCAACTCTTGCGGTGTAGTTTAGTGTGTGTAAGTTGTGTTTAAATGGCTTTGTGACAGCATCATATCGCCTTTTATGATGCCGCGCTGTTAATCACTTTGCTCCCAACAGCGAATGGCAAGTCGATCCGGGATTAAACTCTCTGAAAAAATGTCACCGTCCCTCCAGAGAATTGAACCCCGGCACCTATCGTCCTCTCACAACAATAGTCAGCCGCCTAACCACTGCGGCCATCGACCCGTTTAGTTAAGTTAATTTATTAATTTATTTTTTCATAGATTCTGATTAAGCCTTCATTGAATTGTGTTATAGGCACATGAGTTAGCATTCCTTGAAGTAATTGATGTAACTGAAGTAATTTTTTGCTGTGCAATTTCAGTAGCACAAGTCACCCCCGATACAATATTAACAATGTCTTGTTGTGTTTCAGTTCTCGATGTGTTAAAATTGAGCAATAGATAAATTTTCTATATTATGTGTCTTCGGTTAATAAAAAGAAAAACGTCTGTTAAAGGTAGGCCAAACAGATGATCGCATAACATAGCTTACTCTTTAAGAGAATCAAAACGCATTAGAATGTATCAACAGCTTTTAATCTGTGGTGATGCACTGAAATAAAAAGTAGTGGTAACCATGTGTCTATAAAAGTGAAAAATCCAAAAATGTATTGGGCACCTTACCGGCCAGGACGACCATTATAACAGACCGGCAGCTCGACAAATCTATTTACCTTCCAATTTGAGAGTATATAAATTGCATAAGATGCAGAGTAGTAAAGCCGATTTTGAGGATAAAGTTAAATACGTGCTGTTTGGATTTTAAAAATTTAAATAAAAGGAATTCCAAATGCTCAGAGGCGTTTTGATTGCGACTGAATGAAATTGAAAGGATGTTTTTAGCTTCTGCAATGGAGGGATTATTATTTTTTGAATATTTTCCAAAATTCTTTGTAGTTCTCAATAACAGAGTATGCTTTATTTCCCCACTCTTTCATCCTTTACTTTTTTGGTAAAAATGTTTCTAAAAAATTATGTACAGTGAATTTAATTGATTTTGCACGGAAGTTCCATATCTACAGTTTATCCGGTATTTTCAAAAATAAAATTCGTATACTGTTTGATTACAGTATACAACAAATATTTATTACTACATTTCAAATAATTTTTACCTGTAGTGCGTGCCAAATAAAGTTCTGTAGACACCATTCTATTCAGATTTTCTTGACAGCCTGTGTTCGTTAATTAGTGTTTCTTGTCTTACATATTTATTTTTTGCGTTTCTAATACCGTTGTTAGGATTTCCATCATGGAAAGTAGATTCATGACGGAGCACAAAATGTGTGAGGGCACCATAAAGAAAAGAATACTGAAATAAAATAATTAATTATTTATTGTTAGACATATTCGTA